>CM031234.1:789734971-790099295 GCA_018340775.1 Taxus wallichiana var. yunnanensis
ATAAAGTCGAAGTTCCAAAATGCATTTATTTGTCGTCTTGAAACCAAAAATATTTTTAGGTCATGCAAAAAACCACTGCCATCTCTCGGTGCTAGCTCGGATCTTTGGACCCTCAGTCCGGATCAAGGGTCCCTCTTGTCAGGGGCCCTCTCTCCAAAGCCACCTGATGCCTGGAATAAAATCGTGGAGGGTTCCACCTCCACTCCTAGCTCGGAAAGCTCTCTCCTTTGTTGTCAGATGGGTCCCTCTCACTGCGCATTCCCTCTCACATCACGAAGGCTGTTGTTGCTTCTCGTGATCTTTCCTTGGTGGGTAAACTGATGGGTCCTAGACCCCATTGGAAGATATCAAAAAATGGGCACGGTTGAAATGGCAACCATGTGGAGCGCTTGAAATAGCGGCAATGCCTAATGGTTTCATATTACTTTCCTTCAGCATGAAAGAATATTTCGCTAGAGCTCTCCTCGGTGGCCCATTGTTTTTGCGAGACGAGACTTCTACCTTAGGAAATGATCTCCAGGTTTCAACCCTCACACTGAATCCATGACCCAAGCCCCAATATGGGTTCGCCTCCCGAGGCTCCCCCTGGAGTTCTAGCATCTAGCGGTTATCAAGGTATTTCCTCTCCGTAGGATCTTTAATTGATATAGATCAATCAACAAAAGCTAAAACTAGATTCATCTGCTACTCGCTTTTGTGTTAATGATGACGCAGTTGTCCCTCCCCCAAAAGAGATAGAGCTAATATCGGATCTTAGGAACTAGAAACAAACCATTGACTATGAATATATTCCTCAAGCATGCTCCTTCTACAAAAGCATTGGTCATCGGGCCTCTAGTTGCCCCTCCAAACCCCAGCCAAAACCCAAAACCCAAAACCTTTCCCCAAAATTTAAGAGAAGCTTTATTCCTAAACCTGTCCTCTGTTGAGATCCCTATCATCCCCACCTCTAATTCCTTTTCTCTCCTGGAAGAAGGAGAAATAAACACTTCCTCTGATCCTTTTCCGAGGTCATCCCCCTCTCCATCCCTTAAGTCCCTCATCATCCCTTTGTCTCCCTCGACTCTCCCCCACTTCCTCTGAGGAGGTTAACCTCTCCTTGGTTGTTTCCTCCTCCCCCCTCCACCCCTACCTTCTCCATTATCCCTTCCCATCCCCCTTACCTCCTCCCTCGTCCCCTTCCCTCGTAACCCCCTTCCATGAATCTCCCCTCTCCCCCCTCTTTCCCCCTACTTTGGACTCTCTTCTACCTCCCCCTCGGGCCATTCTTTTGATGATAGTTTCAACCCCGCTTTACTAGAAGTAGTAACAGAAACCCGATATTGCACCGAAAAGTAAGGGGAAGGATTTCGAGCAATATCAAACTCCAAAGAAGTTAAGCTATTCTTAATGTCGCTCGGGAACCCAGATGATCCGAAAATCAAATTTAACTAAAGAATTATGCACACACATTTCTTTGCTTTGAATTGATTTTCGATGTAAAATTTGAGCATTATATCCTTTTGTATTTTTAATAAAAGAATAAAAACTACAAGTACTGTGCAAATATTGAAAGAAATGAAGAGGATTCACCAAGAATTTGACACAAGAATTGATAACGGAGTTCGACGCTGAGGCCTATGTCTCCGGTCCTGGTTGAATGGGACCGATCTATTAAAATCTTGAAAATAATTCTTTATAAAGAATTTTACAAAATTCTCGACCTTCTCACAGTCTTCCTCTCTCGTGAAAAATAACAGGGTTTGCTTTTACATCTACTCAAAATTCCACTCCTAGCTCAAGTTATGAGCATTACAATATTTTAAAGACAAATCCGAATGCTATTCAAATACAATAACTCTCTTTTTATAATGTTTCCAAACAACTGGCGCAATGGTTAGGCGCCTAAACTTTTGCATGGGAGGTCAGCTGTTCCAATCCCCTCCACTTCTCTCTCCTTCTCCTTAGGCGGGTTTGTAGGGGTTTATCCCACATTGTGGGTGCGTGCAAAAAGGTAGGCATTTAATAATGCCAAAGATGGGTGTTTGCATTGGCTTAAGAGCCACCATAGTTCCTAAGGAGTGGGCACATTTCTTGGCTAGATAACCATGGCGCATGGATGTATATTTTTAGGTGCCTAAAATGCCAAGGATAATGCGTGGATCAGGTTATAAAAGATTTGAATGTAATGCGTGGCATTTGGAAATAAGGATTAATATGCAATGCGTGGAATATGGAAATTAATAAAAATGCGTGGGAAATTTGCATAGTTTAAAAAGGCATGTCTAATAGTCCCACATGCATAGCGCAAATGCAATTACAGGAATATATATACACAAGTTGGTTTAGTGATTAAATGAGAAGGAGGCCAAGACACCCCTCCATAATCGAGTGTGTCGAACCTGGCTGAGGGCCCCCAGCCAGTAAATAGCGGGGTCCATTTGTCAAAAACGAGTGTCCAAGACCGGCATTCCCAAAACCACTTTTAGTACGTCACACAAATTGTCCACGTGTCGCAATATAATTGAAACACTTGGCGAGCGTGCACACATCCAACCTGCACAAAACTCCAAATTTTGCCAGTTGCCCAAAAATTTCAGCGGGCTATAACTTTTGCAAACGAGCTTCGCTTTCCTGCGAAACAAGATATCGTCGGAATCGTAAATTTTCTCCACGCTTTAAAATGACTGACACTTATTCTCGAGAAGATATTAGATCGGTGTTTCTCTGTGAGGATCCTCTAGATCATTCCTCCCCACTGAGAAACTTTTGGACCCCAAAAGTCAACTTAATTGGTGAATAGGTGAGGGTATTTCTCCCTCACCTTTCTAGGTTTCCATCCATTTAGCCTTGTTCGGATGCATGCCTTTGAACCCAACATGAAGATACTCAATATCACCCCTTTGCGAAGTTCTTACTTTCTTGTCCAAAATGATGTCTTCCTACAACTCATCAAGATACTCAGAGCAAAATCATCAATGGAAGGCATTATGTTAGAATCATCATGATCAACAATCATAGGCGTTCATACAATCTTAAATTCTCAACATTTACAACTGAGTAGATTTGCATATATGGAGGTAAACCCAACCGGAAAGTGTTGCATACCAATTTTTTCCAATATTTGGAATGGACCATACCATATAGGTTTCAATTTTTTACCTTCACCTGTCAGTCTTTCCTTGTTGATGTGAAGCCAAACTGAATCACCAACTTTGAACTTGTGATCAGTTCTATGTTTATCATGCCTAGCTTTGTACTTAGCCTGGATTTTCTCCAATTGTTCACGGACATACTAATGAACATGTTGTATTCTCTACACAAATCTTTTAGCCTTGTTAGAATCACTTGCACCATTAACAACAGTTTCATGTCCATAATATATATCTAATGGAGAATTAGGCAGATATCCATAACAAGTCTCAAATGGAGACTTCAAAGTAGAAGAATGTAAGGCACGATTATAAGCATGTTGCACATAATAAAGATGTTCATCCCACAATTTAGGATGTTTGTTACTATAGCCCCTAAGTAATTGTACCACTGTACGGTTTACAACCTCTTTTTAACCATCAGTATGTGGATGAAAAGTAGTGCTCTTTTTCAGCTTTGTGTCCATTAACCCCCACAATGTTGACCAAAATTCCCAAGAAATCTATAATCCCGATCGATATAATTGAAGTAGGTAAACCAAAATGAACCCAAACAAACTGAAAAAACAAATGTGCAGTTCCCTCACTAGTTATCTGTTTAGTACATGGAACCAACACACACATTTTGCTAAATCTGTCCATTACCACATATAAGTAATCATGTTTCTTCCGTGTCATGGGCAAGCCTCCTACAAAGTCCATGGAAACACTTTCCCAAGGCCTTGTTGGAACAGGAAGAGGAGTGTAAAGTCCTAATTTCCTATTACTTGGCTTGCTTGTGGCATAAAGAACACATCCCTTAATATACCGATTTACATGTTCGTGCATTCTAGGCCAATAACAATATTTTTGTAAATGTGCAATTGTCTTACTAACACCAAAATGCCCTGAAATAAGAGAAGTATGTGCTTCCCTAATCATATGCACACGCTCATTTTCTGGAATACAAAGTTTTCCATAATGATATAACAATCCTTCATGCAAATGATAATCTTTTTCTCCTACTCATTTCCCACTTACTTACTAGATCCTCATACACTTCTCCAAAGTCAACATCATTTTCATATTGTTCCTTGTAACTAACATGAGCCAAAGAACTATGCTGCAAAAAGAATAGATGCTACTACCACTGGTGTCTAGATAACATGTCGGCAACCTTTGTTTTGAATACCTTTTTTATACCTGATTACAAGATGAAATTGTTGCAAAAATCCCATCCACCTGAAATGTCTAGACTGCTGCAATTTGGTTTGTGTTTGTAAGTATTGAAGCGATTGATGGTCAGTATGTATAATTGTTTCTTTTCCCATTAAATAATGCTTCCACTTTTTAACACTTTGAACCAAAGCATACAACTCTTTATCATAAGTTGGATAGTTTCTTACCACACTTGTAAAGGTTTCTGAATGGTAACACACTGGTCGTTTGTTCTACATCAAAACTGCCCCCATTGCGTAGTCACTAGCATCCGTCTCAATCTCAAATGAATGTTGTAAATCTAGAAGTGCCAAGATCGGAGTGGTACTTATCTTCTCTTTCAGTGTATCAAATGCTTTTTGTTGTTTTCCTCCCCACTGAAAGACCTGTTTAATACTTGTCAAAGCATGCAAAGGAGATGCAATATATGAGAAGTTAGCAATAAATTTTCTCCAATACTAAACTGCACCTAGAAAACTTCTAACTTCCGTCACATTTGTGGGTCTAGGCCATTTCACAATAACCTCTATTTTTGTAGGATCAATTCTCAATTCTCCATTTCCTACAATATAACCCAAGTAAATTAAAGATGTTTTTCCAAATTCACATTTTGACATCTTCAAATACAATTTCTCTTTCCTTAGTGCATCTAAGACTTTCTGGATGTGTTTAACATGTTCATCTCATGACTTACTGAAAATAAGAATATCATCTAAGTAGACAATAACGAAATTATCAATGAATGGTCTAAAGATTTCATTCATAACTCTCATGAATGTTGCTGGTGCATTGCACAAACCGAAAGGCATCACTAACCATTCAAACAATCCATGTTTCGTTTTAAAAGCAGTTTTCCAAACATCACCTTCTACAATTCTTACTTGGTGATAACCACTTCTTAAGTCTAACTTAGTGAAATAAATTGCATTCTTTAATTGATCCAATAAATCATCTATTCTAGGAAGAGGGTAACGATTCTTTGTAGTAATCTTGTTTAAAGCACGGAAATCAACACACATTCGCCAAGTGCCATCCTTCTTAGGAACCAATATAATTGGTGAACCACATGGGGATGTACTTGGATGAATTATACCTTGAGCCAAAAGTTCCATTACCTGTCTCTTGATTTCCTCGTTCTCTACTACTGACAACCTATACATTCCAATATTGGGAAGAGGTGCATCCTGAAGCAACTGTATCTCATGTTGAACCCCTCTTTTGGGAGGTAGACCCTGTGGATCCTGAAAAACATCATCAAAATGAGAAACAATTTTTACCAATTCATCCTTATGTTTCAGATCGCAAGTCTCAAAATCCATCTCATTTTCTTTCTCTTTGGCTTTGACCACCATGAGCACAAAACTTTTGCTTGAGTTTACAAGCCTTTTCATTTGACCTGCAGTTACCAAGGATAGATTATTCTTTTCACGGTGAGCTCTAATAATAAACTCAATTCCATCCTTTACAAGCAAATATTTATTTTCTTCCCTATAGAAGATTGCTTTACGATCATACAAATAAGGACTTCCCAAAACCACCCCACAAATATCCAAAGGAACTACATCCAATTCAACCTCATCAATAAACTTGTCTGTAATGGCAAATCTGAAAGTACAAGTTTTAGTTACCTGCAGTTTTGCATCATCACAAACCCAGCCCAAAGGATAAGGCTTAGGATGTGGTTTAGTTTTGAGTCCTAGTTTCTTAACAACCTCCTCAGAAATTAGATTAGCTTGAGATCCACTATCAAAAAGAGTATCAATTTTCGTATGCTTTGAAATTACTCTAATGTGGAAAAGCTCATTTCTTTTCTTATCGTCAGGTATAGTTTGTTTACTAGAAGAAGATGCAACATCTGTAGTGTTATTGTTAGAAATTGAAGAGTTGATTTACCTTGAAAACTCATAGCCGTGATTTTGGTTTCATCACCAATCGGAACCAAGATCATGCACTACGTGTTTGTTTTCTTTTCTTTTCCTTTCTTAACCATCCATTTAGGCTTCTTTTCAGGATGTAATTTCCAACATTTAGACTCATCATGGTTTTTTTACAATGATTACAAAATGGTTTTTCATCTTCCTTCTTAACAGAGAGTTTGTTTTATGCTTACCCTTTCCTTTTCCTTGCTCTTTCAACCTTTTCCTTCGATTGCTTGTTCTTCTCGATTAAAAGAAGAGAAAGAGGACTCCTTTGTCATTTCCCCTCGTGCTTCCGTGATGGTTTTCTTGAACACATACCGCATCAAGATTAGTAGGACCTAAAACAAGTATCATATGCCTTAGATAACTATGTAATCCACCAATATATTTGAGCAGTGTTTCTTTTGTGTTTAGGGAAATTCCCAGAATTAGAGCCCTTTTCCTAAATTCTTGTGTGTATTCTTGAACACTTTGTCCCTTAGTTTGTCTTAATGTTTGCCAATCCATCATAGCTTGTTGCTTATAACCAAGAGGATATTATTGTTGCCTAAGATTTGAAACAAATTCGGACTCAAGAAGTGATTCCTATACCTTTGTTTTCTTCCACTTCCTGAAGCTTACTCTCCCACCAAATGAGTGTTGTGCCACCCATCCGAAGAGTTGCCAGATGAATTTTTGCTTCATCATCAACAATTCTCTAAACCCTGCAATATACTTCTATCTGCTTGACCCAATTATCCAACTTCTCTGCATTTAGCTCTCCAGTATACATAGGCAATTCAAACTTGATATCTAACTTTAATGAAGGAAAATCAAATTTTAAAGAGTCTCTTTTTGGAATATCAGAACTAGAGCTTTCTTCTTTCTTACCTCCTCTAGTTCCCTTTTCCCTTTGCCTATCTTGGTACATTTCTTCCACCATTTCCTTCATCTATTGGAATGATTGACGAAAGTTTTCTTCCACTTCCTCTCGATCCGCCATTGTAGGACTTCGAGATCATCTGGTACCAATTTTGGGATCTCCTTCACCCTTCTTAGACCGAGACCTTGTTAACATCTAACACACAACTTGCAATCCAAAACACGTTAATTTGAACCAAAAATCACCAAAACCAGCTTCTAATACCAATGATCTAAAAATCAAATTTAACTAGCAATTGTGCACACACATTTCTTTGCTTTGAATTGATTTTTGATGTAAAATTTGAGCATTATATCCTTTTGTATTTTTAATAAAAGAATAAAAACTGCAAGTACTGTGTAAATATTGAAAGAAATGAAGAGGATTCACTTGCAATTTGACACAAGAATTGATAACGGAGTTCGACACTTGAGGCCTATGTCTCCGGGTCCAGTTGAATGGGACCGATCTATTAAAATCTTGAAAATAATTCTTTACAAAGAATTCTACAAAATTCTAACCTTCTCACAATCTTCCTCTGTCAAAAATAATAGGGGTTGCTTTTTACATCTCCTCAAAATTCCACTCCTAGCTCAAGTTATGAGCATTACAATATTTTAGCACAGACCTGAATGCTATTCAAATAAAATAACTCTCCTTTTATAATGTTTCCAAACAGTTGGCGCAATGGTTAGGTGCCTAAACTTTTGCATGGGAGGTCAGCTATTCCAATCCCCTCCACTTCTCTCTCCTTCTCCTTAGGCGGGTTTGTAGTGGTTTATCCCACATTGTGGGTGCGTGCAAAAAGGTAGGCATTTAATAATGCCAAAGAAGGGCTGTTTACATTGGCTTAAGAGCCACCATAGTTCCTAAGGAGTGGGCGCATTTCTTGGCTAGATAACCATGGCGCATGGATGTATATTTTTAGGTGCTTAAAATGCCAAGGATAATGCGTGGACCAGGTTATAAAAGATTTGAATGCAATGCGTGGCATTTGGAAATAAGGATTAATAGGTAATGCGTGGAATATGGAAATGAATAAAAATGCGTGGGAATGGTAATTGCATAGTTTAAAAAGGCATGTCTAATAGTCCCACATGCATAGCGTAAATGCAATTACAGGAATATATATACACAAGTTGGTTTAGTGATTAAATGAGAAGGAGGCCAAGACACCCCTCCATAATCGAGTGTGTCGAACTTGGCTGAGGGCCCCCAGCTAGTAAATAGCGGGGTCCATTTGTCCGAAAACGAGTGTCCAAGATTGGCGTTCCCAAAACCACTTTTAGTACGTCACGCAAATTGTCCACGTGTCATAATATAATCGAAACACTTGGCGAGCGTGCACATGTCCAACTTGCACAAAACTCCAAATTTTGCCAGTTGCCCAAAAATTTCAGCGGGCTATAACTTTTGCAAACGAGCTCCGTTTCCTGCAAAAAAGATATCGTCGGAATTGTATAATTTTTCTCCACGCTTCAAAAATGACTCGCCACTTATTCTCGAGAAGATCTTAGATCGATGTTTCTCTGTGAGGATCCTCTGGATCACTGCAGAGCACAATCCCCATGGTGGTGGGGAGCAAATCCAAACCAAAGAAATGAAGATCATCTCTTGGAATATAAGAGGGCTCAACTCTCTTCAAAAGCAAAGAGTCATCAAAGATATCAAATTCCAGAACTCTCCTGATATCATAATGCTGCAGGAAACTAAACTAAAAAAAGACGATCGACTCCTAAAAATTTGGTTGGCGGCTTCTTTTGAATCTCAACCTTCAGCAGGGAACTCGGAGGTCTTTGTACCCTATGGGATCCCAGAAGCTTCAAAGGGGATTGTTTGTTCAAGCATCCCAAATTTTTATGCATGCTCTTCCAAGAGGTTGGATCTGACTCCACTTGGATTGCCATCAATGTTTATGCCCCCAACTTAGAGACTCAACGTGGGAAATTATGGAAAGATATCACAAACTTCATCAACACTTGTGGTAAAATTCCCATATTAATAATGGGGGATTTTAATTGTCCCCTTTTTCCTTCGAAAAAATAGGGAGGAGTTCCTACCATGACCACCAACATGGATGCTCTGGCTGACTTCATCAGGGAGAATTCACTTCTTGACATGGAACTCCACGGTTCCTCCTTTACGTGGTCAAACCGCAGATTGGGTAGGAACCATATTCAAAGTAGATTGGATAGATCTTTGGGCTCTCTAGACTGGATCTCTCTCTTTCCTGACTTCTACCTCAAATCCCTCCCTCGGGCTACCTCTGACCACAACCCTCTCCTGCTGAGTGCAAATCACAATCTGAATACCAAGAATCCTCCCTTCAGGTTCGAGCTTGCATGGCTTGAGAATAATCACCTGAACCCTCTTGTTGCCAAATGGTGGAATATCAAAATTGAGGGCACTGACATGTTTAGATTTTCCAGCAAGCTCAAAGAAATTAAAAAACAACTCAAAATATGGAAGTCTACGGTCTTTGGCAACATCAAGCTCCGCAAACAGAAGCTATCTCAGGATTTGGCTAAAGTCTCTGCTCAAATGGAGATTGAGGGGAGATTGGATCACCTTCACCAAAAAGAAACCTCCCTCCTCAGTGATTATCACAATACGCTTCAAGAAGAGGAGACCTATTGGAGGCAATGCTCTCGAGCCCTTTGGCTCGAGCAGGGGGATCATAACACCAAATTCTTCCACATCACTACTTGCAAGCATAAGAGCAGAGACAAGATCCGAGAGCTGGTGTCGTCCTTGGGTACCCTGTTAACATCTGAGGCTGATATCTCCAATGAGCTCGTCTCCTTCTATTCTAACCTCCTCCAGGTTGACCTGCCCCCTCCGAGCAATCAATGGTCTGTTATGCTCCAACATATACCGCATCTTGTGTCTTCTGAGATGAACAATAATCTGACCAAACCTTTTGCTATGGAGGAAATTCACAAAGTGGTCTTTGCCATGAAAAGGGACAAAGCTCCAGGCCCGGATGGTTTTCCTGCTGCTTTCTTCCAAGTGTTCTGGGAGACCATCAAGCAGGATCTCTTCAAAGCGGTGAATGAGTTCCAGATTAATAACAATCTTCTAAAAGAATGGAATACCACCTTCGTTGCCCTTGCCCCAAAAGTGCATAGTTCAAAAGATGTCTCCAACTTCAGGCCAATCAGTTTATGCAACACTGCTTATAAGATTATCACTAAGATGTTGGCCTCCAGACTTAAACCTCTAATGAAAGATCTCATCTCACAAAACCAGAACGGTTTTATAAAGGGATGGCTCATCCAAGGTGGTATCATTACAGTTCATGAAGCCATCCACTCGGCCTATCACTTGAAATCCCCAGGAATGATCTTAAAGCTTGATATGCAAAAAGCGTTTGATAGAGTCAGCTGGCCTTTTTTAATTAGGGTCCTGGAAAAATTTGGTTTTGATAAAAGATGGTGTAGTTGGGTCTTCTCTTGTATCGTGACTCCTTGCTTCTCTATTCTTATCAATGGCATTCGGCGGAGTTTCTTCAAAAGCAAAGAGAGGTATCGTATCGAGCAAGGTGACCCCTTGTCACCCTTCCTCTTTATCCTTATGGCAGACTCCCTCAGCAGAGCTTCGGAGGCAGCTAAAAGTCAGTCTATCATTTTGGGTCTGAAAATCACCTCTAGCTTCCCTTCTACCACCCATAACCAGTTTGCTGATGACACTCTGCTATTAAGTGTCGCCTCTGTGATTGAAGCCCGGACTATCATATCCTATCTCTTTACCAATCAGCTTCTCAACGCAAACTATCAATTTCAACAAGAGCAACATCTCCTTCATCAATATTGCACCTAGGACTCAGAGAAAGATTATGGATATTTTTGGGTGCATTATTTTGGATCTCCCTGCCTCTTATCTTGGCATCCCCCTCTTCCATGGAAAGAAATCTAAAAATCTCTGAATCCAGTCATTGAAAGATATAAAAAAACCGCCTGGAAAGGGGCTCTACTCAGTCAGTGGCAACTCCAACTGGTTAAAGCCACCCTCCAAAGTCTTCCTACTTACTTCATGTCCCTTCTCAAAGTTCCCAACTCGGTGAAGGAGGTTGTGGAAAAAATCCAAAAGCACTTTCTGTGGTCAGGACGGATGAAAGGAAGAGGATCCATCTTGTCTCATGGAAGGAAGTGTGTAAGCCAACTTCTCAGGGTGGGCTTGGTCTACGAAAAATGGCTGACACGAATGTGGCCCTCCTGGCCAAACTTGGCTGGGAAGTGGCTAAAGGTAACTCTCTTTGGGCTCAACTTCTCAGAGCTAAGTATCTTGCTAATAACAAAGATCTTGTCACTTCCAATCCAATTAGAGGTTCAGCCATCTCGAATTCTATTATTAGCTCCCTCCCCATTATCCGGCCGGCACTAAATGGAGATTTGGAAATGGTAGACTTATTGACTTCTCGGGATCATTGGATAGGGGTCGAGCCTCTTGATCGCAATCCATCATGGGATCCTGTGAAAAGAAGCCTCATTAATAAGCAGGGAAGATTAGTTTCGGGCTATTGGAAGATGGTGAATTCCATTCCCTCCTGGAATATTCAGGTCTGGGATGATATTAGTGAACAAGAGCAGGCTCCTGACTTCGCTCAGAACTGTGCTCACTTCCATCTATATCCCCTTCTCCCAAAATGAGGATGAGCTAATTTGGCCCCTCTCCCCATCTGGCTCTTTCTCGGTTAAGGCTGCTTATCTTTCGATGCATAGTGCTGACTCTGGTCCCCCCTCACCAAATTTTGGCCGAATGAGATCATCCCCAAAATTGGCTTTTTTCCTAGCTCTCTTCTAAGAATGCTTTCCTCTCTGGAGAAAATCTGAAAAGGAGGGGTTTCTCTCTTCCCACTAGATGTGTGCTCTGTACTAAGGAGGTGGAATCCTCTACCCATCTTTTGATCCACTGTCCCTTTTCGCAAGTTATCTAGCATTGGTTCTTATCGAGGATGGGTGTGTTTTGGACCTTCCCTGAGTCCATTCAAGACACCCTCTCTCAATGGAGTTCTCCCTTCACTCACCCGGCTTTGGTTCTAGCTTGAAACTTCTCCTCCCACATGGCATATGGGGCATCTAGAAAGAAAGGAACAAAAGAATCTTCAAAGACCAGAGTCTTGAACCTGATCAGGTGGCTACCCAGATTGCTCTTACTTTCCAAGATAATCTCAACTCGCACCTTTGGTCCAAATATCGCAAAAAATCCAAATCTGTAACTCTCAGGAGTGGCAGAGGCTGTTGGCCATTCATCCTGTTAGTAAAGGCACTTCCTCTACACGGGGATTAGTTCATTGGCTACCTCCCCCTCGGGGCTGGAGAAAACTTAATATGGATGGGGCCTTGAAAGGCAATCCTGGTAATTCTGGTGGAGGAGCCATTCTTCGTTGCTCATCGGGCCCATCACACGCCGCTTCGCTCATAATCTTAACTATGGCACCAACCATTGTGCGGAAGCCTTGGCCATCCTCAAAGGCCTTCGATTGGCTATCAAATTTGACAATGATCCCTCCAAGTTGAAAGTGACTCCTCAACATCATTAAGCTCCTGCAAATCACCGATTCTCGTCAATGGTCGATACAAAATATCATCTGATATATCGAATTCTTCAAAGAACTTTCCAAAGAAATCCGGCCCAAAGATGTCCTCCTGGGAGGGGAACAAAGCGGCTAACCACCTTGCTAACATTGGAGTTCTTCTTGAGAGTCAGCAAAGCTGGACGGACAACTTCCTGCTGATCTCTTCCAAATTACTCAGAATGATATATCCCAATGTTGACTGGTGGAATGGGGGACTGATATGGGTTTCGGAAAGCCTTTATGGCCCCCTCAAAAGGCGGCAGCATTTATGTTTGATTTATTTGATTTGACCCTTGGTGATGAACCTTTTGATGACGGTGATGTGTAATGATGTGGAGGATTTCCGCACGCATGGGGTAATTCCTCCCATAAATCATTTGATGATCTGGTGGGAGGACAATGATAACGAGGCCGACGGCTCCCACACCCTGGTCGGGATGTTAAATGACCCCCATCGCTCTCACTTCTGCACTTTTCAAAAAAATTATACAATGGGTGGCCAGCTGAAGCATCTGGAGCCTGCTGCCTGTGACTCGGTTAAAGATGATGTGGAGGTTTGGAACATTTTGCTGGAAAATGGAATTACGACCTTCCTGGAGAGAATGGCGGCTACTCGGCCCTAGTTTTGTACGTGGTTATGGCTTCCTTGAAGGGACGGGTTTAGATTGGCAACACGTGCTTTACAATCTCCACCAATGCTATCACTGATGCCACGGGTCTTCCTGCCGCCGGCGACATCTACTTCAAGCGCTCACTGCATGCTGAAATGCAGGATTTCATTGCTCCTAGGGACAAGCTGGTCAAATACCTCTCTGGCTACACTCGCGATTCCCTGCCTCCTCCATGGAACAGATTCACAAAAGTTATAATGTGTTACTTCACCATTGACGGTCATTATTGGCTTGTTTACGGCCCTCACTTCTTCATCCTTTCTCATCTCGTGTTGGGGAAGAAGATAAATCTAGCGGCTTTCCTTTATCAGTCTTTAGAGCACTCTGTTCAGCTGGCTCGTGACGGGGAAGGGGCTATTCTCCACCAAGGCTTACTGTACCTACTTTTTTCTGATGCTGCTTCACATGCCGACTTGATTCACTTCCCCCAAATCTGGTCGTCACCGCTACTCTCCCTCGCCTTCCCCCCGCCCCTCCTCCACCTCCCTCTGCTCTTAGGCACCACCGTTGTCTACACCTTTCCTCCAATTTTGACTTGGATGTTGCCATTCTTAGGCCTCCCCTCGTTGTTCCCGAACCCCGCCCCTATTTTCCCCTCGCACCTTTCATGCTTGTTATTAGAAGGCACTGACACCAGCTTTAAAGTTGTCTCCTCGGTCTCAAGCCCCGATACCTCTCTTACAGAAGACATTCTGGGCCTCGCCAAGCTCTACCCTAACTCCCCGGCCTCGGAGAAAATGGAGATAAACCAGCCTATGGATGACCCCACCTCTCAGACTGTGGGAAACAATCCACTCTTCGATGACAGCGATCCTCCTGCTGACACTATGCAATCTTCACCGAATTTGAATTCAACTCCCGCTGAGCCTGGGACTGCTGACACACAAAGGGATGAACGCAGAGTCGATATGGTTTCATCTATTTTAAACAAGCTTCAGCGTGCCTTCACTGCTTTGAAGGCCTGGGAGGCATTCACTGATTCTACCAGGAGCACCATTGCCAAAGATCACTTTGGGAGCTCATCACCCTTGCAGAACAACTTGCGGAGGATTCGGGTTCTCCTAGAGCTAGAAATGTTGTCTCTGAGCTGAAAAAGCTCTTCTGATGTTTTCTTCTTTTCTTTTGTTATCTTTTTTGGCTTCCTTTTTTTGGAATCTCCATGGGAAATTTTTGTATAAGGTTGTGGGACCTTCTAAAACCCTCTTTTTACCCTATATATTCCAAAAAAATAGAAGTGTTATATATATAACAAAAGAAAGAGTCAGTTGTAGTGCAACTTTTCTTTTGACTATATGATAGACATGTGTGCAACAACCTCCACATGAATAGGCATACATGAGACAAGTGGTCAAGCTAAGAGTGCCACGTATCCTGATCTAAGCCTAAGAGGTGTGCAAAGTATACTAAGTCAACAAATCCTAAATAAAGTTAAGTGAACTAAGTAAACTAAAAGAATAGTTGCATGTATATAAATATTACACTAACACCCTCCCTTAAGTTATACTTAAAGAAGTCAAAAGAAAAGAATTTAATCCCGATAGCTAGGCTTGATAAGAACCTATGTACAATAAATACAACCCAAAAAAACAAGATACAAAATAAGGTCTCTAAAGAAACTAGACTAAGTACTATCGAGACTTTTGCACTGGATGAGATAAAGCCATCACTAAGAAAACAATAGATGGGATAAAAGCCATCACCAAAGAATATGCAAGAAGTCCAAGTGAAAATAATGGTGAATAAATCAAATTTGCATGATTGGTATGAATCCACTACTCATTCACTTAAGATGAGAAGCTAACATTGTATGCACTAGAATAGCTCTAAGGATACCGTCAATCTATTGAATAATGTCACAAAAGTACAAAAGAGTACACCAAAATTTCATAAACTACACCGAAGTAGATGATATGACGTGTATAGGATAAGCAAAGGACACAACACCCAAGAGAAGCAAGATTGGCCATACACCCTCATAATGATGAGTGGGTGGAGTGGATAAAACAATATATCTACATGAGTGGTCTGAATCCACTACTCGAACACAAAGCATTGATAGAAGATGGGTATACAAAAGAATGCTTACCAAAAGGAGATGTTCTAACCGAGAAGGTGTCGAGAGATACAAAAAATGGCCTCTCACAAATAACATGACACTAATAGTGATGGGAATACATAAAAACTAAGAAAAGGGTGTGTAAAACAAGACACATACACATGAAGGTAGACTAGGTTGTGAAAAACAAACCCCCATGACACTTTATAACTTAGTGCAAGTATACATCCCAAAAGAACCAAATAAGACAAGTAAGACATTGTATACACCAGAATATCTCAAAGCAAAGAGTTGTCTAATTATCAAAGAAATGTCAAATGATAAAATGACACATGCTCAAAAAAATGGAGCAATGCCAAATAGAATTGCTCTATAACAAAGGGAACAACACTGGACATAAAGAGTAGTGTGTGACTAATGTAGTTGAATAGTAGAGGATCCACACTTGTAGATCCCACACAAAAATTTCACGATGCCACCATGACTGATCTAAAATCCATCCTACATGAATACACATGGTAGATGAAGATGTTTGCATGTGATATGGGGCCATGTGCGCAAATAGTACATGTGAGGAAACATCTATAGAGTTGTCATGATCGTGTCTGAATGAAGTAGTCTCAGGTCTCTCATGCCTAAGAAGAAGTGTAAAAGGGCTCATGTGTGATTCAATATCCTCGTGAAGAATGAAACAAACAAAAACATGTGAGTGTACATGAAGTGGACCCGATGAATAATCATCTACTCTATATTCAATGTCGTGGTGAGCAATCCAATGAATAATATGGATAGGGAAGCGTTGCCTAAAAATGTTTACTTATGCCTTTGCCAAATGAACCATAAAACAAAGAGTGAAGGATCATAAACAAGTTTTGTGCTTCAAAAATGAGCCAAATACAATGATGAGTTAATCGAAGTGTGGGATGCAATATGTTCAATAATGGGTTCATTAGATTCAATGGGAAACTTTTGATTAGGTATTGTAGACAATGATGATGTGTCGATAAGATCTGAATTATCGACACAAGGTAAACTATGCTCAATGAGAGGTATGTCCATGGTGTTAATTTGACATTGCAAGCATGCAACAATGTTCAACAATGACTCAAATAGGGTATTTTTACCAAAAAATAGTGAGAGTAATAGAGAGTTCTATTTGTTTATCTTCTTATTCTCTTCAATAAATTTAACCATGTCTTCTTGAAGTGAACATACTTTTGAAAGAACATGGTGTTTTCAAAAAGTAGGTTATTATTTTCCTATGTGAGAGTGTGAAAGTCATGGATGGAATCCAATTACAATATAAATATAAAATTTCTTCAACGAACGTCAAAAATGAACACACTCAATAAACACCTCCCAAATTGCTTATAATAATGCAATTCTTACAATATTTCCTTAATATAATGGTTGGCATGTAAGCCAAGAATAAAATAATCCCAATCCAAAAACTATTTTAATTCACAAAAAGGACCCCCTAGTGAAAATATGTGGAACTTTACAAAATAGTGCATGTACAATTTAAACACGCTTAATAAATTGTAATGTCATGTAGAAAAGTATACTCCTAGTAAATTATGAACAAAGAAATAATTATATGTTTTAAAGTACATGAAAAAACATGCAGTTTAAAAAATGATGTCTTGATCTCGACACACAAATCAAAAGATATGGCCAATTGAAAGTACAAAAATTGAGACACAACAACAATAACCTACAAAAACTATATGTTTTTAATATGGGCCACCAAAAGTTTAAATAACCACTCTAATGGGTAGGCCTTCTAGACCGTAAAAATACGACTTACGAAAAGAATTAGTCAAAAATGTTGCTTAATGGTGAAAACTATGTAAATTTTTACACACGAGGATAAAACTGATAGTTGTAGGTCATATGATGGTTGAAATAAGCACTTGAGGGATAATTATGGTGCAAGGGGCTAATTTAGAGAATTGGGAGGGTCATATGGGCAACCAAGAGCTTAAAAATGCTTTTAAGGCTAAGCATGTAGCCTAAGGGATTTGAACTCCAAACCTCTTGGTAGAAAATGCCTTGTAAAATGACACTTGTTATTACGCCACCTTTCATGATCAATATAGAAATTTCGAAAAAAATATCTTTATCAAATATAAAGCGCTGGCCTGTGAATTTGAAGGGTTGCTCGAGTAACTATGAATTTTAAACAGACACTCTGGGAGCACTATAAGTCCAAATTACAAAAATGGACTTTCTAGAAATCTCGTGAGATAACGCTTATTTTAATAAATCAAGATGTATTCCAATCCAAACAACTAAAAATATAGCTCTCATTAGAATCCAATATTACTGATTTTGGAGTCCAAAACATTAAATATTGGTATTTGCTATACTCCAAAATTACAATACAAAAATTGAAATATTGGAATCCAAAAATTGAAATATTAGAATCCAATAATAGCCTTATGTAACTTAGCGGTTGTTAGCCTTATGTAACTTAGCTATTGCTAGCCTTATGTAGCTTAGCGAAATTGGAATCCAAAAATAGTGAAATTGGAATCCAATAATAGTGAAATTAGAATATTAGAATATAAAAATTAAAATATTGGAACCCATTATACCTAAATCTACATGAAATTGTTTTAAATACCCACTTTTTCAATAGTAAAATTCCTTAGCAGATCGCTAGCCTTATGTAACTTAAAGAACCACTAGCCTTATGTAGCTTAAGAACCGCTAGCCTTATGTAAGTTAGCAGATGTTAGCCTTTTGTAAGTTAACAACCACTTTGGACTTATGTAAGTTAGTGGTCGCTAGCCTTATGTAGCATAGCAAAATTAGAATTAAAAAATAGCACACAAAAATAGAGGCTGGAGGTCAATCAACGACCTCTCGTCAATTGCCAACGACAGTGCCGCATCAAGCTTTGGTGACATTTTTTCAGTGTACTTTCAGTTGCGTGTGGTGTGCTTCAAATTTCAGTATGCATTATTCTAGATTTCTTGGTTTGTGGAATAAGTGGAAATTTCACATTGAGGGGGAACATGATCCAATGTTCCATTTCCAATTGTTTGTAATATGTGAGCAAATTTTCCTATGTTATTCCCTACGGTGAAATGTGATGAGGACTAATAATAGTACTTGGCACATCATGATGTGGTTGTAGGTAAACCACTTGAAAACCTTCATTTGTGGTTTATGGTAAACCAATTGCAAAACCACCATTCTTGGTTGTTGGTAAACCATTTGTAAAACCATCACTTTGTCATTTGTGATAAACAAATTACAAAACCACCATTCTCGATTTTTAGTCAACCATTTGCAAAACCATCCCGGAGGTTTGTGATCATCCCGTGAAAATCACCGATCATGAGCAGGTGCAAGTATAAGGGAGGTTTTCCCCATGTTCGCACTAAGGGGGAATGTTAGGAAATTATCTATTAGCGCTCCATTATAGTTTGTAAGTGAGCTATAAAATCATGTCACATAATTAATATGTGGAATAGTGGTTACGTGAGTTGTTTGAGTAGCTCACTAACATTAGATTATGGGAGGTATGTTGTTATAACAATCTCCTTCTTAATAGGAGATTGGAAACCTATATAATTGTATGGTTTGTCCCAACCGATTTGAATGAAAAAGTGTTATATGATATTTGTTAAATTCCCATTTATATAGTTAATTGTCTTGATCCTTCATGCACCCCGCTCAATTCAACACTCCATACCCAATAGGTCACACTTATTACTCAACATTTTCTCATCAAGAACCTTTGTACTATAGACAAAACACCTATTTTGACCATGTACAAGCTTTATGTGCTTTTACATAAGATATTTAACTAAGTTGGGGTAAATTTACTCCAAAGGGGCATTAATTATTAATGTTTATGAATCTAACTGACATTTTTGTTCTAAACATGTCCAATGGAAATTTTTTCCAATACACAAGTTACCCAACTCACCTTAAGGTTAATTGTGAAGAAAACCATATGTAGAAGTCATATATAAAAGAACAATCACCCTACTTAATATACGAGCCTCATCTCTTACATCTTTGGGTTATCTAGAAGATCACACAAATGAAGCATTAAAGACAAGGACTATAATTGTAATAACATTCCTTAAAGCATACCGGTAAGATAACAAATATGAATACATCTCACATTATTTCCTTGGATTACTATCACATGCCGAACTTAGAACAAATATCATTGTCGAGTTATAGTAAGCCTTATATGGGTTTTACCAAAACATTGTTTTTGCACATTCACACACATTCATCGGTGGGAAAATTATGTGCAGCTTAATCTCGTTTTAGAGTATTGGTATATAGTGCAACACTTATCACACCATTGGGGGTGGGGCAAGATAATTTTATCATAATCATAATAACCCCTTTTAGGTCTAAAAATAAATCTTGGGTTTGTCCAAAGAAGAGGTTATATTAAGTTACAATAAGCACGATCACAAACATTCGAACATAGATATGGAACCCATATATACCAAGATTTTAGGTGTCAAAATTCAAATCTAGATTAAACTGTCATAGTGCAAAGTTGGCCATATAGGTAAAAATTCACAAATGTTCACACCTCGCTTAGGAGAATCTACCCTACACTTAATTTCATCACTATAAATTTTACTAATGGCTTAACAACACTCTACATTACATATTTATATAATCTTATTCCTTTATTCAACTTCTAGATCTTATACAACAAAGGTGCAATGATTCTAAACTCTAACCTATACTTTATAAAGATACCTAAAAATGGCACACATTGTTTTTATAATGGCATTTAGATGGTTTTGTACATATGGCTAGTTAATTAAGACGATTGCAATTGTTAGTGCATTAACACTTGTGTCTAAGTCAAATTCTTTTTGACTTCTCTTAAACACCTCTTTGGTCATTATTCATCCTGTTTGATAGTCATTTTACGAATTCCCACCTTGTGGTTTAATCGAGGTTGTTTCTTATTTGTACAAGACCTAGATTACCTCTACAAACAAAGTTACCCAATAGCTTTGTCTGCATGACTAATTTTTTCCTCCCTTAATATTCACTCAACTTTGTCCAAAGAAAATCAGCTCATGACATTATTTTACATCACTTGACTTCGAATATGATTCATTACACACCAATAGGTTCAAAATGCAAGGCAAGATCACTATATAAGCACAATATTAAGAACATTGTAAAGGGGGACTCATTATAAGATCAATACACTAAACACAATCCTTAGATGTCTTACGCACTCAAGTACAACTAGTTACTCTTATTTATAAATCTTAAGCATGTCCATTGTAATCATTTCCTCTTATTTCCTTGGGTTCTATAGAATTGCATGTAGTTTTCCATTAATTATCACATGTTCTCACATGTCTATTAGAAGGCATAACTACATCAACTTGAGTCCTCTTTGAAGTAGTGTTATATAAGCAACCCTCAACTCAACTAGGCCTGAGGAAGCTCGAACATTGTAAACTAACCCCTTTTAAGGTTTTTAAATAAAGGAGGAATTTAGGATTTTGATAAAGAATAATCCTTAAATTATCTACAAGTGCAAGATCTCGAGATAACTAGATATATGACACTTCTCTTAAAATACAAACAAAGATTATACAAAATTCATAATCGAAATCATATATAGAAAGGGAGAATTAATTCATACAAGACAAAATCACCTAGGAAATATTGTCTAAGAGAGGATACTTGATCTTACTTATGATTTCACACCCCCTTATTTTTAAGAAAGCTCCATGACACCCTACACAACCCTCTTACATGCTCTCAAATCACTCAAGTACCCTATTTCAACATTAAATTTGTGCAATCCTATGTAACCTTCGTTTATACTTTCCTTAATTAACCCATCTATATTATTTCAATTTGTTGTTATAGTTTGGACACGATTTAAGGATTGTATGTTTAATATAAATTATTTTAATATGATCTTATTTCATCTTTAAACAATTATTTAATGCTTCGTGCCTCACAGCTTAAGGATTTTTAATTTTCCCTTGGGTTTCTAATTTCATATTTAATTCCATGATAAAACCCTTACTTGTAATGGGGTTCACATATCTCCTCTATTTATATATCACGTGTCTCTCATACCTAGTTGGAAAACCACTCTTGGGTATCTTCTTTACAAGTATGTTTAAGGACACACACACCAAATTAACACTCCCACGACGATTCATGACACATACAATACCCCACCCTCTCTTAGATGTTGAAGATCCTAAGAAGACTATAATGACCCTTATAATTGGGATGTAAATGCTACCAATGAATCCCTCTCAATCCAATATGATCCCACAAAGTGTTCATCAAACATCTTATGTCATGGATATGAATTTGAATATTCATAATGTTTCATTTGGAAATAATGGAAATTGTCTTAATGCCAATGATATCAATATTCTTTCTAGGCATGTTTTTATTAATAATAACTTTGCTTCTATTTTCAAAAGTAATAATATGTTAGGTTAAAATAGTGTTTTCTTATAACAACATATGAATGTGTATTATCATAGTTATAGTTCTTCAAATTCATGTGTTAGGAATTGATATCTTTCTCATAAACCTTGTATAAAGCCTCCTTGCCAACTTTACCATACGTTATACCTCCTCAACATACCAACCAAGTAACTACAATACATAATGCAATCCATAAGGGAATTTTAAAGTGATGTCAAACACCTACACTTATCTTCTAAATCATTCACAAGTCTTGTTGAAACAAATAATTTTTCCAATCAACCAATAGTACATAACATTTCTAATTTTACATTCCCATTTGGAGTTTGTATGCCCAATCGCACCCTATTTATAGGAAAAGAGAAACCAAACCAATATATTGATTTTTTTTTGTAGAAGCTTACAATTATAAGCATATTGTTTACACCATAAAATTCTATATAATATGCAAAGTGAAAATATATAGGACGGCGGTTATTATGAATTATATTTACAACCAACCATGCACAAGTAGAATAACACATTAATACTTGCAACAATAATAAATGATACAGTGATAGATAAAAAATATTGTCTCAAGTATATTTGGATGTATTTTCTAGGTAAATAAGTTGATCTAAAGTTAAAAATGATTCATTTATGATACTATAAGAAGAAATTGTCTCAATCCACAATCATAGAACTCTATATGGACTGTGGTAGTGTTTATCCCTCTTCTATATAGTCTTGTACTTACTTAAATGAGGTTCTATAACTTTTTTGCTCTCTGTTTGTCTAGAAATCTTTGTTGATGTATGCCACTCTAGCTTAGAAAACCTCAAACAACTTATAAGGACTTGAAAATTTTAGAAACCCTATATATTTACAATATTGTTAATTAAAGCAATCGATAACAAAAGTAAAAATCAGCATGTGTGGGTGAGATTGGACAACTCTTGGTAGTCGTTTAAGATGCGGAACCAATCCAAATGTGTTGATATTTGCGATAAGAGCTTATGAATGTCCCATGTGAGTTATGAATTCATATTTGATTGCTTATGCACCCTTTTGTAAGTGAAATGTTGTGCTAGGTTTGACCTACGAAGATGAAATGACACATAAAATATTTTGAAATTGGAAAAATAGTCATTAGATAAGAGTGTACAAGACCATACCTATTAACAAGGACCGAGTCTATTATGGACACAATTTGTATGGTTTTGGAAAAGTAAATAGTGATATAAAATAAAAAGTTCCCTAATGATGCTTGAGATAAATGACCACTTTGGTTAATTATATTTAGTAGATGAGCAATAGAGCAGTGAGTGTAGAGATGAACAATTAAAGAGGTAGATAGAAAGATGTGTTGGTTGAATTTAAAATGTGAGCATTTGTATTAGCAAGGGAATAAATCCAGACTTGTCATTACCAGAGGAAAACTATCAAATTTAGGGTTCTACATTTGCCCTTATAACTCTTCAATTGGAAATCACATGTTTAAAGAAAAAATGTAAATGGGTGTGCACACACACTTTGTCTTTGTTTGATAGTTGTCTTCATATGTGTTGGTATTGACATGCTTCATAGTGAAACATGGAACACATATTTTAGTAAATGTAGAAAATAGAAATTTAATTGTAACTCAAAAAAGAATAATGCTTGTAACTTTTTGTAAAATAGAACTTGCATAAAATAAACTAAAAGAGATGCAAAACATGGAAGGATAAAATAAACTTGTTAAATGCATAGCGGTTGACAATGTTGTTGTTGACAACATAGTCCCCTTCTCTTTCCTATGAAGCTCGAGTGTAATGAGAACAACTTATCATCAACTCAAAATACGTTACGAGGTTGTAATAGCCTTAGAGATACATCAATATGTATGATCATCCTCTCAATTACTCTAGGTCCCAAGACGATCCTCACATAATTTCATGTAATTGATAAAGAAATAAATTACAATATGATATTAGGGAAACCTTAGATCCATTGAAGGAAGGCCATCCTCTCCACACTTTTCTAAGAGATACAATTTCCAATACTAGGGAGATTATTCATAGCCAAAGGAGATCTATCCTCATTAGCGTCATTTGAGTGAATCTCATAAAGTAACCTAGGACTCATGTACACCATTAGCTACCTATAAACTACATGAAAAATTCAACTACCCTCGACAGGGAAAGAACCTTGTCAAGAATATCGACCTTGTGCATATGTCTCCCTTTCATCTTATTGACACCACTCCATGAGAATAACTCATGGAGAAGAGTATTAGAATCAAAGATCAGCCACGTTCATAATAAAAAAATATCAACCCAAGACTAAAACCATATCCTTGAAACAACTGTGTAATTCATTAAAATTATTGAAAAGGATAAACCTTTCATTCTCCCCTAATCGGGGATCAAATTTGAAGGGCTAGTCAAAATTTCAATGTGAAGGGTATATTTTCAACCAACCCTTCCACAATGAAAAGTAGTAAAAAAATTAACACTTCGTATGACAAGAGTAAATCAAGTGTACATGTCACAAAAATAAATAAAATTTTAAATGAGGGATTATATTTGAGTACAAAATATCATAAGGGTATTTTGGCTACAATCAATTACAAGATACATTATACATTAAGTCCAAACCGTTATCAAATATCTCAAGAGTCAATAAAATGTACATACTAGTTTACATGAATTGTGTCTATGAAATGTGTGATTGTTCCAAATAGGTAAAGGGATTGTGAAGAGGATGGTGAGCCACTATGAATGACAACGTTAACATTGTGCATTGCAAGATGTTTATGGTATTTAGTAGCACAATACCCTTTATTGACATTTTTGCCTCTCATTTCTTCTAGCTATTGGTTTATGTTGTTGGTATCTAGGAGAAGTGTTAACACCACTTCCACATAACTAACTAGTTTAACGTCTTAGAATAATTATCCATGCAATTCCCCCAATTATAAGCAATTCTAAATCTTAGTTGACTCTATTATTTCTCAATGTAAGTGCTTGTTTTTCTTTTGAATGTTGATACATAGTTTATTCCCTCCTAATGTAGGATCTGATTCCCTATCTTGTATCCTTGGATTCCATGAATTTAAACATATTTTCTTGTGAGCACCATTTTATTTATGGAAAACCATAAATGTTGAAAGAAACAATGAATGGAAAAGGATTTACAATCTTTAAGTAAAATTGGGGAGGTGGGGGAGGGGACCAAACAAATAATGAAAGAAAGACATTTTTAGTCCTCAATAAAATAAAATAAAAATATATACAAGGCCACGAGAGTATATGGTAGTAACTATTGAATTTATTGGTATATAGGGGTATTTCAATGTTGTAGTGGTAGTAAAGAGGTGTGTAAGAGTAAACTAGACCTAGAAAGGAGCATTATTTTTGGGAATTCAAATCCAAGTGTTTTAAAGAAAGTATTACTAAGTATTTTGTATTTCTTACATTACAAATTTCATAAATTTCTTACATTAACAAATTAGTATACAAAAATATTGAAATGTATAGATTCAGTCTAACAAACCTTGCAGATGAATCTTGTGCTTCAACAATCCTAGCTCTCATCAAAGTCCACCCTATTCTCCTCCTTTCAAGTTTCAACTCTCATTTTTAGACCTATTTGAAGTTTCTCTGTAAATCCAAGCTTATTTTTTCTTGGCATTGTATTTGTAGTAATAAAATTCAATAGAGGAATTTTTATTTGGTACTTCTTATAACTTCTTTAGCCAATCATGTTGGCAAACCTTCACTTCAAAACCCCGAACCACTCAACTTTACATGTTCTATTGATGGGCATTTGTTGCTTTGAGTTTATCCAAATGGTTCTATCACATGATGAACTATATGAACCCCAAGGTAGTAAAATATTAGGCATATGATTAAAATAAATGTTGGTAAGGTGTAGTCCAAATTATTATTTTTGTTCTTAACTAATAGTGGTCTTGTGAGTCGTAATTCCATGACATTGTCTCGCACTAAGCCAACAAGTTGTAATCAAATCCTCCATACAACATTTAATACTTTTGATTTCAACAATAATATATTAGTAATTTTAACTTTTCAATCTTCAAATGTGAATTTATGTAAAAATTATGGCACTATTTTTTATTACACTCTTAGTACTCTTTCTTGGGATTTAGTGATTGGTTGTAATTTTAAATGTTGTTAGTTGATGGTGGTGTCATACGTGGAAGGGAATTTTTAGAAACAACCCTTCTTTTGCCATTTTTCATAAATATTTCCACTTCCATAGTGTTATTTAATTTTTATATTTTATATTTTCTTAAGGTAATTTTTTTGTTATTCTTCTTTGACAATTTAGAACCCTCCAAAAGGGATGAGAAGGGTACAATTTTGAACCCTTATCCCCTATGACCTAAAAGGGCCAACTATGTATGTTTCCATCTACCTAAGTCGTCAAATCTAACTTTCTATAATCACAGGTCATCGATATTGCTATGGTTAAGATTTATGACTACGAGCATCATCATCTTGCCTTGTTTACGACCTCCTCTTGAAGATGATATTTTTACCCTTTAATTTGATAGGGAAGAGTGTTTTGTTGGTGCTAGGGTAGTTGTAATCCTAATATCCCGCAGTGAAAGGATCATACCATTTGGTTTCCTCCTTATATTTGAATTCTCCAAGAACATTGTCACGTATGAGGCATTGGCGCAAGGATTATTCATATACCAAAGGCTAGGAATTTGAAACTTCTATATTTTTGGGGATTCACCCCGTATCTTTGATCAAGTGTTTAGTGTTACTAGACATAAGAATAACACTTTCAATTGTATAAGAACATTGCTTGGGAATTGGTCAAAGACTTTGAATACGTATCCTTAGAATCTATCCCTATGGCCCAATAAAGGCTCGCTAACCACATCATTATTACATTGACACATTACTAACCCTTTTATGGGTTCACAGAGGCTAATTTCATAATATCCATGAGGATTTTCCCCCTCATCAAGAATGGGACAAAATATGAAAAAGGAAATGTTGAAATAAATAAAACCGAGTAGATGAACCTCCAAGCACCTTTGGGAGTTCCTCCAAGCTAGAATCTCCTCCTCCTCACAACAGAGGCTTCACCATGACCATCCATCACTCATCACGATCATATCCTGATAGAGAAACTCCTTTTATAAGGTCGAGGATTATGATGCTTTCATAGATTAACTTAACATCTCAAAACTAGGGAGGACATCATAGAACTTCGTCCTATCCCACAAGAATTTAAACAGGGGAGTGCATCCCTCATAAAATTCACCATTGACATAAACATTGGGACAAAGGAAACTTGAGAATATTAAAACTTGGATTTTCGCTCTCCCCGTAGAAAGTGAAGACCATATGAAACCCATTGGTAAGCTCTTGAAGGCCTTTGTTTTTTCTTACTTAGATAGGATTGTTGTCCAAACATATGTCATTGTTCATAACGAGGTGATTAGACTGACGCCAAACTAGTAAAGAAAAAACAACTACTATAACATTTTGATCTAAATAAATCATAATTTAAGCCATTATCAAGTCATCCTTAAGTCACTAAATATGTATTTTCAAATTCTAACTCACTACCCTAAAGTCATATTTAAAGTTGTAAAAATGACTTAACAATGACTTAAATTGTGATTTAAATTACATAAACTATAATTTCATCATCAAGATACCCTAACGTAAACCTTGGGTGACATTCCCAGATATTAGGGTGTTTTAATGTGGAACATTGGTTTTGCTTTAAAAGACGATGTTGGTTGACACTTAATTCATGACTTTAATTTGATTTAATACCCATCTTAATAAATGTCTTCAAAATTATCTTTACTTTGGCCTTAAATGAGACCTACAAATTGGCACTAATTACGTGTGAAGATAAATCAATTCAATCGTGACACTAATCCCGATTTAAATTACAAAACTATCTCTAACTTAAATTACAACACTATATCCGATTTAAACCACCACACCAGGTTGTATCTTAAATTGGGACTTTAGTCGATTACAATTGTGACTTTGTTCCATTATTACTTATGACTTGAGCGTGACTTCAACTATGACTTACATATAACTTCAATTTTGACTTAAGTTGGAATTATTTTGTAACCTTGTTCATCACAATGATATATATAAAAAGATATAAAATATGAATTTTGGTAATTATAAAATTCTATAATTATATTATACAACTTTAGTTATAATTTTTGATGTTAATGTCGATTTTAACTAAATTGAACTAGATATTGTATTAAAAATATTAAAAAATTTAATACAAACATTGACAAAATAAGGAAACAATAATAAATTAAACATGATAATCAAACTACTCAATAATAAATCAAAAGTCATAATAATATAATAATATAAATAGTTATAGAGAAATTAAATCTTATCACGATTAACCCCATATAATATTTCAGGTTGACATCCTTGGAACAAAGTCATAATATTCAATGTCGGTCCCAAACATTAGGATCCTCGTCTTCATTTGCCTTCTTGCCTTAATCCTGTAAGGCTCATAAGTAGTATCACCCTCTAACTCTATTATCATAAAAACTCCACAACTATGTCCAATGTCCAAATAACCACTTGCTCTAATTTCAAACATTTTCCTAATGAGAACCCTAGTAGTGATGTGTCTCCCATTCATTTCTTGAGAGTTTTTGCCACTTGCTCTGAGGGATGATATTGTGTGTCCCCCACATAAAAGCAAAATAAACCACTATTAAAAATCTCATAAAAATTAATAAAACACAAAAATAATTTGAAAATATATTTTACTAATGAATTTAAATAACACACATGTAATGGTTGGGCTCCATAAGCGGCTATTTCCTTTAGCATAGAAACATATATGTAATTACATATAAGATCATTATGCCAAGACTACATATGTTTCCCATAGTCCTCATGTTGAAAAATGCAAATATAATATTAATTTATATTGTAATTAAAAAATAAAACTTGAACACTTATTAGTAGAAACTAATTTAAACTATGATACTTATAAATTGAGCCCATGCTCCAATGATTCCCATAAATACCGATGAAATTTGTTCTTGTTTTTCCCTATTCTAATAAGGTATTTACAGTTTGCGATTGTTGGTTTGGTTGACCTAAATCACGACTATCCCAATAGTCAATTAACATACACCATGGTTTAGGTTTATGCCTTGTAGAATTATGCAAATAATTTAGAAGCTTAAACTTGGTTAGCACAAGATTTTTAAAAGTAAAAATAATTTTGAAATAAACAACATTTATACAAAGCATCGAAGAAAATTTGACTTAGTTAAACATAAAATTTTACCCCCACTTGTTTTCCACCCATCATTGTCATAATACATCTTTAGATTTTCTTTCAATATATGTCTCACTTGCTGCATTTTGTCATCAACATAGATTTGAACCTAGTTTGTATTGTAAAATATTAGTTAGAAAACAAAACTCAATGTAATAGAACATTATTAAATTAATTTTATTTTAAAAAGTACACTCATCCAACATAAGACCATACATTTCCAAAATTTCTTTGAACACCCGGATCTTATGCTTCTTTGAGAAATCTACCTAGAAGACATTAACATAATATTTGACAGTGTTCTTGGCTAGCCTACTAATGATTTTTTTAGAAAATTTGCATCAAAATATTTTGTAATCTTTCACTACTTGTAAATATAAACCAAAATTAAAGACAACTTACAGAATTAAAAGAGAATTTTAAAATATAATTTTCATTTAAAAAATTAATGTGCCTCCCATTCTTTTAGGGGTAAAAGGAACGACTAATATGGTATTTTTCTTATTAGCAAAACAAGACCTATAATACCTCTCTTTTATCAACCCACGAGGTGTAGTATATAGTCATGTATCAATGTATGGGGAAGGAGTTAAAGAGGGGTCAAGAGAATCATCATTCTTGGCATTTCATTGAACAAATATTGGGGGGTCTACACCCATACATGTAGGATAAGGGGTAATAATCCAACATTGGTGTCATCAAGAAGAGAGAGGTAGTGTGGTAAATGGATCGGTGGAGGGAACCATAAGCAGAGAAAATTGTGTGACCTGGAGGGAGGCAATATAGAGGGAATGTGGGTGGGAGGAGGGAGGAGTCGTAAAGGAATACATGAGAGGCATACCATGTGTATTGCTAACTACAAAATAAATTTATAAGCAATTTTTATGATTTTTCTTTATTTGTATGAGAAATTTATTAAATAAAATCAAATGGTACAAAACAAATAAAAATTAGGAATTAAAATGATTTATGTAATATAAAAAAACAATGATGCTACATAAAGTAATAAATTCAATTTCTTATTATTTTCCTTAAATTTTTCAAAAATTTGAAAGTGTGTAAGATTACTTAGGAAATATAAGGGTATTTGAATTTAATAAGTCATCATATTTGGGAGATCCAAATTATATGAAAAAGTGATTTTTGTTTTGGACCCATAGGGGATGTGTATTTTCCGGGGAAGTGTGAAAATAAATACAACAAAAAATAATGAAAAATATAGGGTGGAGAATATTAGTGCATGTGTGTTACGAATTTCAAACCTTCAAATAGAATGATCAAATAACTATAGAGTAAAATGTACGGTAGGATGCATAAGCATGGAAAATTGACAAGATCCATCGTGCATTCCAACCTAAACAACTATTTACATGATCATTATCAATCTGAGTACATTGACACATATTGATTGTACATTAATGGAATTTATCACTCTCATGCAAAAAGTGTATATTGATAAAATAAATATGAATTTAACCAAATATGTGGTGGAAGAAGTTGTGAAATCTTCGTTGGAGGTGCATTCATATAGAGGGTCATCTAAGTTTGGGGTATACCTAATGTTATTTATGTTGGAGGATTTTGATATCCCCGAAACTTTTCCTTTTGAAGTTTCCATGTAAAGAGAGATGCATGTGAGTAAGTATGATGTGTATTAGCGTGTTATGGATATGACCGCAAAATACAAGGGCAAAATGTAAAAGTGGTACAATAACATGATTTCCACATTTGGGAAAGAGGATAAAATTATGTTGGAACTAGTCCATGAATACCAAGATTGTTTATGCATTATGGTACATCCTATCTTGGCTAGGCTAATGGAAGTTGATTAGAATTGTAAAGAGCAGATGTTTATGCCATTCATGTTATCATTTAGACATTTAGAGATTACACCAAATAGGTGAATGGTGTTTCAAAAAGATGGTAAACATGGAAAAAATGCATTTATAAATAAGTTACAAAGAGGGTTCATCCTTAAAGAAAAAACTAAAGTGACTAACAATTAATATTTTCAAGATGAAATGTTAGATTTGAAACACACATTTTCTATGGTAGTCTTGGGGCTATAGTGTGAAGTATGCTATGCACTAAAATTTTCTTATCAAAAGGAAAAGTTGAAGTTTGTTTTAAAACACCCACAAAGTGGAATATGAAATAAAGCAAGTGCTAACTTCACCTCTAAATACATCTCCTAGATACATAAATAATTTTAAGATGTCGATGTCAACACAACCACGTTATGGGAAAATTATATGGGGGAAGATAGAAGGCGATAATGAAGAAGAAGAATCTTAACACCTACTTTTCAACACTTTAAATAACGAGATTTTTTTATACTTCCCAAACTACCTTTTGCCTTCATGATTTAAATGTACAACATTTAAATCCAACAACAATGTAAATACAATTCATTAGATAACAATCAATAAATCATGTGCATAACTATGGGTCAATTAGATCTACTTGATCCCCCATAGTTTACTCTTTCTAGTCTATATACTAAGTATATAAGTGGTACCTTCCTAGGTATTGATTTACAAGTGATTTTGTTTAAGTGTCTACCTAGAATTCAGTCAATCGAATCCCATTCGACATCCCACACCATTAAATAAAACTTGGTGAACTTGACAATGTAATTTTTAGCTTACACTACTTATGCCAAATTTTAGGAGTCATGCATGCATGCTTAGTTTCATGTAAGCAACACATTCTTCAATGTAAACTTGTCACTTTATTTCACTTATCAAAATTGAATTAGTTAATAGATTTAAAATCAATTATATGTTACTCACAAGGTACATAACCTATTCATCTTGTGCAAGGAGCACATCTGTGGCAACCTAGGTTTTCAATGGGAGAGAAAGTGCTTACATAATGATTTGCGTCATTATGCAACCATTTCCTTCCCGTAGCCAACATAAGTTTATACCAAGGTGAATTGTTCGTCTTTGGAAAAGCAACTTCCTTGACTTTAGCGTACACATTTTATTTTAGGTTACGATAATCATAATATATGGGCCTCGAAGGGACAACTTGGAATATCTACTATATAGTAGTATTCACTTAATGGCTTACATCAATAAGTAGATACTACTTTGAAGCAACCATTTGAAGTTGGCTTGCCGATCTCACGGGGGTTCATTAGCTAGGCAATATCCTAGCACGTGGGTTCATATTGAGGTAATTAAAATTAATAAAATTAAAGTCAATATACATGTATACATGAGGGGTGAAAGGGTTTAATTTATTAATATTTTGAATCAAGTATTGGGGGATGGTTAGAGAGGTGGGCCAAAGGAAATGGAGGTTTACTTTTAATATAAAACTAAAACATTTGAACCCTAGTTTTTAAAAGTAAATACCTTAAAATTGCAAAATGAGTGTGTTCATAAAGTTAAATTGTAATCTATTTTTGAATAAAGAAATATCAATTAAGAGATTCTTAACCAAGAAATAATAAGATGGTAGAAAACTAGGATTGAGTATGCTTTTCAACACAAGTGATATTATTTCATCATCTTAATTATTTGAATAATTATTGATAAATGATTAAATCTTAACATTTATAAGGTGATTTGTAATAGGTCTTCAATGGCTTCAAACTATCTTTTGAGAGGAAATGCATATTAAAAAATTTGAGTGAGAAATATGATATATTTTATGTTTAATATATTAGGGTAGAAATAAAAAGGGGTAAATAAAATTGTAATGGAAAAATGGGTAAGTAAGGTACATGGAAAAAACAGGGTATTATCAATTGCATAATTAAAGGTAGAAACTAGAATTAAGGGTATTCTTTAATACCCTTCGAACACACGTGTTATACCATACTTTTACTAAGTGAATCCCACGTGGCGATCTCCATTTACTAGAAACGTTGTATACATAGCTTATGTAGTTACAATTGAATTCGTCTTATGTTAGGTTCCCCTTATATCTCGGTGATACATTTATCGCATCACAATTCATCCCTAAGGTTCATAACTTAGTTTTGAAATAGGTTGAATTCATTTCATACCTTATTTATTTACATCCATTTTGCATCTTAAATGTAATTTAAGATAGTTTGTTGCATTATGGTTACAAATTCCATAATTTATCTATTACAACATTGTCGTATTATTCCCCAAAGTACATATTTGATTGAATTTATCGATCAAAATAGTTTACCATCATTCATAGTTGTACTTATTCAATATGTATAATGATATCATAATTATTCATTAATCATTTAATATGATAATTCATAGCACATTAGAGCCATATATCATTCTTCAATCATATTCCACATAATGCTGAATCGAATAAGTAGAACAATATAATTTACAACAATACTGAACCACTTAATAAATTGTATCTCGATAATAATTAAAAGTATAATATCCCTTTTTCCAAAATAGTACAATGATCATATTAGACTAAATTGCCTTTCATTTAAACAAAACAATGAAGCACATTCTCATTTTTACAATAATGTATGAATTTAAGAACAACTCAAACATCAAAATCAAGTATCATTCAATTAATTCTTCCGCCAGAGAATTACTCATTTTCGCCATCCGTAAAAATGTTAAAATCAGTCGATTCAAAAGAACTAGCATTAAAAGGTTGTCCACCTCATCTTTACAAATTATAACACTAAAATATCTCAATGGTCATACACCAACAAAGAAACAAAATATCAAGATTAAATAATAGAGATCACTAAATCTTTTGTTTTTCTTTTTCTTTTTCAAAATACCATCACAAAAGGAAACTATATATATATTTCCATAAAATGATCATACATTTAATCATAGCCAAATATAAAACAAAATTCCAATGTTAATTCTTTATAACATTTTCCTTGATTTGACTATCATCCCTTTCTTTTCTTTCTCGTTGCCTTCAAAAGAAACCACATATATTTAAGATAGATTTTCAAAACAATATTTGTTCATAGATCAATAGTTCCCTTAACAAGTTCACTATTTTGTTTACCTTCCACTTCTACCTTAAAGGTAAGTAAACAATCTGCCCATATTACTACCAAAAACAAGATAATAATTTGCCTTATTATTCACTGCAATAATTCCTTTTATTGAGTCAAAATTAGATTCTCAAACAAACTTTAAGCTTATTCAATATACATGAATAGAGAAACAATATTATTTGTCTTATAAATTTGCAACATGCTAATCACAACAATCACAAGAGTATCATTCAAACTTGGTAGAAAGAAATCTTGAATCCATTTCAAAAATACGAAAAGTGGAGAAAATAAAACCTTAACTTCTCCAAACTTTCCTTAATATTCCTAAAGATAGCCAAGATTTACCATAATATCTTTGAATTAAAGGAGACTTTTCTATAAACATGATATGATGACTTCTATACAAATTCATTCTACATAATTACTACCTCATCACAATAAATGCATAACTTACACAAATTGGTTTCTGAAGCCATACAACATACAAATGTCTCGAACCAACTATGCTCAAGAGATTAACTTAACGGATCATACCCGACAAGGCTTGAGTAAACTTATTCACATACCCAAATTCGAAACAAAGGAATGTCTACACACACTCCCTATTTCTATTTAAGTGGAATAAGGCACTCTCGGGTAGACTTAAACACCATAACAACCATTCAAAAATCACACAGTGCCCATATAACAGTCATTATAATCGACTTTGATTGTGGTTAAAAATAACACAATATTTTCCAAGTATAAACCTTACTATATTCCTCGCTTAAAATAAACATATATACACGGGAAGAGTTGATGGCTTAAAGGAGATGGAAACTATATATTAACTATACATGCCCACATCAAATATACTCAGCATATGTCGTAAACCCAGATGGATTTAAAACACAAATATGTTGATATATAACTCGAATCCAACCATTGAAACTCATACCACCAAGTAAAATAATAAACTTACTTACGAAACATATATTATACCCATACAAAAATAATTTCCTCTAAGTAGTAATTTGGGGAAGGAACCATGGACCCTAGTATCCGTAAAACCACAAAATCCAATCTAAACCCATAATGAGTATTTACATAGATATTAATTTATTCCACCAAAACAACCATTCGATATAATGAACTAGTCTAAGAAAATAACTCGCTAGTTCGTAGGGCGAGTATTACATTCTGTAACAATATTTCATCAAAATGGGTGTTTGGCAAACAATAATATATACTCGATCTTAATGCCACCAAACTCACGTTAAATCAAATAACGAGTATTTCACCCTATACACAAAAGCAAAGAAACAAGAGTTCACATCCAAGACAAAGCATTGTGCAAAACATTCATAGGGCCTCGATACACGACCATAGCCATATTAAACTCATTATGAGAGTCAAAGACTATATCATGCTAATACAAATCGATAAACCTCCCTTAATCCAATTTCTCAAACACTGAGCATATTTTATGCAAGTTTTTAAACATTAAAACATTTTGATGCTATAAATAATAAAGATGGGGAGAGAACGATTTAATGCCTATGAAAAATATCATAGAACTCCTTCAAGCATTTCTCCCAAAGGACCGATTTCACAATATTCCTTTCCAACAGATTACATAATTTGCTTTTGAAATCCAAACAAGTAATAATCCCAAACTCGACAAGGAACCCCATTTTATTCTTAGCATGCTTCATAAATATCCCCAAGAAAAACTCACTATAAGTTTAAAAATATGCATGCAATGTTAAACTGGTAACAAAAAAATATCTTTACCCATTCCTTCATGTAGAGCTCGAGAGGGAGCAAAAAGGATTGCAATAAAAATGAAAACAAAAATAACATTTACTTCCACGGTAACTTCCTCGAGAAGCTTCTTGCTTCTCCTAAGAACCGTGGGAACGGATTTAATCTCCATTAATGCAACTGGTACAAGTAATAGTTCCCTCCAAAAACTACCAACTAAAATATTGCGCTGTAATTTTAGCATTCCCCATGACTAAGGTGGATGGATCATCACCATACAGCTGGAGAGGAATTAGCATCAAACGGTTGAAGACCGTTTTAAAATTCAAACTTAGCTTTTTCATGGTGGCCTTTGGCCCATTAAAATTTAATAAAGATAACAATAGTTTGGGTGGCCATATTTTAATGGCTTAAAATTAAATAACTTAAATTTTTGGGTCGGTGACCAAAATAATCACCCTTGCCAAATAACATTAATCACTACCCATGGTCAATGACCATTTAATTTCTTGCACTTGGACATGGTCTTTAGATCTTTTGCCTATGTCCACAAACTTTATAAACTAACCCTTGGTCCATTAATCAATTTATTTAATCAAGCTATAAAACTTTATCACACTGGTTATAACCTGAACCGAATTGATCTTACCATTAATACCTGCCCAAATTATCAAGGGCTTTAGAAATTTAGTAAGAATGGAAAGCTTATAAGGTCTATGACCTCTTCCTCCAAGATGCCACTAAACATAAATCGTAACAAGTTATGATCACAAGGCTCATATACTCAAATGGTTGCACAACATCGTAAGTGAATAATATCAATACAATAGTGCAATGAAGACAAGCATAATCAATCGTCATCAAAATAATAATAAGTCCATTGTTATCAACATTCATTGCCAATGTAATCAATTATGATTATAACAACAAAATATAACTAAGATTATAATCCTAGCAATATGGAACAATCATATTATCTCCAACAAAGGTAAGATATCCTTCATAAGGAAGGTGTGCTAAGCTAGTTTCGTATCCGATAGCTTGCAGAAACGTGATGGCAAGTGCCGATATGTTGTCATGGTCATGGACAACATACCGAAACTAGTCTTCGTTTCCACGAGTTGCCGATATCGAGCTCGTTTATTACTCGTCAAAATGAAAACAACGGGGTGTGACATACTTCCCCCCTTTAAGAATCATCTCCCGATGATTTATTATAACCATTTACATATTTAAATCAAAATCAGATAAAAATATACTTATTAAACATCAAATATGCAGTAAAGTATAACTAAAACTTGCAGACTTCAAGTTTTCAGAGTTTTCAAACAGAGTTTATCGTTGTAACAACCCATTTTAATCAAGTTTTTGCCAAACAACAAGTATTTATGATTTTTTCAGTTATTCAAACAATAATAAATAATAAGAGTATAATATCTGATAACAATTTTTTATGTTTTATCACTAAAACAGTGTGGAAAAGTAGTTTTAATTTCATCTAAATTCTCCCAAGTTGCACTTTCTTCATAAAATTGGTCCCATTGACCTTGCACTAAATTATTTACCTCTTTCACAAGTACAACCTGCGAGTTTCTAGCACCCTCATGGGTTTAACCATGATGATTCCTAGATCCTAAACCTGTAATGAGTTCTAGTTAAGTACATGTGATAAATCAGATACATACTTTTTAAGCAAAGAGATATGAAAAACATCATGCATCTTGGACAATGTAGGAGGCAACACTAGACGATATGCCACAGGGGATGATTACTTCAATTATTTCAAAGGGTCCCACAAAGTGAGGTGACAACTTGGCTAATTTTCCAAATGAAATTGAACTTTTCTTAGGCTTGACCCATAAGAAAACTTTGTCTCCTTGTTCAAATTTTTTGTCAACTCTCTTTAAATCAACATAGCTCTTCTATTTATCTATAATTTATTTTAATCGTTTACAAATTAGCTTGACTTGTTCCATTTCAGTCAACATTTCAGGTCTTATTACTTCCATATCTTCCACACTATCCCAATTGATAGGTGTCCTACACTTCCTTCCATACAATGCCTCAAAAGGATCCATTTTCAATGAGGAGTGATAAGTGTTATTGTAAGAACTCAACCAAAGGGAAAGTATTCTTCCCACTTTTACTACTGATACATGTAGTACATACTGAGCATGTCCTCCATTATTTGATTTACCCTTTCATTTTGTCTATTGGTTTCTAGATGGTAAGCAGAACTAAAATTCAACTTTGTCCCTAAGGTTGAATTCATTTTTTTCCAAAAACAAGAAGTCATCATAGGATCCTAATATGAAATTATTAACTCAGGTACTCCGTGTAATCAAAATCTTATGCATGAACCTTTTTGAAAATATCATGCCACGATATAAGAGTGTTAAGAAGAGAGGTGTAGTGTTACTCTCCTTTCATGACTGCTTCCCAATAAACACCACTACAAACGATGTTTCCCTATTTTGTTTTGAGTTGTCAATTAGTTCGAAATTTGTTTTGAGTTGACGATTGCAATGGAGATAAACTGTATTTTGTTGCTTTGGAGGATTGTGCTTGTACTTATAAAAACCGCTCTCGTGAACTACCGTAGAATTTGTTGATCTAAAAAGTGATCAGATGTGCCCCCAATACATAGGTGCCTGGGGGAGGACACGTGCACCTAGGAACTATTGTCAATGTTGGGCACTAGTGTTTGTGGTTGCATCGAGGACCCAAGTCATATTCTCAGTTGTTTTTGTAATAGTAGCTTGTGTTGTTTCTATATTGTGCATATCCGAACCGTAGCTCTAAGCTATTGTATGGGGTGACTGATTCACCTAATGTATGTCCCCCTTATTTGGGGTGCATGTTACATCGATAGAAGTGTGTGGCCCAAAAGAGAATCACTGGTGTTCATATGAATTATATCCCTACATGGGGGAATGTGCATGGTAGAAACTAAGGCACATGCAAATAATTTGGCTAGGAACATATGTTAGTTGAAAAACTAGCAAACATGTCATAGAAGATCAATGTAATGCATAAATGTGCATACAAGATAGACAGTGAAAAGTGGATTTCAAACATGGGACATTGCTCACAATGTCACAAGACAATCATGGCCAAAGTAGCCAAAAGCATACAATAGTGATCAAACAAGACATAAGGCATAGCCCACAAATAATAGTATATAAGTAGAAATTAATGAAAAACAATGTCAAGCAAAGTGTCGATAACCATGGTTGAAAATAGTTCCCGAAGGAAAATGTTGCACATAAAGTACCCAAGTTAGCATGTTAGAAAGATAGAAAGTATGTCAAAACGTATATGTAACGATAGAGTAAGTAGTGTGATAAAGCAAAGGTAGAAAGTAGCATAAAATGAAATGATAACATCTATCATGTGTGAGAAAGTACATGCCCCGTGAGCCTCGATGGGACTGGTAAGAGGTACAATGTCAAGCATCAATGTTGCATGTAAAGATCTCAGTAGGAATTTTTCTTTAACAACTAAAGACCAGTGAATGCGCACGTGTATATAGAAAAGATAATGACATACAAAATAATTTGGCTAACATAGTAAGCAAAGTGCCTCATATAAATAGTATAAGTAAGCAAGAATAAGTGCAACCAAGATATGCAGATGTAGCGAATGAGTGGAATGGAATGGTATGCAATGCACGAGTGTGATTGAATGGTATGCAATGTGAATGTGGGGATCAACATGCACCATAGCAAATGTGGATGAGTATGAGAATGGGATTTATTTATAAAAGATCCTCAACAATCAAGAATGAACTTAAAAAAAGAGCGTGTCATCGGAAATGGTTTAAAAGAGATGCTTAGAGAGATGTAACATGAAGCATCGAATGTGGATTTTGGAAGAGGTGAGGTTTATCGAGTATGAACCGTGGAACTAGAGTGTGTCATAGGGTAATGATGATATAAAGTGTATCAAGTTGTGTAAGATTGCCTAGAAATAGGAACCATGAAGCACAAAGCATAAGAGTAGAAATGGTAGACAATTGATGATGGTAGGAAGGGAGAGGAGAGTGATCATGATGCCCCCTAAGTGTATGATGATGAGTAAGCTAGCCGATGAAAGTGAAGGGAAAGGGTCCTCCACCCAATGTTTGAGGAGATAAAGGCGTGTGACCATGCTCTAAGATTGATGGTGTATGAGACTGATGATGCAGATGTGAAGGAAGCCTGGGTGGTGAACACCTATGCGAAGGAGATGTGGGAGGTGATGAGTACCTATGTGAAGGAGACTGTTAGTGCAAAATCATAGCACCCCCAAATGAGTCATCAGATCTACTTTTCTAAGGCAGATTCATTTGGTGTGATTTGCATAACATTGAGTTTTTTCCCAAAGTGTGGGACTTTGCAAATGGAAAAAACTCTCTAGATTAAAGGTTGGTTCCTATTCCTCTGTTTAGGTGCATATGTGGAAACTTGCAGAGGACTTGTTCCTAAACCTAATCTAATTTTTACCAAGGAGACAAGGATAAAAGGAATACAAGAAATCAAAACTAAGCTACAAGGTGATGCAAAGGAATGATGAACATTAGTTTTGTTGATAGACACAAACCAACAAAATACATACAATAATCAAACACATATAACCAAATTTATATCAAAGACTAGATGAGAGCAAAGGAGACAAGAAAGGATCTAAAATCGATCACAAACGTATTTTATTGCTCTATAGATTAATACAATGATACATTACAATCTGCCATGAAGGCAGGAAACATATTTACAATTTAAATGGAAGGTCTGAACTCCATGAGTTCCTTTACCAGAAGGAAAGGGGAGCTTGCAAAAACAAAAGAATGTCCAACCCTTTACAATGAGTCTCGACCTCGCTTTTCTATTTATGAGCCCACCTGTAACCCGTTAAATAGATTCAAGACACGGATCCGCTCGACAGAGTCGTTTCTTCTCTTTCTTTTTACACAGGGGTTGTTTAGTCTTTCGCAGTCTCGCCATTCCATTATTGAGTCCTTCTGCAACCTGTTTGCAAGATTTAACATTGTTTTCTCTGGTTCTTTCTGTGCGGGGTCGTGGCTGATCCAATATTTTTTGGGGGAATATGGATAACAATTTGGTGACTCACAAGGATGTCTACTCGCTAGATGATTAGACCAATTTCCTTGTCATATCCGTTGGGCATGGAGTCAAGAATGAAAATCTGATACTGATCCTACCTCTGATTCATGTGCTCGATCATGTTTACACTCTCAATTTTCATAAGAAATATCAAAACGATGGTTTTTGAGAGTAGAAAATTGCTTTGACCCGAGGCTTCATCTGTCTCTAAATGGGTTATGCAAGAGCAACAAAACAACACCACAACTATATACAAAATTTGAAATCATACATGCTCCAAGTAGAACATGCAGAGCGTGCAAAACAATTAGGATAAAAGTAACCTAAACTACCACAAGACAATGTGCACAAACACTTAGAGGAATGAGAAACTAAACTAATATGTATAAGGTGAGAACTTCCCTTCTAGTAGTAGTGTTTAAGATAAATTCCATTTACTAGAATATGTAACTCTTCACCATCCAATGTAGACAATTGGAAGGCATTGCTACTTTTACATTTTGTGACCATGTAAGGGCCACTCCAAATGGCATCAAACTTGGAATGCCTTCCTAGTTTTTCCCGATCTGCATCCCATTTCAAAACTAGGTATCTTTCTGGAAGGCCCTTGTTCTTTGCCTTCTTGTTGAAGCATCTCTTGATTGAGACCTGATCCTTCTCAATTGTTTGAAGTGCATGTTCTCTAGTTTCTTCCAACTCCATCAGCTCGCATACCTGGCCTCCATTGGTTCAAACTCAGACATCTCCAACTGCTTCATGAGTTCCAATGCTAGCAACTCAAGTGATATAGGCAACATTGCCTCTTTCCCATAGACAATTTTGAATGGAGAGCTACCTATAGACCTCTTAGGTGTTGTCCTATCATCCCATAAGGCTGATTTGAGTTTTGTGTGCCAAGTTCTCTGATTTTCATCTAGAGTTCTTCTGACAATCTTTAGCAGGTTCTTGTTTGTGGACTCTGCTTGGCCATTACCCTAAGGGTAATAATTTGATGAAGTGCTCAAGTAAATCCCATTCCTAATGGCCCATCCTGATTTTGGAACCTATGAATGCCAATGCATTGTCTGATATAATGGTGGTTAGCACTCCAAATCTGGTCACTATCCCTTCATAGAAATCTAGTATGTTAGACTCATTAGCTTCTTTGAGTGCCACTACCTCGATCCACTTGGTGAAATAGTCTGTTGTCATCGAATCCATTTTTGGCCTCGCTCGAATTTGGATTGATGAACCCAATGAAATCCAATCCCCATTGCATGAATGGTTGGTCAACTGAAATTGGGTGCAATGGGAGTGTTGTTAGCCTCTCTTTGCCTCTAAAGAATGCACAGTTCTTGTACTTTTTGATCCATGCATAACAATCACTAAACACCTTGGGCCAATAATAACCCACCTTCATGATCTTGAGTGTTATCACTCGTGGAGAAAAATGGCCTCCAACTGCTTCATCATGGAACTCTTGTAACACTCTCTCAACCTGATTTTTCCCAATGCACCTTAAAAAATGCCATTGATGTCCCTTTTGAACAAGATGCCGTCAATAAGCACATATGGGATGGCCTGTAGTCTGAAATGTCTCCTTTTTGTTTTACTCATTTCTGGAGGACACAGGCCTGTTTGAAGGAAGTGCACCATGTTTTGAGTCCAACAAGGAGTGGGCACATCCTCATTTTCTTCCTCTTGACTATTCTGCAAGATAAAAACAACTTCCTTTTCACCACTTGCTTCATCTTGTTGACTCAAGGCCAGTTGTTCACACAATCCCTTCCCATGGACTAACTTAGTAACCTTGATCTCAATGTCATACTCCATGACACGAGTGATCCATCCTGCACATTTTTCATTCAGATCCTTACTGAGAAGGAAGTATTTAACCCTTGCACGGGAGACTAACAATTGGATTTTATTATTTGAAACCAAATTCTTAAACTTATTTAATCCTCTAATCACTACCAAGAATTGCTTTTCAATGAAAGAGTATCACACTTCATAATCTTCCAGACCTTGGCTGAAGAAAGCAATTGGCTGCTCAGTATCCTCTCTGTTCTATTGTACTAGGATTGTAGAAATTGTGTCACTGCCACCAAAGGCATATACTATAAAGTCCTCAAAAAATATGGATTTGCGAGAGTTAGGGCTTGTGATATAGCTTATTTGATGGCCTCAAAACTTGCTTTTCCTTCAACTTTCCACCTAAACACCAAACTCTTCTTCAACATCAACGTTATTGGCTTGACAAGGGCAAAGTAAAGTTTGGTACAAACCTGCAGACAAAATTGATTTTTCCTAAGAAGCTTTGAAGAGCCTTCTTATGGCTTGTAATGGCAATCCTCTTATTGCTTCAATTCTCTCTCGGGTTAATTGCCAAAACTTCCTTTGACACAATATGGCCTAGAAGCCTACCCTCATGGGCCAAGAATATGCATTTTTAGGGTTCAATGATACCCCAAATCTCCTACACCTTTGAAACACCTTCCTTAGGTGAAAAATGTGGTCTGCTGCATTTTTGGAGAACACAGTAATGTTATCTAGATAGATCAATACTATTTTGTTGATCAGCCCTTTGAATGCCATATCCATTGCCCTTTGGAAAATGGCTTGACGTTAGACAATCCAAATGGTATTTTTCTGTAGGCATAGGTGTGTCATTTGGTGGTGAAATCTATTTTGAACTGATCATCTTCTTTCACCATGATCTGGTTGTACCCTGAGTAGCCATCTAAGAGAGAGAATCTCTCTGATCTAGACACCACTTGCAAGATCTGCTCCATTGAGGGAGTGGGTAGTGATCTTTAAGGGATGCTTTGTTCAAGTCTCGAAAGTCTACACATAACCTAATCTCTCCATTCTTCTTCCTGACTGGGACCAAATTTGGAACCCACTTGAGTGTGTGAATGGAAATATAATGCACGCCTCTATCAACTTATTTAGCTCTTTCTTCATCGTAGGTTCAATGTGCGGATTGACCGGTCTCTCGCTTTTTAATGGGCTTAAAGCAAATGGATCTAGTTCAATTGTGTGTTGTGCTAACTTCGGATTGAACCCTCTTAGGTCTTCATAGCTCTAAGAAAATACATCTGGAAACTCTTGGAAAAGTTGCATGAATTCATACCTTTCTTGCTTGGTGGCCACTTTGCCAATTTGAAGTGTTTTGCCTTCTTCAACTAGAATTGACTCTGAATCTTCTCCTTTGATCTGTATGTTAGCCTTCTCTTTTGAAACTAATCATTAGGATTGAAGATAGACTCCAATGTCACTAAGCCTTTGGGAAGCTTGTTTGTATGCAAATGCACTACTTGATCTCCATATTTTTTTAATGCTTTGATTCCTAGTTGAGAACTCAGCTTCCTCTTGTAAAAAATTGATGATCTGCTGATCATTCTCGAACACCTGCCAACATGTGTTGTTATCTGGCACTGTTGGCCTCACAATCACATGGATATATGGTTATCCTTTGTCCCTCTTGATACATCACAACCGCATGAAATGTTGCTTAAACCAATGCAATCCTATCAGTAGCTTCATTCTCCTTCCTGGGTATGGACACAATGTTGAAGGCTTCAAATCCTCAATGAGATCCCATACCCTATTCTTGTAGCTTTTGAGCAGGTCGTTCTTGATAGCATTTTGTCCTTTGACTTGATTGGCAACCAGTTCACTATCACCAAACACTTGCAGGTTCTTGATTCCTTGTCTTCTAGCCCAATGCAATCCATGAACCAAAGCCTCATATTCTGCAGTGTTATTTGAACAGTGAACTAAAAATGGAAAGCTGAGTAATATTTCATACCTTGGGGTGACACAATCATAGCTCCACCTCCAGCTCCTTGCCTACTTCTTGAGCCATCAAAGAACAATTTCCATACTTCATTGTCATCCTTATATTCTGGCTTAATGATGTCAAGAAGAGGATGATTCTCTTCATGTAGGTAGTAGACTCCTAGCTTAGATTCTTCCATCTCCTTATAGGGATCAAAAGCATGTCTTTTGACCGCCCATTTATCGAGAGTCAGGTCCGGGATACACCCCACCTTGGTGTCTGCTTCAGAAGTGTTTAGGAGGTCTTCCTTGATCAAAAGCCAAACAATTTGCATTGATTGGGCTAGGCACATAAGAATCAATGTGATAATCCACTATGGGCTCGAATCTGATTGTGGCCTTTGCCCCATACCTTGTTCTAAAGAGCATATGTGACTAGTTAGCAGACAAGTAACCTCCAATTTTGGCAGTGAAGTCCTTGGAAAACACAATGCAAAATGTGGTGGCAAGTCTATGACTGATACATTTTGTAATATAGTCACATTGGGGTAGGCATGCAAAGTGAGGCTCGATCTCTTGATGATTCCAACGATTGTGGTGGATCTTGTCCGGTCCCAATTGTACTACCCTCTGAGACGACTTCATACTTTGGAGACCCAGTTGATCAACTATTTTTTTGGGCATTACAGAATTACTTGCCTCATAATCAATCATGCAAGTATGCACCAATTTATCCCCAATGATTGATGAAACATATAATGGAGGAGGTCTCAGGTTCTTACCTTGTTGCTCTCGATGGTTTCCCTAGGTTGAGCTAGTATTGGTAAGCACTTTCTCTTGTTGATTAGGGGGTTGATTTGAGATTGACCAATTTTACATGATAGTCTGCAATAGATTCCTCTACCCTGAGATGGCCAGTGACTCTCATAGTGAAATGTTCACACTTGTCCTCTTCATTTGCTCAATGATATTAAATGAGTTATCCTTCTGCCCCTTCCCTGACACATTTTTTTCTTACACATGGGTTGTTACAATCGGTGCCTGAGTGGATTTGGAAGGTGGCTTGGATTGGATCTACATATTGGGAGTTGTATTTTGGATGCCAATACCTTGTGGAGCAATGGAGGATTGAGGATAACCTGAGTTTGGTGAATTTCCTCCAATATTTCTCTTCTTAGACTGTGTATTGGCAGCTATACTTTTAGAAGGAGTCTGATTCATTCCAAAAAAGTCTTCAGCTTGCCAATTGACAAGCATAGTTTCACTTGGAGGTCCCTCTTGCTTGAGCTCCTCCTTACGCTGATTTTCTTCTTGGCTAGGTTCTTGTGACACACCAATGGTTTTGCACCATCAAAGCCTAATTTAGTGCACCATTGAAGCACATCGATTGATTATGTGGTTGATTGCATGGGAAACACCAATCATATTCTTGTGCCATGTTATTCTATGCTAGAACCAATGCCCTTGATGTTGAAGTTGTGTTTAGATCATATGACCTAAAAGGTCTAGTAGCTTGAGGTTGTCCTTGGTGTTGAATTTGAGTTACAACCTAGGCTTGTGGTCTATTTTGTTGATACGGGGTCTAGCTTGATACTGAGCTTGAGGCTGATATGGCCTAGAACTCTGAGCCTATTATCTTTTGATGGTTACTAACTCATTCCCCAGGTTTTGAAGTTGTTTCATAACTTCCTGAAGCTCCTTTGAGGTGTTAGATGATGAAGTGGAGGCTTCAACTGAACTTTGACTCCTAGGAGTGGGTATAGGAGCTAATGTGGGTGTTTGGCTAGTACTTGGGTTACCCAATTCGGGGTATAAGGGCATGGATGGCCTAGGAGCAAGTTTTCCAGCTTGAATTAAATGATTCTCAGCTCCTATGGAAAGGCTATAGGTTATAGGTAAGGTTGTGCCTCCCATTGTCTGAATCATTAAAGCAATATCAAAATTTAAAGCTCTAAGAAAGTATAAGAAGGCACCTTCATTAGTGGGCTTTACTGCTGCTAGAATCCTATCCCAGGTCCATTGAAATATGAGGTTGAAATCCATCAACTACTCATTTGGATCTCTCTTGATTGTTGTCAGTTGCTCCAACAAGGATAAGTTATCTCCTTTTTCTCCAAACTGGTCATGAAGAGTTGTGCACAGATGGTCCCAAGATTGAATAGAGCCTAGCTTCTAGGCTCCTGAACCATTGTGAAGCTTTTCCCTTGAGTGAAGAGGCTAACAACTTGACTGCAATGTCCATCTCAGTGATCTCATGGATTGTATAGACATTTGTAATGTCTTGAACGTGGTCACCAGGAGAAGTCTAGTTTTCTCCAGTGAAATATGGGATGCTCTTTAATGCTGCCACTGGGACTGGGTTTTGTGCATTTAGAGCGAGTGGGCTGCTGCCAATGAAATTGACATAAGGATTTGGCTATGCCATCCTGATTGGCCTAAGCACCCTTCTTGATTGAAAGAACGACCTACTAGGAGGAGGTGTTGATAAGGCTTTGTTTGGTGGAGATAGAGACCTCTGGGTTCTTCTTCCTCTTCTCCTTCTGTCTGAGACAAGTGTAGGTGTACAAACTGTCCTTCTTCTCTTGTTCTTGACCTTGTTTGTATCCTTCTCATGAACTTAGGAAACTTACACTTTGCTTAAACTAGTGGATTCTATCCCTTTTGGAGTTGCCAGATGTGCAGTTCTTAAAAGCTTCTTAAAAGCTAGAATCACAACAAGTGCACATCAATCTTACTGTAATAAAGATGGAGACTTCTTTGTCCCACTGGGTGTGCCAAAACTGTTAGTGCAAAATCATAGCACCCCAGTGAGTTGTCGATCCGCTTTTCTAAGGCAGATTCATTTGGTGTGATTCACATAACATTGAGTTTTTTCCCCAAAGTGTGGGACTTTGCAAATGGAAAAAACTCTCTAGATTAAAGGTTGGTTCCTATTCCTCTGTTTAGGTGCATATGTGGAAACTTGCAGAGGACCTGTTCCTAAACCTAATCTAAGTTTTACCAAGGAGATAGAGATAAAAGGAATACAAGAAATCAAAACTAAGTTACAAGGTGATGCACTGAAGGAATGATGAACATTAGTTTTGCTAATAGACACAAACCAACAAAATGCATACAATAATCAAACACGAGATAACTGTGATTTATATCGAAATACCAGATGAGAGAAAAGAAGACAAGAAAGGATCTAAAATCAATCACAAACATATTTTATTGCTCTACAGATTGATACAATGCATTACAAATGACGAGAAGGCAGTAAACATATTTGTAATTTAAATGGAAGGTCTGAACTACATGAAATCCTTTCATGTCGGAAGGAAAGGGAGCCCGCAAAACAAAAAGAATGTCCAACCCTTTACAATGAGTCTCGACCACCTTTTCTATTTCTGAGCCCACCTGTAACCCGTTAAATAGATTTAAGACACGGATCCACTCGACAGAGTCGTTTCTTCTCTTTCTTCTTGCACAGGGTCGTTTAGTCTTTCACAGCCCCGCCACTCCATTGTTGAGTCCTTCTGCGACCTGTTTGCAAGATTTAAACGTGTTTTCTTTGGTTCTTTCTCGTATGGGTCGTGGATTATCCAATATTTTTCCCGAGGGGGAAATATGGATAACAGAGACCTAGGAGGTGATGAACACCTATGTGAAGTAGATCTAGGAGTTGATGAGAACGTATGTGAAGGGGACCCGAGATTTGAAGGAGGTGGTGAAGTGCTATGTGAAGGGCTACCTGAGTAGGGGACTTAGGTCAAGTAGATGGACTAGTAGACCAATGAGAACGAGTAGGTCATGTGAAAATGGGAGAGCTAGGTGTAGAATGTGCCTTAGTTTTGAGAGTCCTAGGGGGCCTAGATGTTGTAACTAGTAAAAGGACATCCTCATAGGAGGCCAAGGCAATGATGTGGATGGTAGAACACCCTTGTGAGTGAAATATTTTTATTGTGAATGAATTTGAGACACAAATGGTTCATGTAAAAGACAACTTAAATGACATTGAGCCAATGAAGACCTAGGAGCATGTCACAACCTTCAATTGAAGGTGTCACGCCGAATGGCACAATCATGGTGAGAGGCCCAAATGTAATTGGAAGCTAGATGTAGCCATAAAATTTGGGAATAGGATATGAAATATTAGAGAGTGGATAATTGATATCGATGAGGAGTGCAATAGAGCATACACTAATAGGAGCCGATGGATTGATCATCGTGTTATTGATAACATGAGGTCCGATAGAATCAGTGATGTGTAGTGTATTAGAAGAAAATGTAGAATGATAATCATGATCATAGAATATGATGAGTGGTGGAGATGCATCTGTATTATCAACTAGAAAATCAAGAGGCCCCGAGGAAGGAGGAGGCACAACTCAATATGTATGATTAATTAAAGATCCAATAGTTTGTTTATCATGTTTCAACAATGGATATTTGAATATTTTGAGATTTTAGTTTTCATTTACTTGACTTAGATGTTTAAGGCTCAGGGAGATCAAATGTATTATTGTCAATAAGATCTTGAATGAGATGATTAAGTTTGAAACGTAAACTAGTTGAATGCCCAATACATTGATGATAGCCACACATATCATTTTTGTCATAATTGTAGCCTCGTGGAATAGATGGATCAAGGTGAAGTGGTTTTGGAAGAGTAATAAGATTGATCTCAATAAGAAATGGCAATAAGGGATGAGGATCATATGGAAATTTTGTAAATGTATTCTTTAGAGGTTTCCATTGAAGCTTTTCACGATTAAAAACAACATTAACAATATCTTTTGCTTCAGTGGGCTTAGGAGATGTCTTGAAAGTAGATTTGTTTTGAAACTAATTAGAAGATGAAGCCTAATCATGATATTTGAGCTTGCCCATAGATAAGAGTTTGCTTTCGTGTAACTTAAGCATATGACATAATTGATCAAATGAGGGAGAGGTTTCAAAGATAACACTCTCTTGCAATGGAGATAAAAGACTTTGGAAAAAAATTGCAATTCAGAATCGGTGAGAACATTAGTCATTTTAGCTAGATTGTTCTTATAATGCAATACATAGTCAACTAGATGCTCATTATATCCTTGTTTAATTTGTGCAAGTTGAGCATATGATATTTTAGAACCGATATTGATTGAAAAATGTGCAAGAAAAACATTAGCTAAATGTGTAAATGATGTTACCAAATGAACAAGTAGATCGTAAAACAAACACATGGCATAATCTTGTAAGCTCCTAGGAAATAGATTGGCTAGCAAAGTATGATCATCCACATAATCAAGACATGCCACATGAAAAGATCTAAGATGCTCTTGAGGGTCACCATGGCCATTGAAGGTGGGAAACTTAGGGGCAGAGAATTTTGGAGGAAGTGGATAAGAAAAATGAAGGGTGCAAGAGGAGTATGTTTTAACAATGAGGAGTCAAGAGATGAAGATGCATGAGAAGTAACTATTTGAAGCTGCCAAATTTACATCCGCAGAGATCCCGACATAAAGAAGCTAAATTAGGAATGTTTGAAGAAGAACCAAGTTGTGCATTAGAAGCATTGGGTTGAATGAGTGGAGTGGTAGTAGGAACAATGGAAGTAGTGAAGTGACGGGGTTCAGTGGAGGCCATGATAGTGAGGAGGAACCTACAAGAGGTACAAAAATAACATCTCAAGAAGTTTTAGCACTTAGCAAGGCATGTAGAATACGTGGACGATGCTTAAGATAATCGCGCAAAGCTTGATGAAAATTAGTAAGCTTGTCTAATTGTTCTTGATCAACGTTGGTATCCTCATCATATGATTATTCACTATTAGATGTTTCAATGTTTTGAAGAGGAACATTTTGAGAGTTGGAAAAAGGGTTATCAGATTCAACCATTGATTTAGAAACCCTACGGAAAATGGAGGAAGCTCAATATGCTCAAAAGATCCAAATTGACCACTACGGGTGACAGGCATAAGAAGGAAGGGTTCAAAGGATGGGTTCACTAAATGATTTAACAAAAATAAGCTTTTGTAAAACCTCAATTACAGAGTAACTAAATGTAAACTATTATATAAAACTATTAAATGCAATTTCACACAAACAATAAACTAACAAAATATGAAACCCTATGTGTAAGAGAGAGAGAGAGAGGAAAGGACTTAGCTAATTTGTGTTTTCCTGGAACTTATATGGACTCGGGAAACTGATGACAAAAAGGGCGGACTCATCGTAACTATGCACTTTGTGAAATCTAGAACTATCCGATAAGGTTAGACTAGGGCACTGGACTCGGTAAGGGTGCTCGGTGCTTTAGAGACCTCTATTGGGCACCCATGATTGTGCGAGAAGCTAAGAATCCAATTTTTGGAGTGTCACAAGAGTGTTGTTGATATTCATTGTTGGTCACCTGTGTGTCACACGTACTTGTAACCTACAAAACAAATGTTCACCTACGAAACCCACAAAACCGCATAAAATACAAAAAGAAAGATGTAATATGGGGAGTCAGATTGACCCGACAAATCACCCAACAAAGTGAACTTATGACCAAGTGCTGCACTACATCTCAGACTCCATGTAGTTCTTGTGAGTGTGTGAAAGAATCGTGCCCTAGGATGCCCTTGTGCAAGATGCACTAGATAACGAGCTAGATTTGCTAAAAGATGCAAATGTGTGTATGGAATAGAATAAACTTCCCCTTCCTATGCAGTGTATGCAAGCTTAGGTGATAAATAGTATGCTTAGAGTTTGGTCCTTTATTTTGATCACATAGCTATGTATTTATATGATTCCCTTGTTTGAATTTCATAATTAACAACTGGAAGGCCGACCCATAAGAAAATAAGATGCCCAAAAGATAAAAGAGGCCCAAAAAGAGTGAGTAAAGTTGAAAGAGGTCGGGGGCACCTAGAGGGGACGAGGGCACCTGGACATTGGTGTCTGAAGTCGTGTAAGATAATCAAGTACTAACTGGTTTGTAGGGTGTATAAGACCAAATAGAAAATATGAAACACATAAAAAGGCCAAAGATAATTGTCAATTACTAGTTTTCTCATTTAGGAAACATGCAAAAACTAGTATGCTTTTAGGACCTAGAAATGTACCCGAATGCGTGATTTTGTGTCTATAGGTTGATCCTATAATCACCAAAAATATTGAAGAGGCATTGTACCTTGTATGTAAATTGGACAACATTTCTTGAAAGGTGAAATATCCTTTATTTTTTTTTGGAAGGTAATTTAAGGATTTTTAAGGGTGAGACAATTAGTGTTAATTTTCAATAGTGGGTTAAGGAGAATTCAACTAGGATCCTCAACTTTAATCGTTACTCGTTCATTAGTCACACTGATCTTGGTTATGATACCATTATTATATACAATTAAATTAGAGTCATATGGATTGTGGAAAAATAATACTCAACTAAAATCTACAAATGGGAGACAAGGTTGGATATCATTGTTCTACTCATTGTGATGAGGTGCAAGGTCATAGAGTTATTAAATAATTTCACATTGAAGACAAATCCTTCTATCAATGATTGAATCGCTCTAAGTTTAGATGTGGATGAAGGGAGTGAGTTGAAGCTTGGTGAAGCGGATGATCCTATAAAGTTTGTATTGACTCCTATTTTTAAGCTCCTAGGTTGGTATGCACGCATCCTTACTTGAGGGTAATTTTAAAACTTTTATTATTTGTAAACTTTAATATTTGGTAGTTATGTCGGTGAAGTGAGTACCTTTGAGGCATATAATATTAATATGTGTGGATGTGTTAATTTTCTTGAATCGAAGGATGTAGGACATTGTTTTTACTATTTTTAAAGCTTAAGAGTACACAATCGTATGTGTGAAACTTTTTGTTCTAAGTGATCATATAATATAATTTTGTGAAGAAATTTCTCTTTACTAATTTATTGGATGAATATTACTCTCTAGATTTGTATTTGTGCCTACGGGTTGTTATTTCTTAGGGTTTGAACATTGTAATTTGTGAATTGAAATCATATTTACCCATGTTTGATCCTTTGAAGCTTTGAGTTGAAATAACTTGTATTTTTCTCATATTTTTTATGCTTTGAAATCATAATGATAATATTGTCAATGTTATTACCTAATTTTCTACATTTATCATAAATTTAACTAGCAATTAAATTGATCCAATAAAAATATATTTTTAAATATTCATAAACAACTTATATATAGAAATTTTCAATTTTGTTTTATAAAATAAAATAGAATTAGTTTCCAGGTTTACTTGGTCATCATCTTCTTCCACTTATTATTGTCATGTTGGTTGTGGCCTCTCATTCTTTCCTCCATCTAGAAGAGTATTCCTCCTCTCCGAATCCTCTCCCTCTAGCGGGCATCACCGATATATTGTTCATCCTCTAAATAGCTCACATATATACCTTTAGGGGCCCCTCGAGGAAGTTTGAGAAGTGTCACCCCACGTTGGAAGACATTCTATAACATTCATTCCCTTCGAGGAGTGTTCGTCACTAGTTTCCCCCTCCTCTTGTGATTGTTTGTTTCCATCCTCTCAATGGATTTACTTTCCCAAATATTTATCTAACACAAAATATACAACTCCCATGAAAAATAGTTAAATAGCCAAAAAAGCAAAACATTAAAATTTAAAGTCCACTAATGCCTCCCTAAAAGCCATCAAAATCCACATTTGAAAATACTTGTAAATCTATAAAATCCCCTCCAAAAAAATGGCCCAAACATCTATAAAACCCTACATAATCGACCCACAAATCTACTAAAGCTTACAAAATAGCCCACATGATATATAAACCCATAAAGGCCAAAAAATACCCTTTTCAACAATTTTTGCATATAAAAAGACTAAAAAATTATACTGCACTACCCCACAAAGCACAATGAAAAGGAATGGCCCCAAGAATATTCACATTCCATTTGAATAAAACATTTCATTCACTTTTGGCATTTAGAGTTTTATTTCTTTTTTGTTTTACATTAGGTTATGACGTTAACTATGATGTTAGTAACATCATCCCAACTTCCCATATTAATGTCATGTTTAAGTTATGTTAAAGTCTTGTAAAAAAGACACAAGGAATTTCAACATTTTTGATTTTTTTCTGAATTTTTAATTAACTTATCAACTTAGGTTGTCGTAAAAATTACATTGTCATATTTGGCTAATCACGACAGCCTAATGTGTTTTGGGACTCAATATATTATGATTAGGGTTTTACATTTTATTGTCACATTAGGGTGTCTCATTAATATGGTTTCACATTTGTTTTAGGGTGTCTCGTTAAAAGGCGTCACATTTGTTTTCATGGTGTCGCACTAGTGTTTGAGGTGTTGCATTGAGGTTTAGGGTGTCGATTTATTATATATGGTGTTATAATAGTGTTTAGGGTGTTAGATTGGTGTTTATGAGGTTTGATATGTCCTATTTGAGTGTCTTGTATAATCAATCACTTGATTGGTTGCATGTGTTGCTTAAATAAGACATATCAAACACCATAATGACATTAGGGTGTCGCATTGGTGTTTTGGCGATTTATCCTCTTGGAGTGTCTGATGGAATTAATTGTTTGTTTGGTTGCATGACTCACTCAAATAGGACATATTAAGCCCCATAATGACCTTAAGGTGTCACATTCATATTTAGGGGGCTCAAATGTATTATTTAAGTGTCTCGTGCAATCAATCACTTGATTGGTTGCATGGGGCACTCGAATGGGACAAATTAAGTCCCTTAATGACATTTGGGTGTCACAATGGTGATTAGGGGGCTTGATTTTTACTATTTGAGTGTTTTGTGTAAGAAATCATTCGATTGGTTGCCGTTGTGCTCAAATAGGAGATATCAAGCCCCATAATGACATTAAGGTGTCTCGTTAGTGTTTTAAGGGCTTCAAATGTTTTATAGGAGTGTCTCATGCAATCAATCACTTGATTGGCTACATGAGGTGCATGAATAGTATGTATTAAGCACCATAATAACATTAGGGTGTTGTGTTGGTGTTTGGAGGGCTCGATATATCTTGTTTGAGAAATTAGGTTAACTTAGGGCGAGACTAGGTCAAATTAGGGGAAATTATGTCAAATCATGGTAAATTATGGGAAAGGGTGTCGTATTAGGGTATTACATTAGGGTGTAACATTATGGTGTCATGTTCGAGGGAATCACATATGTCGTGAGTGTATCACACTCGCCAAATTAGGGAAGTTAGTGTAGATTATGTCAAATTAGATTAAATTAGGAGAAAGTAGGTGATTTAATCTAAATTGAATTAAACCTTATTTTGGAGTAATTACAGTAACAAATGATTTACAAGTAATAAATTATAGTAATGTCTAAGCAATAAACATGAAAACATATGAAACCCTAAGCAAATGAGAGAGGAAGGCGACTTAGCTAATTTTGTGCAGACTGGAGGTGATATGGGTGAGAGTAATCTACTTTGAAACAAACTAGATACAATGTCGTCGAGGCTCACTTTGAGGGTTCTAAAACCTAGAACGTACATAATAGATGTGCTGCGAGAAGATATGAGTGCTAGGCACTAGTGACTAAACCGGGTGCTAGTGTCCACTTTGGCGCTCAAGTTTTAGTTTTTTTGAGTTGCGAAGGGCTTCCTTGTTGATTTTCTTTTGTCACTCTAGTTTCACCGCAATATCGTCGGTTGTACTTGTAACTGCAAAACAAATGTCTACTTGCACATGTCTGCAATCCACATCAAATTAAATAAAAAATATGTAAAATATTGAGTCGACTAACCCGAAGATCACCCAAAGAGTGACCTTACGATGAGTTCTACATTACATCTCAAACTGCATATAGTTCTTTGTGTATGTGTGTGTGATGATGGCCTAGGTTGCCCTTGTGTAAGTTGTATTGTGATAGTAGGCTAGATCTAGATTGCTCCAACTATGTAAATGTGTGTGATGGAATAGAATGAACTCCCCCTCATGTTGTTTATGTAGATCAATGCATACCTTGTCCTTGTATGAGTGTGCTAGATGAATACCTTGTAATTCTTTCATGCCTTTGTGCAAGCTTAGGAAGTGATAGATAATGCTTATAGTGTTTATCCACTTGATTTAGAAGAAGTAACTAAGTATATATATGATTCCCTTTTTTGAATTTTGTAAGTGACAACCTAAAGTGTTAAAAGGTGACCAAGAAGTAAAAGAGATCCAAAAGAGTAAGAAGAAGAAAGAGAGGGTCATGAGTGCCCATGAGGGACAAGAGTGCACGGGCACTTATGTCCTAACTAGATGCTAGTGTCTGAGGCCATAAAAGATAAATTAGTCAAGTTTCGAAAAAGTTGTAAAATGTGTATGACCAATAATAATACAAGAGATAAAGTAAAATGCCAAAAGGAGATATCAACCAATAGTTTTCCTTGACTTTATTTTGTTGAGTGAATACTTGATAACATAAAGTAGATAAAATATACATACCTTGTGATCCGAGAGAAGTGTAGCCAATATCGTGTCAAGTGGAAAAGTAGTTGTGTGAAGCGTGAAGTGATCTTAATGTGAAACATGCCAACTAGGAAAAAGGAGATAGACCACTAGGGGTGAAGCGTGTGAGTAGTAGCATGCTCTTGCTAGATCTTGTTCTTGTTGATTTGAGTTGCTTCTTGTTGCGTATAAGGATGAATATACAAAAAGAAGAGAAAAAGAGTTGTCAAAGTCCCGTATATGAAAAATTAGAGTAGTGTATGTATAAGTAAGTCCCGTGTATGAAAAACTTACAACAGTGTAAAAAGAAAGAGTGCACTTGATGTATGAGAGGGTAAAGGATAGAAATTTGTCTTGTTTTCTTTTGGAGATGTCGAGTCCTGCTGCTAAGGATGAGGGTTTTGGTCTCTCACACCAAAAATGAGTTTTTTGGGTGATCTCGTGCCAATAGAAGAGTGTTGGGGAGAGAGGTGTGCTTTTCTCTCCATCCATGATGTTTCTCAAATAAGTGTCACTACCGATAGCACTTCTCGATTTTTAATTAATTGATTGAACTCTATGATTGAAAGTAAGTGCTTGATCAAAGATCTCTATTGAAAATGTTGGAAATTGTGCTAAATTGAGAAAGCGCCTAGTTTTCCACCAGACACAAGCACCTAGGGGGACAAAAGCACCCACCGCTACTATCTACTACTAGTTCTAGTGTCTACTCTATGTTTGTGATCCTAGTCTAATTCTAGACTACTATGTAACTATGTGCCTATGCCAATTCTACATTGTGATGATCTTTTTTGGAGCTTTGAGTTGTTGTAAGGGTGATTTATTCAAGTAATATATGTGTTAGGTTGTGGAGCTGTTTTCATGTGTGAAAGTGTTGAAGATTGTACACTAAGAGTATTGTACACTTTCATGTATCCTCATTGGGGTTCGGGCGCGTGTGAGTTGAGGGTTCGAGGTGCGGCCCAAAAAATATTTTTAGGCGTAAAATTTTTGGCCTCAAAAATTACACGCGAAATATCGGAAACGTGCTTTTCTCATATGGGCGAGTTTTTGACCCATAGGTTTATGGGACGAGTTTTGCCCATGGTTTTGATACCCACGGTTTTGTAAAACTGCTTAGCGATTGTCTATTTATATGGTCTTATGCATATGATAGATGTACAAGCAAATGTATTGCGAGATGTGTTTTGAATTCGAGTGTGAATTGCAGAGTTTGTTGAGCATAGCTCCAAACGGATCTGGTATTGTATTGAGAGAGCGGTGGCTTGTAATAAAATCTCGAGCAAGTGATTCTTGGTGGGCGTAGCCCAAATTGGGTGAACCACGTTAAATCTTCTCTTTGTGTTGTGTTATTTTATTCTGCAATTTTATTTGAGATCTGTAATAATTTATGCATATTAGTTTCTATTGTTGCGATTATGTGAGGGATTATTCCACATATTTTATCCCTTATTTCCTAACAATATGCCCCTCTCGTATTAGGTTCATGTGACTACTCTAGGAGAATATGACCTAGTCGAGAGGACATGATACTAATATGCATATCTAAGAGTGGATACCTATAAAGGGGTAGCGGATGTGCATGGTATAAACCAAGGCACATGCAAACAATGTAGGTTATAAACAAGTGTTAGTGTAGAAGAGCTAGCATGCAATATAATATAATATAACAAGCAAATATGAAGATAAGATGGACCTCAAGTACCGGGTTACATACAGGACTTCGCTCACAATGTCACAAGACAATTAGGGTTGAAGCGTCAATAAGGAAACAATGAACAAAAATGAAATAGGGCATAGCTCGTAAACATTAGTAAACAATAACACTCGAAAGAGTAACAGATAACCATGGTTTTATAGATCCTATAAGGAAAATGCTACACATGAAGCACCTGTTAGCATGCTAGAAAGATAAGTAGTATGTCAAAGCATGTACATAACAGTGAAAAGTAAAGTGATAGTAACAAAAATTAATAAATAATATAACGATAAGACTTGTGATGTGTAGAGTATGAGAGTAGTAAAGATAGATGCCCAGGAGTCTTGGTGGAACTATTAAAGAGTAATGTAGAGCATCATGTATCATGTAAAAATATGTAAAGTTCCTGCATTCACATCAAGATACCAAGTGAACGTAAATGTGTATATAGAAAAAGATAATGACATACTAAGCATCCAACTAGCATAGGAAACCAAAATGTGACATGTAAATAATATAGGCTAATAAGATGAAATGCAACCAAGATGTGAAAATGTTGTGTGCAAGTGATGGTGTGTTGTGATATGCAAGATGTGTAGATGAGAAGGGTTATATTGCCCCCACGAGGGGATGTGCATGAGACAAGGTGCATTTAGCAATGCTCCCTCTATAGTCAAGTATGAACCATAGAACAAGATTGTTTCATCGGTAATGACAATATCTTGAGTGTACGAGAGAGGTGAGAGTGCTTGGAAAGGTTTAGCGTGAAGCACAAAGCGCATAACAAAGAAGCTAAGAATAGATGATGTGAGGTTCATTTAAGAATTGCCCCCTCAACAATCAAGTATGAAGCATGGAACTAAAGTGTGTCATCGAGTAATGACAGATCAATGTGTCTACCAAAAAAATTAGAGTGTTTGGAAGGTTTATCGTGAAGCATAAAACATACAAAAAGAAGCTAAGTGTAGATAATGTGAGGTTCATTTAAGAATTTCCCCACTGAACAATCAAGTATGAACCATAAAACAAGAGTGCATCATCGGGTAGAAAATTTATTGTATGTAATTGAGATTAGATGTTAGGAAAGATTTATCATGAAGCACGGAGTGTGAAGTGTAGTAGAGAAGCTAGGGGTAAATGATAGAGATAGCGAAGAGTGTTAGATGGAGGAGCGAAAGGGGTGATGCCCCAGTATGTGAGCGATGGAGACACATGTGATGATGTGAGAGAGACCATGCCATGGTGGCGGATGTTGAAATGTGTCCCAATCATCAACATAGGAATTATCTAGATCGAAAGGAGGAAGTGTAAATAGAATATTAGGAAGTTCATGCGGGATCTCAGCTTGTGGCGAGGGAATTGATTATTCTTCCTTTGATGGTTTGGCATTAGGTGGGGCTTGTGATTACTCTTGCACTACCGAAGAAGGAATAAGAGTGACTATTGTGCAATGCTCACTACATAGAGGAATCGAATTTGGGAACCATTGGGGTTTTGTAAGTAGAGACGAACATGTAGGAAATGTTGTGTAGCAAATGAAATAAAGCATCGATGCTCAAGTTGCTGATTCTATGATAATTACAAAATGGTGACCTTTGTATTTTGTAAGTGATAAGGAGGGTAGAAATGAGTAGGTGGTAGTGTGATTAGCTAGTGATTGAGGAGCTCGGGAGAATATTGTGTTTCCTAACAATTTGATCAAGCATGAGAGGTGCTTGTTGTGGTAATACATTGACCTTGCTTGTATGAGCACACGTCATAGACATGGGATCAAAATGAGGTGTAGTAGAAGAACTAGCATGAGCATGAGAAACATTATTGAGACGTTGGATTTATTGTGAAGGATATAATCGGGGTTTCCATAGCTTGAAATTTATCTTGAAAAAATTGTGTAAAGCTTCATTGACTCGAAGATGGATTGATTAGTTGTGTTACTGAGACTAGGAGGTGGAGATACTGATTAAAAATTGAACTTACTTGTGAAGGTGCCATATCGCAAGGAAGGTACATTGTGTGTATGACTTTTGTGAGAACATCTTTGGAAACCAGGTACTTTTGAAGTAATTGATACAACGATACTTGAGAAACTTTCAAGGCCATGATATGAAAAAAAGGTGATTTTGAAATAAGATCTCTAGAAAGTGACCCAAAGCACATGACCACGGATGAAACCCTAGGAAGAACTATACCTATCAGATGTATGATAGACAACAAATGGAAATATGGACCACGATGCAATGAGGGTTTGTGGTTAGGAAAGGATTTTCTAATAAAATAGGCAAAATAAGGATTTGAGTGGTCGATCACAAGTTGGGGTTCACCAAATGATTTAATCTAAATTAAATTAAACCTTATTTCAAAGTAACTACTGCGATAAATGATATTTTTGGTGTATGTGATTTGTTTTGTCATCATTTGATGACTTGTCCACCATAGATGGTTAGTCATCTCACTTAGTGAGAATAGGTCATAGTGATAATAGGTCAATAGGTTAGTTAGGGTTGTGTACATGTTTCATGCACAGGAGTTACATAACACTCTTATATGTACCTCTCTTTTTGATCTATGAGTATGTCAGACACAACATTGTCTCTATGTACTTGATTCTCATTTTGTGATTTGATATCTTGCTTACTACGTGGAGCGTTCATGACACCATTAGAAGTGTAACCTTGTTCGATGTGCATGGGGTTCCATATTGATCCTCGTAGAACAATCTAATATGGTATCAAAGTGATTGTTTGGTAAATGTGCACTCGATTAATCTGGTTGTTATTACTTCGTTTTCTAGTTTTCATGTTTCTCGTGCAAGTTTTTGTTATTTTGGAATCTTGTTAATAGGTTTAACCATTTGGTTTTGGAGTTTGTGTGGGTTTTCTAGTTTTGCATGTGCGGAGTTACATGTGTTTCCAACAATATGTAGCTATCTGCAACTAAATTGGGAGGAACAACTAAATCTAGATGTTGGTTCTTCATTTCTGGTTTTAATCATTTTTACGTTGAAATGATTTTTTTAGAATCTTTTTCTCTCATTTTCGCTGCTTTGCCTCCTCCCATCTTGTTGGTTTTCATATTGGGATTGCTAACTTGGTTTACATTGGAGCGAGTTGAGTTTCCCGCTCCCCTAGCGAGTTGAATCCTACATGGGCGAGTTGGCTCTTTGCATTCAAATTGGGTTATTCCTTTTCTCATTGCATTATTTCTAATCGGGTTTTGTATTGTTCGAACCATGTTTGCTTTATCTGTGTCCTTCTTTACATTGTGTTTATGTTGTGCTCTTGCACGGTGAGTTATCTCCTATTTTATGCCTGGTTTGTTTGGGTCAATCTAGGTTTTATAGTGCTTACATTTGTTTACATCTCTGTTTTCCGAACCCGTTTTCCATGTCGATTTTCTTGCTTGTTGTAGGGTTACATCAACCTACCTTTTTACCTCATTTTTACAGAGTTTTTGTCCTACATATTTTCGGAAGTGTTTTCTTATTTTGGCTATACTAAGATTTCATTTTGCTTTGCTCTCCATTTTACATTTCACTATTTTTGCTTACTTTATAAGTCGGTTGGTTGTTTATGCTTTACATGCCTTGCGTTGAACCCTTACCATTTATCCACTTATAAAACATGTACCCCTATTTCGCCATTGTATATGGTCGGCGCGTCGAGATTTCCTTGGGTTTATTTACTTGATCCCCTCACCACGATTTTGCCTCTCCTCCATGTGGAGATCTACGTACTCCTCTGCCCGAAGCTCGTAGGCCCAGGTTGTCTTCCTCGCTAACCAGGCCACATCAATCCTCCCACCTTATTCAAATCAAGCCTGCTTTTGACCATGCCCTCCCTTTATTCTCCCACCTTGAAATTTTTTCAAATCCCTTTCAAATCTTAAAATGGGATGTGTTTAATTATATGTGGTCGATTTTTTTGGGGGTTAGCTTCTTTTAAACTTGGCCAAGAAGTTTTTTTAGTTTAAAACCGTGGTCTTTTATAATCAAGGGGGTGGGATTTTTAAGTGGGTAAGTGAGATCAACATTGATGGGAAAATAGTGGTGTCATGGAAGATATTAGTGGTAGTGAGGTCTTCATATTGGCTATAGATGGAACTTTTTTCGATGGTGTCTATGGCCTCCTCAACTATGTTTGCGGTATCACAAATGTCATCATAGATGGTTTCACTAGGTGGTTGATATCCTAGTTTGTGGCCATCAAGGTTTGGGATGATAGTCGAGGCTTCATGTACACCCCTTTTGTGGTGACCTAGTCCTCGTTTAGAATAGCCCATGTGGGTCATTATTTCATTTATGGATCAAATATTTGTTGTTAGAGTAGCGGGACGCTATAGAGTCGTCGATGTGCCATGTGGCATCGGATGGCCCGAGGTATTTGTCGTGAGGTACCCAAAAGCAGATAAAATTAAATGAGCCTAGTGAATAGTTTTGTCTTTGGTTTGACATGTCTCGGGCACTGTCGCATTGTTTTGGTGAAAGCGGAAGTTATTGAATGCTAAAATTTTGATATTCCCCGCACCCTATGGATTTCAACTTGAGCGGAAGAATAGGCAAAGAGAAGTGGATGTGGATGGAGTGGGTAAGATATGGGTGAATGATGTTGAAGTGTTGTGCGAGGTGGATGGAAGACTGTTAGAAGAGACATATGAAGTTGTGGATGATGATGGAGACAAAGATTGTGATTATGCGATTTTGGTGATAAGACAACATGGTTCCCGATAACCATCTCGCTTCAAGTGCTTGGCAATATTGAAATGGTCGAGGATCATCTTGGATGGTAACTTCTGCGCCAACATGCTCGAATTTGAGGCATTAATGTAATGCAAAAGTAGTACGACATGCATTTCATGAATCCATGGTCAACTAAGCAACAAAATATATGGGAACTGAATTTCCACGACGTGCACGAGGGTGGGGAGTACGACAAGCCCGACATTAATAGGCGGATATAAGTGCCCGCTAATTTTCACTCAATATTAGCATATGTTTTAATGGTAATGATATCCTATTTTAGATCAAATTCATTGCACCTTAATTATTTGATGAAGGATAAGATACATAGATTAATTGTAGATCATTGTCCACTAGTACCCTTTTGATGCGATTATGTTTGATATGCACCTCAATATATAGAGGAATATTGTGCGTTGGGTTGTGTAGTGGTAGGTCTTGTTGAGTGAAGGTGAGTGGAAGTGTTGGATGGGGATAAAGATGGGTGACGAGTGCTTGGAATTGCGTGAGATCAATATCATTCGGGACGTGTGTTTCTTGAAGGGCACAATAGAGGATATCTTTGTGTACGAAAGATGTTATGAGAATATCCATTATGGATATTTGTGTGGGGGTATTCTCATGTTGTTTGATGATATTGTGTTGAGCTTGGGGTGGTGGATTTGAGGAGTATAGAACAGCTCCTAGGACCACTACATGGCTCCTTCGAGTGGTAATTACACACTAGAGGGTTTGATGAAGGGCCTTTGACTTTGATAGTAGCTACTTGGCATGGGAAATGATAGATGTGGACAATATTGAAATGGTTCATGGTGGTAGTTGATGTGATTAGAATGTTGGTTGGATGATTCGGGTTCTTTCCAAACTTTTGTTGACCCTGGTTTGAAGCATGGGTCTGACCATGATTAGGAAGTGGATTCTGATAGATCCCAAGCTTTTGGTTTTGAGAGGAGGAAGGTGCATTGTCTTCAATTTCAATTTAGTCTCAGTCAATCAAATCTTGGATGTAATTTTTGAGATTCATACACCTATTGGTGGCTTGACCCTTGCTTATATGAAATTTCAAGTACTCGTTTTCCTTAAACCATGATGGTTTGGGTTGAGACCCATCAATTGGCTGAGTTTTGGGGAAAATGACCATATTAGCAGGAACTAATTTGTCAAGGATTGCTTGATAGATTCACAAAAAGTGGTGTATGTTTTTCGTTTTGAGTCTTGGATAGACAGAGGTTGACCTTTAGGGACAAATATAAAAATGGTTTCATGGATGTGTTAGATATGCTTTGTTTTCGTCACTCCATCACTGACAAAATTTTTATTTTTATTGAAATACTTGGACTTCACGGGCGTAGAGGGTTGACTCGATTGACTATGATTATCACGGGAATATAACTTAATAAGGCCTTTAACAACGAGATATTTTTCAATTTGCATTCCTTTGTCTATGATGTCATCGAATGTATTGATGCAATGGACTTGCAAGTGGAAAGCTTGTTCTTAGTAGAGGTTTGAGACAAAGATGACGAGTAACTACTTTTATGGGATGGGCCATGGAATTTGACTAGCAAGGGCTTGTCAACGCTGCATGAAGGATGAAAAGCTGTCTCCATTGTGTTGTTTGGTATTACACATATCAATCATATTGATATCATGTTCCACGTTATACGATAAGTGCTTGAAAAACATTTCAGAAAAGACGTCAAACGTAGTAATAGAGCCTTTAGGTAAGTGGAGGAACCATTCAAGGGAAGGACCACCTAGGCTTCGAGAAAATAGTCTCAGCAAGTAGGAGTCATCATAGGCAACTTCTTGGCAGAGCATATAGAACTCCTTAACATGCTCACGGCGATCACCTTTTCCCTTATATTTTTCAATTTAGGTGGTTCAAAATATGGTGGGAAAGGGACCCGTAGAATATCACTATCAAAAGGGTAGCGAAAAAGTTCCTCAAATTTGTATTTTCATCTCATGGTGCCGCGTTTCAACCCTTGAAGTGTTTCTTTCATAGACTTTACTTCTTGCTCTAGGGTAGGTTTTGAGGATCTACGAGTGGTGGATTGAAGTTTGGTTGTTAGGAATGTTGGGATCCATGATCATTAGATGGTTGTGGGCTGAGTTGAGAAGCTAACTGAGTAATTTGGTTACTCATTTGTTGTAGTTGGGACAACATGACTTCTTTGGATATGTTTGGGTTGTTCTCTCTGTTATCACGCCTATATGCAACACAACAGATTGTTTAGATTATAGTGCTATGTAAATGGCGTTTGTTAGCCAATGCCATCACTTTCATCATGGAGGATACTTTGGAGTTGGTCATGAGTATAATCAGGAGGAAGCTTTTCCCCCATATGATATAATTGGAGCATGAGAACATTTTTTTTTTTTTTTTTTTTTGACAAAGCGGTTAAGCATTTATTGTCTTCTTCCTCCTGTAAAGTATGTACTCGAATCATCATCACTACTAGTATTGACCATTGTCTCCTCATCTACCCCTCGAACATGGTTTTCTTCGGCATTTATGTCATAATAGTTATGGTTAAATATATCGTGTCTTATGTCTTGGTGATTATTTTCATCATCGTTTCCTGATTGGGATCAAGTAGGCATTCTTTTAGGTGCCATTAGACTCTAGTGATTTTAAGATGTATTGATGAGATGAGGGTGTGTTAAATTGCTTTGAAGGATGTGTGAAAGTTTGTATTTCTTAGTTGGTGACGTGTAATCTTAATATCGAATTCTAGTTATAGGATGGAAGGATTTTGAGAAGGAGACAGAAGAAGGATTTGCCTTAGTAGTAGAGGGCTTAGGATTTCCCTTGTTGTAAGGGATTACAAGAATATGACGGGTAATGTTATTTTGTTCGTTTATAAGGTGTCGATTAGTAAGATTAGACTAGTCTTGTCAACAAGAAATCATAGACAGGGTGTTTTCGGATGAAAGTGTTTTTATTGGATGTGGGTGAAGATGTAAGGTTGTGATTATTGTTGCGATCGAAAGAGTTATGTGATATGATAAGTCTCGGAATCTTGTAGACCTAGGTTAGTGTTTAGATACCAATAGGAAACATTAAATGATGAGAGAATGGTAATTATATAGATCCTATCGGGTGGTATGAAACAACTTACGTGGATTAGGACGAAGGATATGTAATATTTGTTCTTTGAATGGGAAGGGGTTTCATGAATTATTGTTAATGGGAAGGAAGGGTATTTATTATTTATTTGATTTTTATTAAAAGGGTGATGGTAGGTGAAGGGTGAGCGGTGTATGGTCAATGTTTTGGTTATTATTTATTTACTTAGGTGGAAAGGTTTTATTATTTATTTGGATTTGTTTATTTATGGTGACGTAATAGGTGTGAATGATAGTAGGTGTGTGATGGATATGGTCAAAAGTATATGGTGGATGATGTATGGTCAAAATCGAGGTCAAAGGTTGTAGTCAAGATGGGTGGATGATAGGTGTATGGTTTAATTAGAAGGATAGGTGTGAGGGTTATGCCTTTGGTTTGAAAAAACACTCAAACAAGTACAAACATGCAATCACAACCCTAACTAGTCAAGTGGGATTACAACCGAACTATAGCTCACTTTCAATACCACACACCGATGGTGGTGCCATAAACTAGCTCTCCACCTATGTGTCAATGTGTGATCGACTAGTGAGTAATCTTGGGAAGTGCGGCCTCCTTGCACTATAGTTCGATATGCGGCCAATAGGTTGCCTAGTCTCGGTTAACCGAGCTCTCTAAGGGCATCCCGATATATGTTGCTGTACATGGGGCCCAATTCCATGTAGTAAGGATGTTGTTTGAGGTCCAGGTATTCGGACATGGAAGCCCCTCACTTCACATTACTCTTAAAATGAGCAAGTGTTTGCCAATAACAACAATTGTCCTTGAATTTATGTACTCCTTTGGAACACGGGGTGTGTCTACTTGTGTGATGATGAAGCCCACAATCACATTACCCCCTAAAAAATAAAGAGGGCGAGGTAAGACTAGTGCTGCTTTTGATCCTCAAGATCGTCTAGGATGCGAGAAGAGCATACAAGGTGTCGTCTTTGATCAAAAACAAACATCAATATGTAATACAATACACATAAGATAATAATAAAAATTATAACAAATTTTATATAATGGGGTATTCGTAAAGAGGCCCTACATATAAAGGATTGGTAGTTTTATGATAACCCCCAAATGTCTTGGACTAAACGTCTTTGTGAAATAAATGGATCGGTAATTTTTATTATGTAAAAGGTTAGATAAATATTAAATCGAGCAGAATATCCCCTTGTTGCTGCAATAAACCTGCAAAAAACATAATGTTAAACCTACCAAATTCCACAAAAGTACCCAAAAATGTGGCTAAGTTTGTTAGTACTATAAAAAGCGTATTGTAACAAAAGCGTTGTTCTATAGACAAAAGCGCTATATAGGTCAAACGCGCAAACAATAACAAAAGCGCTATTACATAACAAAAGCACTAAACTAAAAGCAAAAGCCCTAAAATAGTAACAAACACGCTAAAATATAAACAAAGGCACTAATACATTATCAAGGATGCTAAAACAAAAACAAATAATATTAGCGGTATTCAAATTTTAATATTCTAAACATAGGGGTTGATACAAAGACAAAGGATCCAAAGAAATCGACAAAAGCACCACAGTGCAGACAAAAAGCACCAAACACGCATAAAATGGAGTCAAAGAACAAAAGCGCTAAAATACTCATAAACGTGCTAAAGTATAGACAAAAGCACTAAAGTGTAAACAAATGCACTTGAACTGCACGAATAGAAGTTGGCAAACAAAAACGCTAAAGTTCGACATAAAGGTGCCATACACAGACAAAGGTGTCGAACTATAGACAAACGCGTTGAACTGCGAGAAAAATAGAGTTCTGAAGATAAAAGCACTAAAGTGTATACAAAGTCTTAGTTTAAATTCTAAGATCTAATTTATTTTCAAAAGAAGATTAATTTAATTAATTTCTTCTTTAGGAGGCTTAATTAATCTTAATTAGGTGATCTAATTAATTTATGAACCTTAATTGTTTTTTTGAGCTTTTTAAATCATTTAGTAGTTAATTTTATCATCATTTTAAACGTTATAGTCACTTTTTAGCCTTTTATTCTTTAAAGTAGTCTAATTGGCATTTGTAAAACTACCTTTTTAGCGTTATTGGGCATTTTCTTACTACTAACTATTTCTTCTAAGTATGTAGCTTCCCTCTTAGCATTTTTTCCACCTTCTGAGAGCCTATGTTGCATCCTAGAAGCCTCTTGGACTCTTTTTATCCCTTTCTTCACATTGTAATTGCTCTTCTTCGCTTGCGTGTTAGTGAACATGTCATGTCACAACCTAGAGGCAAGAGAGCTTCCTTCCTTATTGCTTGCTTGTATGCTTGTTCACTTATTTTGTTACACATGGTGAGCATATTATTATCTCCATGCTTGCGATATATTTCATTAATTACAAGGTGAGTGACCAACTATCTTACGTCGCACAAACACTTAGGTGTATTCAACGCACTACTTCTAAAGTGTAGACCGAGGGTGTTTATTTTGTGCGTTTCTTTGTTTTCACTATTTTCTTTGCTCACTTCTATCATTATGGATCATAAATTTGTTCCTTTGCTTATCGCATTCAACTATCACGAATGGAAATATGTCGTATCTCTCGATTTGAGAAGACAAAAAAATTATCGATCACAATGGGATTGTAAGTTGAACCTACAAAGATGCGAAGAAAGAAAATGGGTTTGACAAATGTGATGAAGCATTTGGCCTTTTTTGTCTTTCTGTATCACCAAAACTACGCTTTCATATTAACACAACCAAATCACCCAAGGAAGTATGGGATGCCTAAGAAATTTTTTTGGGAACTATGATGAAATGAAAGGGCATGAACTTGAAAATGAGTTGATTTGTCTCAACCACTGTAGTTTTAACACTCTCCAAGACTTTTTCACCAAACTAAAATCTCTTAGACTATAAGCTGAAAATACTCTTTGGAATTGTGAGGACTCATAGCTCATACTTTCTTTCCTTGCAAAACTTGGTCTTGACTATTTTGTCTTTGTTTCAACCTTCCATGATACAAAAATAGTACTTGGTGCAAGTTGGACTATGTCCTTGTTTCATGAGTTTGTCATTGATTTTACTAGAGAACAAGATAAACTAATACAAATGGGTACTCTTAGATCCAAAAAATCCCATGCTCTCATTGCAGTAATGAAAAACCTAGGGTTTTAAAAGAAAAGAAGCAGAACAATAAGGATCATGAGAATAAAAGGACCAATCCACAACCAAATCAAGCTTTTCCACTTCCTCTTGTAATTATCAATCTCCTAAAGAATGGATTAAATGTGGATGCTGTAGTGGTAGGTGTAAATGAAAAGAGATGTGTTAGTGCAACATGCACATTAGAAACCAAACTAGAATAATTCCTAATCTAACACCCTCTATCACTACCTCAGATAGAGCAATAAATTAAAAGGAGAGAGAATATAATACCTACACTTACCTACAAGATTGGAACACTCCTCTTTTGATATGTTGGATGTGCTCTATGGATGGAAGTGGGAATGCTTCATATTTTGTGGGATAAATTTGGCAACACCTCCCCTTGAAAAGTGATGATCTTTGTTTGATAGAGTGCAATGGAGATTAAGAGCTTGGCTTGATATTTTGGCAGCATATACTTGCAAATTTCTAAGGTGGTGTGCATGGAGGGTGACACCACTATTTATAGTTAGAGGAAGGAAGAATGAAGGGTTGGGATTTTTCCATGTAGGAGGTAGATCAATGGTGGAAATGGACGAGAATGGAGAAGAGTATAGAAATAAAAAATTTTAGAGATTAGAAGAATCCCTCGTTGAATTAAAAATTCAATGGAGGGAGAGAAATATTTGAATTTTTGAATATAGAAGAGGGAAAATTGGAGAGGCTTCTAGAAATAGAAGCCTCTAGATTTGGAGGATTGTTTAGCTTAGGATTAGGTGAAATTAAATGTGTTTAGTGGGGTGATTAGATGGAGATGCTAGGTGTAGAGTAGGTATAGAGTAGGTGGTAGGTGGGTGATAATTTTAAATTCCTATAAAATAGTTAATGGAGATTAGCTAGTATTAATGGTGTATTAATGATGTATTAATATGACTAAGGTTAGGAAATGGGATTATTGGGTGAATGGTAAGAATGATTGAGGTATGATAATTAGGATGATAATAATTAATCTTATGATTAATTATTATGTAGTTAGTGGTAGGGAGGGGTTAATACACATGTTATTTGTTAAATGAGCATGTCGACATTTTACATGTCTACGATAAGCACAAAGATGAAAAATGTTTGAAGAAGAAGATTGACCTCCTCGTGAATGTTCTTGAGAAGAACAACATAGGATTTCCTGATTCTCTCAAGCCATCTTCATCATCAACTCATGAAAGTTCTAAGGAAAAAGACAATGGAAAGGGGAAAATGAAAGAAAAAGAAAAAGAATCAACTAAGGAGAAAACAAAAGTAAGAGCTTTAGTCACAGTTGTGTCGTTGTGATTGATTTGGGTACATCTTATCATATGGCCTCATCTTTCATTGGGTTTTTTTCTTTAAAGCCATGTGACATGTCTTTTATTTAGCTTGGTGAAAAAATTTCTCGCCAATTTTTGAGAGAGGGTCAGTTGAAGTAAATGGTTGAACTTTTAACAATGTGTTTGATGTTCCTTCACTTTCAACTAATCTCCTTTCAGTGTATTAGATTACTCACCTTAGTCAGGGCATGCAAGTTGAGTTTACTCCAGATTTAGTTTATGTTAGAGAGTTTCATAATGACAATATTATTATAGTTAGTACAGTTGATCATCACACTTAACTCTACTCTTTTTCTCACTTTGTTCCTCCTTTAGATTCTTCATTGGATTCACCTAGACTTGATGATATTTCTGAGCTCACTTATGATGATAATGACTTCCCTTATAGTTTGTTTGATTTTCATAGTGATGGGGACCCAACTCCACCATCAAATTATCATATACCGCATATTGAGGAGTTGTTTCTTGATTAACCCACTTTTGGTCATCTACAAAAATTTCAGGGAGTAGGTACTTTTATTCAGGACTCATCAAACATCGGGAACTCTTCTATACAGTTATAGAAAATTTCACCTTCCTTCTTAAGTCGCTGCTTCAGATTCACCATCCCTTCGTGGAATAGTTGGCTCTTCCACCTCACATATGGAGCATCACTCCTTAGATATGAACCACACATTGTCACTTCTTGGATATCCTTCTTCACTTGATACAAGGTGGTCTTTGACACGTTCTTCATCTTGGGAGGCTAGATATCATTTCTTCATCTCTTCTCTTCTTGTAGAAATATTGCAGTTTGTACATGAGTACCTCATTAGGCCTAGTTGTCGGGACCCATTATTCTCCTCTTTCTCTTTTCCAGAGACTTGTTATTTGTACATGGGTACCTTATCGGGTTAGTAGTCGGGCCCCATTGAAACATATTTTGTAGTGTCTAGGGATTTATCTTTCAATTTTTACTTTCCATGACCTCTACCTCAACTTTGATGAAGGGGGGTGTTAGTGTATATGACTTGTTTCATTGTCATTTGACGACTTTTCCACCATAGATGGTTAGTCATCTCACTTAGTGAGAATAGGTCATAATGGAATAAGTAAATAGGGTTAGTTAGGGGTTGTGGTTGTGCACGTGTCATGCATAAGAGCTGCACATCACTCCTATATGTATCTCTCTCTTTTATTTATGAGTATGTCGGACACGCTGTATTGTCTTTCTATACTTAATTCTATTTTTGTGATTTGATCTTTTACTTCTTTGCGTGGAGCGTTCATGACACCATTGGAAGTGTAACCTTGTTCGATGTGCACGGGGTTCCGTATCGATCATCGTAGAGTAATCCAATAGATATGCATGTGATAAAATACAATAATGTCTAAGAAATAAGCAAGTAAATATATGAAACCCCAAGCAAACGAGAGAGGAAGGTGACTTAGCTGATTTTGTGCAACTGGAGGTGATCTAGACTAAGTAATCTGCTAAAACAGACTAGAAATAATGTTATTAAGGCTCACGAGAGGGTTTTGGAACCCCGAATCATGACAGACAAAAGTACCCAAGGGAGGACAAGAGCGTCTGGGCACTTAGTGACTAAAGCTGGGTGTTAATGTCCACTCGGATGCCCTGGTTCTAATCTTTTACGATCTGGAGGAGCTTCATTATTGATATTCTTTTATCGGTCTACTTTCATTGCAATGTCGTCGGTTGTACCTATAACCCGCAAAACAAATGTCTATGTGCACAAGTCTACAAACCACATCAAATCTAATAAAAAAGATGCATAATGTGGCTTGGATTGACCTCAGCGGTCACACGAAGAGTGAACTTATGACTGAGCGTTGCACTACATGTTAGATTTAATGTAGTTATTCATGTATGTGTGTGTAGTGATGCCTAGGTTGCCCTTCTACAATTTACACTTTGTAATAACGTGTTATATATAGATTGCTCCAAGTATGCACATGTGTGTGATGGAATAGAATGAACTTTCCCTCCTATGTTGTGTATACGTATCAATACAACCCCTATCCCTTGTATGAGTATGCTAGATGAATGCCTTGTAATTCTCACGGAACTTTGTGCAAGCTTAGGTGGTGATAAATAGTGCTTATAGTGCTTGCCCCTTGATTTAGAAAAAGTAACTAAATATATATCGGATTCCCTTGTTTGAATTTTGTAATTGGCAATTGAAAGGCCAACCTAAAGAGTTAAAAGGTGACCAAAAAGTAAAAGAGACCCAAAAGAGTAAGAAGAAGAAAGAGAGGGTTAAGAGTGCCCATGAGGGACATGAGTGCCTGGGCACTTCTGTCATAACTAGGCACTAGTGTATGAGGCCATAAAAGATAAATCAATCAAATTTCAACAAAGTTGTAAGATGTGTAAGGCCAATAATAATGCAAGATATAAAGCAAAAGGCCAAAAGGAGTTGTCAACCACTAGTTTTCTTACTTAGGAATCATGTATACATTGGTATGCTATTTTGTGTCTCTGATAAATCAAGTTAGGGGAAAGAAGATCAATTTAGGATAAGTTATGGTATATTAGGTCAAATTAATAAGGTTTCGTATTCTGATGTAACATTAAGGTGTTGCATTAGTTCCCACATTATGGTGTCTCGTTAGGGTGTCGTGTTAGGTAGTCACATTAGTGTTTACATTGGTGACATAATTTTGTTTATGGGACATTAGGGTAAATTTGGTCAATTTTGGAGAGATCAATCAAATTAAGTGGAAATCGGGTCAAATTGGAGGGAATAATGTAAAATTGGATGAAATTATTTAAAAAGGTGTTGTATTAAGGTGTCACGTTATGGTGTCACATGTGTGTTGAGGGTATCACACTATTTCAAATTGTGTCATATTAGGTTAAATTATGTCCAATTAGGTTAAATTGGGGGAATGTAGGTCAAATTAGAGGAAATTATGGTAAATTAGGTCAAATTAATAATGTGTCACATTAGGGTGTCGTGTTAGGTTGTCACATTAGTGTTTAAGTTGGTGTCACATTTGTGTTTAGGGAACATTAGGTCAAATTAGGGGACATTAGGGTAAATTATGTCAAATTTGGGGAAATTAGGTAAAATTAGGTGGAAACTAGGTCAAACTAAGGAAAATATGTTAAATCAATGGAAATACGAGTAAATTATGTCAAATTAGGGTAGATTAAGGGAAAGGGTTTTGCATTAGGGTGTCATATTATAGTGTATTGTTTAGGGTGTTGTGTGTGTGTTGAGGTATCACATTATGTGAGGTTATGTCAAAATAGGGAAATTAGGTCCAATTGGGTCAAATTAGGGAGATTATGATATATTAGTTCAAATTAGATTAACTTAACGGGGTTTCACATCAGGTGTCACATTGGGGTTTTGTATCGGGATGTCACAATAATGTTTAGGATGATATCACATTTGTTCTTAGGGCACATTAGGTCAAATTAGGTTACTGATAGGGTAAACTATGTCAAATTATGGGGAATTTAGTAAATTTATGATAAATTAGGTCAAATTTAGGGAAATTATACCAATTTGAGGAATTTATGTCAAATTATTGGAAATTAGGGTAAATTGTGTCAAATTAGGGGAAGTGATGTTACATTGGGGTGGTGCGTCAAGGTGTCTAAATAGGGTTTCGAGTTAGGGTGCTTTGGTAGGGTGTCACATTATGGTGTCATGATTAGGGTGTTACATTAGTGTCAAGGTTTGTGTCATAGTTGTGTTTATGACACATTAGGTCAATAAGGTTGTAAATGTTCATTATGACTCTTTGGTATAATGTTGAATCCTTTGTTTGTAATGATCATGAGTGATCCCGCAGAGTATATAAGACTTCTAGAAATGTTACGAGTTGAAATAGGATGTTGATTAGAAACGAGAAATATACTATGGGTCTTCTTGAGGCACATGCATAATTTATGTTAAGGTTTGAGTATGATTTGGAAGCTACATAAGGGAGAAGGGAATTATTTTTGATGTTGAGAAAGATTTTTTTTGCTACTGACATCGAGTTTTCTTAGAGGATGATCTATTATGTGTTTGCTTCATAACAAAATAGGCCTTGTTTAGACTTTTTTGATGTGCAAAGGACCATTTGTAAATATTTCAATTTCATTTTTAAATATAAAAGGTGAGGGACCTACAACACTCATTTTTATTGATAAAAATTCTAAACCATTTATTACATGACGACATATCAATACATATTTTTAAAAATGGAAAATTCCATCAAGATGATACATAAAAGTTTGTTAATAATTATGATGTAACATACAACATTGAATTAAAAAACACTTTAATATAACATGACATATCATCCTATATTTTAGCAAACAAAAAAACAACAAATGATGCCTCAACCCATGTCACTAGTTGTGATGTTATTAAAAAAATATTAGAATCACCAAGCCATGTTCTAATTTTTTTCACATTTTTAATCAATTAATTTTTGTTTGCATGTGAACCCCTATAATTTCATAGATTTAATGTTGTCATGTAACATCATCTCTTGAGGCTACAACTATAGTTTATTGCTTTATTCTAAAAAATTCTAAATTGCATTTGTTGTGCAATTAAAACTTCCATACTCAAATATATTCATTTTAATGTTGTTCATTTGACTTTTCTTCAATATATGATAGATACTAGTCACATTGCGATTCTTGTTATGAGTGAGTAGTTGAGGAGGTCTCAATCTATCGGGGAATTTAAAAAGGGACACATATTTCAACCATTATAATCATCGCAATAGACCCTTAATAATTAATCATGTATATTGAATACTATTTTATTATTATTTTGCTTCTATGACATGATATAGAGAATCAATCATTAGTTAGTGTCACAATTTGTAAGAGTATTTGATGTCTAGTTGTGGGATGTCATTTTGATCAAACAATAGAAAATTTGAGTCTAATTTCTCAACTCTTATGTGGATTTTGGTAATATTATATCAAAATTACATCCATCCCAACTCTTGTAAGGGGTTCAAACTTGTCCTATAAGTACAGTTTAAAAATATTTCGTGAATTATTTTAAATGATTTTGTTAGCTAGATTTTCTGCATAGCAAAAAACCTAGGCGATCATGAGATAAATCTCCCTCATTTACTAGTGAGGCTCCCGTGTCGATTTGTCAATTAAAATATGCTAGTATCTATATGGGGTTTTCCTTTAACCATGCGGCTCATGAACCATAGTTGTATAGTTGATAAGAACTTTGCATACAATAAATCTATAAATTACAGAAGATAACACAACACCAGATATATGTGGGGCCAAGATGCCCTAATAATCAATATATGCAGAATAATACCCTTAAGGTAGGGCAACACCATACAATGCTCCTTAAGGAAGGAGTAACTCCACAATTTCCCAATATGGGAATCCACTTCGAGGGGGACACCTCCAATATACCTCTACTAAGTAGAAGACTTAACTCATACATCCATCACCTCATAATGATACTCACATCCTTTAAATAGGATGGGTAACACCTAATCCCAATGTAGGCCGACCCATTACCCAATATAATTAATTCCTATGTGAGCCCATATAACTAACTAAGGGGATGTGTGCCACATGTCGACATCTCCATCAACCCATATACATTATAATATTATATCCCATGTGAACCCATACATATAACTAAGGGGATGTGTGCCACATGTCGGCATCTCCATCAACCCATATATATTATATTATCATATCCCAAGGTACATAGCAATAGTTTTGTAGCAAGTAAGCCGTTGTTTAAAGAAAGGAAATATTAAAGAAGAAGGGAATAATAAAACACATGGAAGAAATAGGGAAGATGTGCAACCCAATCAATAGATAACAGAGTTGATTGCATGCACATAGAAGAAACCAATAGATATCAACACATAAAATTATAAGCAAAGGAAACTTTAGATCTAGATCTAAAATAACACAAAGTTTATAAGTAGATCTAAGACAAAAGCTAGAAACAAAATGCACTATGACACAAAGTTCTCTGAAATTTACTCCTTTGTATTCCTTTGCTTCAAATAGCTATCGGGGTTTCAAAGACAAAGTCCGGAACACAAGAATGCTAATTGACAAATTCGATCATTAACTCGAAGGTTCTTCTCCTACTTATAGAATGTAGAAGGGAAAGCACAAATGGGAAACTCAACTGAACAGAAACATAAACAAAAGGTAAAGATAACATCTGGCAATCATCCTCTTCTAATTCCTCTTCAAGTGACACAATTGTCACTTAACTAATAGAATTGTTCCACATAACTTAAAGTAATGGTTTCAAAACCAATAACTTTAAAGTTTTACAATTACATCCAGGAACGTGGAAAATAGAAGAAGAAAAAGTAGAAGAAGAAAGACACGCCAATTGTAACATCTATATCTTCTTTTTGTTTTGATACTGAATATACTTGTCGAACATGTAATTCAACATCTTCCCATCTGTCTTAGCCACAACTTCCTTTTCTGTCCTGAACTGCAGCAAGCCTTCGTTCAATACCCTGATACATGCTTCCACCTCCTCCAAGCTAGGCCCGAACTTCTCAATATCTGACTGCAGTGCCACCAGTTTGTTGATGGAATTCATCGTGAAAGGCTTTACAGCTCCATCAATTCTCCCTTGCACCATCAGAAGAGATCCTTCCAGGGAATTAGGCACTTTGCTAGGAATGATCCGTGTGTATGAAGTAACATTCCCAACCACTTCCTCATTAGTGAAAATGATGACATTGTCTGGTAAAGATGATTTCATACTCTCAAGTGCCTGCACCCTTTTCATCATAATTCTGCAGATCTCCAAACAAAAAGATACTGTAAACTTAAGCTACTTCCCCTTCTCAATTGATCCATCGGGCACAATCTCTTCCGCAATCAACACCTCTCTTGGCAACTTATTTATTTCGGCCAAAGTACTCAGGTTACTCTCAGCAACTGTATTCATATCTATCGTGCTTGTTACCAGTTACTTCAACTGATCTAATGCATCTTTCATAACTTTTAGGTGGGATGACACCTCTCTGAGTTGTACAAATGCTTGACGAATGATCAAACTTTTCCATTCATCGATAGCTTTAACTTGGTTGCTTGCATCTTCCATTTCCTGCATTAGATGATCACTCACCTGCTTCTGTGCTGAAATGGGCTGAGTGGAAGATTTAACAACCTTGGCAATGATCTCGCACAACTGAGATACATGTTTCTGAAGTTCAACTTTCCCCACCTTTTCTTTGTCTTGCCTAAGGAATAGAGCATCTATCAATGTCTGTGTGTCCTGCTTCAATCCTTCTGTGGTGGCTTGACCTATGGGTACTCTGGTTACTGTTATGTCTTCTACCATGAGCTCATCCTCCTTCCCTTCGCCGAAATGACATCTCAACGAACTTCTACCCTAACTCCTCAATGATCAACCTTGAAGTTACCTTAGCAACTTTAGGTTTTCGGTCTTTTTTTGCTTAGATTCAGGAGTAGCTGCAAGTCGTGTTCCTCCAAGTTGATTTCTTCTCTAGCCTCTGGAACCAACTGTGAAGTCAACTATTCTGAGAAATTACTTATCGGAGAATGAGAAGTTGTTAAGTGTACAACTGCCTCACGCTCCGATTCCTCTCCATTTGAAATTGCTGCAGTGTTGTGGTTGTCATCCTTTGAGTCATCCAAAGACAAAGCTCTTTCAAATTCAGCGATCTACTGACAACGTTTCTTCAAGAAGGCGTTGAGCGAAGTGGCTGAGGAGAGAAGATGAACGTTGTTGAATTCAACGGAGGAATGGTAGTATCCTGCTGAGGTGCAACACTCGGTAAAGCGCTTGGTGTTGGAGAAGCCGGAACTAACATCATGGCCGTAGAAGTGATATTCTCCTTCGAATGAGACCTTTTGTGCACTTTAATCTTCTCAGGCCTTCTGCTACTTTCTCCTCTGTGCTTCCTCTTGAGTGAATCTCCTGTGTCGAAGTTGCCCATGATTTGATTCATCAATGCTTCATTAAGGTAGTATCCTTTCGTCATTAACCAGTTTGAAGTATTGACTAGAACAACGACAGACCTTTCTTCAATCGTATGGCAACCCCCTACGTTCTTCTGAAGTACGACTCTATCTCCTCCCATTCGATGGTATGCATTAAGTAACATAGGCCGATCATCTTTAAGATCCGCAGTATCTCTGCTAAGCCAAAGTCAAACACTTGCCGTGGCCCGATAACCTCTTTGAAATCTTTCTTTCTAACCTCGTACTCGCTTCTGCACTACATCCAGAAATCTTCCAATGAAGGCACGTGTGCGTACTCCGGGAGATTGTCTTCCTTGCCACTCCAAATGGATCAAAGTTTAGCCGTCTTTGAAGAACTCTTACTCATACTCTGAGAACATCTATAATGGCCTGAATGATCGGGAAGAATCCTGTAGACTTATACCATTTCGACTGTAGGTCATGCATCTCCACAAGTTTTCTACTCAGCTTCATGGTGACCAATCTATCATTTGGATATCTGGGCAACTTAATTGGTTCTCCATAAATTTTGGTAACCCTGAAGTATGTGTAATCCACAAACTGAATGAAGATACTGCCAATCCTAGACACAACTTCCCATGCTTCCTTGCTCACCCTGTTGGCCTTTAGATCATCGTCCAACTTGCAAATGAATTTGTAGAAGAATCCATCATTGACCACTTTGAAATCCTTCTTGCACACAGGTATAGTAAGCTATGGGTAACACTCGAAAATAGGGTCCTTAGAAAGAACACCACATCTATCCAGCTTGGAGAAGATGCCTTGTGAGGCTGCTGCATATACCAAGTAGGAAGTCATTTTGAAGCTATAAGTATGCCTCGCGCTCTGAAGCTTCTCACCAATGTTGTCGCTAATGATTTCTGACAAATTTATTATTGAATCTACTTTGTTGATTTCAATGGTCATGATGAAAGCATACATCCATGCGCGGAAGTTGTGAGCGTTCGCTTCGCCATTTACCTGCATAACAATTTGGCAATATCATCCACCTCTTGTACCAGATTGAACCGTGGAAGAGTTCTCGGGAACTTGGAAGGAGATCTGGGCTTCTTTATGTATCTGTTGTTCATTATGCCTATGCAGTCAACTTTATGTTTTTCCCATTTGTTGCCGGCATCCTGTATGCTAATAGTAGTCACCACCTTTTGTGCCGGAATCTTCAAACAATAATTGATGAACTGAGTGTCCAATCGGATTATTGTTTTCACCTCTGCATCTCAGACTGATCTGGATAATGGATGGTAAGACCTAGCATACTCCATGACGAACTCTAACAACTGGGTTGTGAATGGAAATGTTGCGGCTCGAATGATTTCACCGCTTTTGCATTTGCGCATGCATGAGGGAAGTCTTTCTGCTATGGATCTGTCAATCAATTCAGAAAGAGGTTACGCCCTAGATCTGTGTCTCCAATGTCTGCAAACTTAGAAGTGATGCATGACTCTTTTGTGCCTTCTTTTTCATCCTTCTTTGCCATGGCCGTATCTATCTTTGTCCAAACATTCTTTTCCTCTTTATTCGATCGGAATTCTTCAAAATAGGTGCGAGATCTTGATAATTCTTTAGACTCGGAGGATATATTCAATGTATTGGACATTGATTTAAGCTCCTTTCTCTTATAAAAGAACCGTAATGAAAACCTAGACACCAATTTTGAAGCTTCCAAAGTAGAATTACACCTTCTTTTGAGCAAAATTCCTCTTGAAATGGGAGCACTTTTATCCTGGGCTGCATTTCTCTGCTTATTTAAAATCTCATGATCCACTTAAAATTCTCTGTTTCCAAAAATGCGGCCTGCCCATAAGAAGCTTTTTGGTGCGTGACTTCGTCTTTTTAGAGAGAACCAGACCTCCGGTGGCAAATTCCTTCTGGCATAACGTCCATAGGTGATCTCCAAATACTCTAGGCAAAGAATCAGACCAAACCGACAAAGGAATTGATCCAGAGAAATTTCACAGAAAATGAAACGAGAAAACACCAAAAACACAAAACGTTGCCAGAAGTCACAAATAAAGCCCAAAATTCATTCCTGGTTAAAACCCTGTTGGTATATGGGAATATTGACATGTCTGATCCAATACAACGAGGTTAAACCGAGCACAAATTGCCTCAAACGGAGCTCAAAATAATTAAATACAAATTTTCCGCAGGCAAACCCCAACGACAAAATAAAACAATTTTGGGCATCTGGGTATTTGTCGAAATGGGCTTATATGGCTTTTTGGGAATATCTTGACACAATACAGAAACTTTCGGCAATAAAAACACAAAATGACCCATTATTTTAAAAGTATGATTTTTTTACATAGGGTAGTCCTAGATTTCAGGGTGAAATTTGGTGACACTAGAATTTTTGAATTCATTTTTCATTTTTTATTTATTTTCTTTTTCTTTTTAAAATAAAACTTCAAAAGAAGGGCTAGAACTCGAAGCGGATGCCACCTTAAGTGTCTTGATCCCTTACGAGTAAGCTTCACAACTAACATAGTATTAATATCGTCTTTCTATATTTGTTGGTTAATGGTGTATTCGTAATAATTCAATTTCACAACAATAAATGTGAATGTGAATGGTTACAAATATAAATTAACCTCTTCACTTAATCACTCTTCACTGCAAATATCAATTCACTTAGATTTCTTTTCTTTCAAATCAACCCAAATATTGACATATTTGTTAATCTCGTTTCTATGTTCCTCTTTATTTAATAAAAGAAATAAAAATCTATTTCATTGACATTATGATTTATATTTTTAGTTATGCATCAAGTTAAGTAGATTTATTATTATTTTAGGACTTCTTATTTATTTTTGGGAAGGAGGAAATGGTGCCTCTAATATAATAATTATGTTTATCAAATGAGATATCTCACTATGATCTAATATCTGACTCAGAATCAAGGAGCCATTACTTTCAAATGGAAGATTTCATATAATGCCTTTGCAAGTTGTGTCGATCGTAGCTCCCTCGAATGCTAACATTGAATATGGGGTCTCCATGTTGTTCATTTATAACATACCTCTTTAGCATCACAAATTTCACATAAAGATTTCAAAATTTGTATTCACATAAAAGAGGGATTTAAAAAAATCACTTAGAAATATGTAACCACAAGAAATAACATACATGCCATAACAACACTATAGTTAACACTTTGTACATTGCCATCACAACAATGGTTGTCGATTCTTATCATTACTCATCACCATATAGATACATCCTTGAACCAACCACTATATATGATCATACAAGACAACCATGAGCATTGGAAAATACAACCTTGTAAATTCCATAAATAATGCACTTAAGATTTTTAACCCTATATAATTAACTTGTTCCTCGTTCTTACTTCAACATGAATTACAACTTCTAACATACATGCCTCTACTATACACGTATTCCTCAAGATTCTAACTAACAAAATGCAACCACTTTGTAAGGATAAACATTGATAATGTTTCAAGAATACATGAAAAACTTACAACACATCCCCATCGATAAGACAAGATTTGTTGGTCTAAAGTTGCTACTAAAAATAAACACCATGTTATGTGAAGCAATTGACCGACAATATATTTGCAATGAATGGTTTGAAAATGTGGAAAACATGTTCAAAGCAATGTAAAGACCTCAACTAAGAGGAATGTTAACATGAGGTGAAGGAAAAATGAATAGGCCTTAGGCAACAAGTTCGTTATAGTGAAATCAAACCAATTTCATGACATGTGAGGTGATTGTCTAAAGACATATGCTAAAATCCAAATCCAAAACAATTAAAATGACATGAGACCGAATGCGATGTGATGGAGCTTGAACACGTGTGAAGGGTATCCCGAGTAGAAAAAGTTGAGCCGGCATGGTGCACGAAGTGGAGGAGCTAAAGAGTTTTATCAAGGAGCTCAATCATAGGTGATTAGAGATGAGAAGTGAATAAGAGATTTACAACATATTATCACATATGTGCATGTTAAGTCAAATCATGTCATGAAGTGAATCTCAAATAAGGTTGTGAGTTTGAAGTGGAGTTGAGATAACCATAGGCTTTAAAAATATTGAGTTAGAGTGGCGGATGTAACATATAGGTTGTGTGACTAGATCTAAAGAGAAAAGCAATTGTGTAAACACGTGACAAGAGACGAAACACAAATGATGAGTGATAATATTTAGTGTGATTCAAGAACCTACATCTTATATATTGAAACAAAGGAGTTATTCTCATCGGTGAAAACATCACTGATTACTTGAGTCTCTACAAGATATATTGCCCATCGAAGGGGAGCCAAAGTGTGAGTAAAGCTCACATGGTGCCATGAACCTATAGAGCACAAGCTCATATAATAGTTTTAATGATTCAACTTGAATACCAACATTCTAAATTTGATCCAAGTGGTGTGACTAGCTCGTGAATGTAGGGAATACGATTGTAAAAATGAATTAGAACATAGTCCAAAAAGAGAGAACAATTCCAATAAATGAATTTGGGCACAGGAGTTTGAACCAATGAATACGAGGTGACAAAGAAGATAAAAACACTTGTTGCATAGAATAAAATTGGCGACACCATAGATGATGAGGATGAGTTTGCTAGTAAAGATCAATTTGTAGGTTGTGTTGAGGACCTTGTTTGTAACACTATACAACAATACATGGTTGATACGATAGATTAGGTCATAGGTGTGTCATTTTGATCAAAAGACAACATGGGTGGAGAGGCATATGATACTAAAGACTTTATTACACGATGAAAATGTATACATAGTTCTATAAGTTTTTGATGGATCAAAACCATATTGACCTAAAGAATCTTGAAATCCATGCCTCTTATCAACACATGCTAGAAGATGATGGTTGTTTTCCAAGTACTATTCATATGACATGTACCTTGATATTTAATGGATGATAGAAATACAAAAATTAAATAAAGGAAGTTTGTACCTCATTAATTATATTGTTGGCTCTTTATGTGATATATTGCAATATTATTGTTGATATATATTAGAAATATTGGAAAATAAGAAAAAAATTTGGAAATTGAAGTTATTACATCGAAGGTGTGTTCCAAACTATAGTGGATTACGACTTACAAATTCTAACACCACCTACCATTTTTTTGTGTCAATGTCATAACATGCTTTATTTGGTTTCTACTTTATTTAATTGTGCTCTAATCATTGATGTGATCTTTTTGCCGACCATTTTTTTCTCTGTTAGCTCTCTCTGGGGGGCTTTTAGATCCAACATATTCGAAGTTTAAAAAAATGATTTATATATACCTTGTTTTCTTCATGAATTCCATGGCTAGAATTGGCAAACAATCAACTACTTAAACCCAAAGTTAGTACATTAGATATTAGTTTAAGAAAACAAGGAATCTCTTTCACACTTGGACATTGCATGGTACACTTTAATGGTTTTATTATTGAAAGTCCTTCCTTGTGAATTAGGGAGCAATTTGTGCTCAACAATGTAAGAAATCAATTGGAGACTCGGTTTAGAAATTTCTATTCATAGGTAAAATCTACATATCACTTATATGACCAACCATCGGAGGGGATCAATTATCAATGGATGTTCACACATTGCCTATTGTCTTACAAATAATCAAGCTTAAAATTAAAAGGGGGTCTACAAAGTGCTACAAGAAGTAAGCATTGTGGTTGGATTTTAGATTTGGATCCTATTGGATTTTCCCCTTTTTTATTTATTTTAGCCCGTTTGTATGGAAATTAAAATTATGCATATAATGTGAGCGAGATCGAGACAACAAAGTGGAGCATAAGTATGAAATATTATTTGAGTAGGAACAATATGCGCTGTGTTATAGGTGTGGGATATGCAGGGATTTAATTCCTGCCTTTTTATTTCCAACTTTCCATTCATGCCTTCATCTTATCTAACAAGTTAAATGTTGTCTAATTGAAAACCTTTACGTAGTAAAATGAAAATTAAAAAAGTAAAGCCCATGTTTGAGAAAATGAAATCAAAGAGGGGGTGGTAATGACATACGACATCCTTACATCATTCTATTATACAAACTTGTATTTATGCTTGTGTCCTTTTTGTTATATTTATTGCAAAAATTGGGTTGCCTTTCATTTCCCTAGAATTTTCATTCTACATATTTACTTGGAGCGCTCGACTTAGTAAGGTAGAGGATTGTAAATATGGTCAAGATGGAGGAAATTCTATGCATGAATTGCGTCGAGTTGATAGTTTGGCATCGTTATCTATGTCATTCTTTAATTTTCGGCAGATAGGCCATATTTCCTAAAGAGAAAACCTAATCCACCTCCACTCAAATGGTTTCCCATGCCTATAGTCAAGCGAGACTCCGACATGGAAATCAAAGCATATAATCTAGTCTTAAATAACAAAGTGCAATTGGACCATAGTTACACCAAGCTCTACTTGTGACATCTCGGAATTTATATTGACCTTGACTTCATCTAATTCCATCGGACCAATGATGTTAAAAATAAGGGTGTGAGAAGTAGGTGAAAGGCCCTCAAAATTTGGTCGTCCCTTGCGCATATGGATCTCCCACCCATGTTGTCTGCAACATTGCACCAAAAACACTACACGATCTCTCTTCGCTAAGAAAATTAAAGCTTATGATTTGGGCATGTTTGATTTCACATTCCACAAATTATGAAGAGGAAACTTATACATGGAATCATTGTTTGTTGTTGTTGTTGTTGATGACGACGAGCCTCTTAATGTCACATTTTGGCATCGTAATTTTGACTTCCATTTCTTATTCATAGACATGTCATATTTCTTGAAGAGAAAACCTAATCCACCTCCACTCAACTGGATCCCCATGCCTATAGTCTGACAAACTCCAGGTAGAAACCAAGGTATGTAATTTTGTCTAGTGTGACAAAGTGCGGTTGGCCCATAGCTACACCAAACTCTATCCTCGACGTCTTTGAATTTATATTGACCTTGATCCCATCTAATTTCACAAGATCAATGATGGTGAAAATGGGGTTGTAAGAGGTAGGGGAAAGGTTCTTGTAGCTATACCCTTAACTTAATCAGTGCACTTGGATCTCCCACTTGTGTTATTTACAACACAACGCATCAAAATCACTACGGGTTCCTTCCTCTCTACGATAATCAAAGCATATAGTTTGGGCATGGTGGATTCCGCAAACCACAAATTTGAAGAGGAAACTTCTTACGAGGATTCATAGTTTGTTGACGATGATAGATAATGATGTTGATGAGCCTCTCATGTCACATTTGAATGTCGTTATATTTGCTACCCATTTATTATCTGCCGACGAGCCATTTTTCTGGAGAGAAAACATAATCCACTTCCACTCAAATAGATACCCATGCCTATAGTCAGGTAGACCCCAGTAGGGAAAATGAGGTATGCGGACTTGTTTGTAATGATAGAGTGTCACTAGCCTATAGTTGTGTTGAAATCTACTCGTGACGTCTTAGAATTTATATCTATCTTGATTACATCTTATTTCTTGAGATCGATCATGGCAAAAAAAAGGTGTGAGACATGGGGTAAATGCCCTCAAAGTTGTGGCTGTCGACACTAAAATTTTCCTCCGTAATTTCTATTTCATTAATGTATGTATTAGGAATAGGATGTTGTTAAGTATAATTAGTAGTAGCGTCCGATAGAAGATAACGGCGCTGCCAGTACGACGCCACCAATAATGTATAGTACGGCAATAGTCAAAAGTACAATAGGAATGTTGTGGTAAAAAGTAAATAGTTGTCGTAAGTGGTCCAGTAATGTTAAAATGTCAAAGTTGGGGTAAGAAGAGAAGTAGGGTCTACATGATTAGGAATTAGAAATATTATATTGGTAATAAGGACAAGGAGTGAGGTCATAAATATTTTGTGTATTTTATTTGTAAAAAGTCTAAAAATGTGGAACCCATGTGAAATGATAAGGTTTATCTTATCTTAAGAGATAAGCTTACATGTACAGATAAGAGTTAAGGTATGGAATATGATTTGTCGAGTGGATTTCTTATCCTATCTTAGAGATAAGATGGATAAGCCTAGAAGTCTATAAATAAAGAGGCCACCCCCCTCATTTAGCATAGAAGGAAGTAGTGAGAAATATTGTATGAAGTGTGTAAAGGAAGCCATCAGTTTAAAGGTGTGTTGAAGAAGCCATTAAGAGGTGTAATTGTGAAGCTTCTCCCATAGTATTGGTGGAAGGCAAGTGAAGTCAATAACACTTGAAGTACCTCATGGGTGAGATTGTAACAATTTCATGTTAATATTATAATTTACTTTGATATTTCAGATTTGTCATCATTCCGTCTTATCATAGTCGATGGTATTCTTGTGTTATGTTTGTTGTTTTGTTTCCAGTTACATCCACCAAACTAAAGGTTGTGCATTAGTAAATAATCATAGCAGCGAGGAGTTCCCGATGAAGAATTATCATAGTGCTTAGGATTGGTGATGACAGGCCTCTGTTGCACGCATAAATTTTCCACCCATGTTATCCATAACGATACATCAACATCACTACATACTCCATCCTCCATGATATAATTATAGCATATGGTTTAAACACAATTGATTTCACATGCCACAAATTTTGAAGAGGAAACTTGTGTAGGGAATCATAGTTTGTTGATGATAACTGATGATTAAGCTTATGAGCCTCTAAATGTCACATTTTTATAAAATTCCCACTTATACATGAGATGAATCCTCCATAATTGCATTTTCATTTCAAATTGGTGACAAACATGCTTTGACATATCATTTATGCCTCCCTAATTAACAACCCACCTCACCATGACCAAACCAATAAATCTCAAAATGGTATGAATCTCTGTGATAAATCACCACGATTATAATATTCAAACCCATCAATGAGAATATACCTCGTACCTCTCTTGTACTTTGTTTGGCATCATGTTTGTATTAAAACATTGTGCTTGAAATGAGCTTGAGTTGATCCCTCAACTTTGATTAATCTTTGGATTTTTGTTTGGTTTTGGGATCGATGCGCATTAATCTCTGCATTAAGGATACACAAAGATCAATAATGTATTGCATCGTGGATCCTGTATTGAGTATTAATGGTTAAAAGCCGACTTGCATCTAGTAAATCCTCGCACCATTGACGGGATCACCCGAATTTGTATCTTCCCTTGACTCACCCACTTTTTCTCTTTGCATGCGGTGATTAAACATTGCACCGATAAAATCTCTAAATGACTATACCATGCAAGCTATACGTGTCCATAAACATCAACACAAAGATTGACACCTCTTACAACCTGTCCTCAACCAACATCCATGTAATCAACAAATTCTATGCATTCAAATTTGTTGGCTCAAGAACAGATTATAATCTTCAAACCAATCAACCAAATTACAATCTTCAAACCGATCAACCAAATTATAATCTTCAAACTTAAACGTTTCCTATTAATAACCCCCGATTGAGCTAGAATATTGAGCGAGGACCTGAGGCGTGGATGGAAATTTATTTTTTCTCTTTTAGCAATGCTTCAAACATTAATTATGTTGATAAGCTTTTCCAAACGAGAGTCTCAATGGGTGTGCACGACGTGTTGGAGAAATGGAAGGTCGAGGTTTTGTGTCGTCGGTTGATGATAAACAACGTCATCGGGAGTGTCGACAAGGGAAACCACGATAGCTACCCTAATCACAAATGTGCATGAAACTATGACATAAGGAACCCTAAAAGCAAAGTTTATGTATCTAACATATGTAAGTTTCCCTATCTATAATCGGAGGCAAAGGGGAGTCTTTGTTGGGGCCAATAGGTTGGCCTCGCCGTGGAATACACCAATGACAATCACATAAAGGTTGATGAGCGTTTTCCTCTATTGACATTGGCATCATTGATCGACCACACCTTGTTTTAATCTAAGGTATCTCGATAGTATATTGCCATGACGAGCTATGCACCACACCCCCTTTCTCCTTCTAGCAATTGACAAAAATGGCATGCGGTTTAAATGTGCCTAGTCATAACAAAAAGAGTTTTGTATTAGTTCCCCCAACATTTTTCCCATGCACACACTTCTCCTCCCTCAAACTCCTTCTTCATTGCCCCTCTTCCTCCTCTGATATTTTTCTCCCTCAAGTTTAACTTCTTTGTCACATTTGCTTCGTCGTCTCCATTACACTCTTCACATGTAATCATAATACAATTGTTTAGATTTTTATAGAAATTTAGATAATAAGAAGGAAAATCATAAATTGAATTTATATTGGAGACAATAAACAAAACCAAAATTACATTCTCCAATTTAAATTCGTAATGGTCATTGAAACAACTAATCAAAAATGTTTGCCAAAAAAAGACGAGAGGCTTGATGCTCAATTTGTGCTAGGAAACCGCACCTCTTGAACATTGATCAAATTTGAAGGGCTAGTCTGAATTTTATTGTGAAGGGTAAATATTTGACCCACCCTTCCATGATGAAAAGTAGCAGGATTATTTAACACTTCGCATGACAAGAATAAATGAAGTATACACATAGAATCTATTCACTAGAAATGATTATGGAAATTCATGCTAACATAAAAAGGTGCTCCGTATGAAACAAATCCAATGTTATCATTTATAAATAGAGGAGGTGTTAATACACTAGAATAGGTATTGGGATTTCTTATAATTTTTCTCCATACCATGATAAGGATAAGCCTTGTCATCACATTGGCAAGAGGCATGCTTGTGTTATGTCTTGATGTTTCTATACAATTTTTAGCATTGAAGTGTACATAACACCTTGGACTTAATTTGGTATTATGACTCTCCATTTCCACATCATCTCCTATTTCATTCTTCGTTGAACTGGAATGTCGACGAGTAAATTCTTCATATGATTCACTTCATTCTTAATGCAAGCCTATTCCACCTACCTAATATTATATTTGAAAAAACCAAAACTCCACAGTTGAACATAGGGAAAAAGCCCTAGTAAATATTACTTAGTTGTAAACAAAGTTTTAAGCTGCAAATTTAGAGAGCAATTTAACAATCAACCATTGCATCTAGAAAATTTCCTAATTACTGTAGGAAAGTTGACTTATAAAGAATTATATAAGATGACGATTTTTGGTAATTAAATATATCCGATGTTTACGACATTTATTTGTGGTAACTTAAATTATTATTAAGTGTTCCTTGAGTAAATTATCTGCATAAGACATAGACTATATATGATTTTTAGAAAACATTCTCCTTTGAGCAATTGATCTTGCATTTTACAAATTTATAATTATATACATTTTATATCACAAATGTTATACTTTTGAATTCTGTGATTTTTTCCTATACTAATTTTTTTCTCATTTATTGATTATTCTCTTGGATTTTGATTAGCCACCAATGCCAAAAATCTAAAGAAAAATAAAATGAGAATAGACTAGAAAATTTCTCGTAGCTATCTATAAACACTATTTTCAATTATTATCTGCATGTTACAAAGTATAAAAAAAAACTGCAATAACTAAAAAGTTAAATGTTTAATGTGATCATCGAGGAGTTCTCATTTCTATTCTAAAAAAAAAAAGAAAATTAGAATTTACTCGTGCCTTCATTGACGTGATGCTATGAGTTAGGGAGTTCAAAATTTGAGATAATTTCTAATAGCGTTGGTATCTGACTTGCTACAAAATATATTTTTGGGGATTTACAAATGCGATTGAAAGTGACTGACAAGCCATTTTCAGACGTAGCCCTTCTTTTGACAATTCGAGCAGAAAGTTACACTTCCCATTTGCCAAACGACTTGTAAGTTGTGATTTTTTTACGGGCAAATTTTTAACTGCCCTTTTCTGACAGGTTTGGAGCCCTATGACGGGTGCAATTTTGAATGGAGTCCCGAATCTCATTTCAGATCCCTTGCCCCCTCTATAAGTCATCATAAATTCCCCTTTAAATTTATTTATAAAGCCATCCGTAAATTTCCCTGCTCACAAAATCGAAGCCCGAAATTCCTCCATTTTCCCCCGCCTGAAGCATATCATAATTTCTTCCTCATTGTTTCATAAATTCTTGTGATCAGGCGCCTAGATATATCTGGCCATCGTTCTTCATACTGTTTTAGTAGGTGCCAGCTAAATAAATTAGAAATAAAAGAATTGCAAAGGTGGAGTTTACTGAGGTCGCGATGCCACTTTCAGCTGACGGTTAGTGAAGACATGCACGATTGAGATAACAGGTTAGAATTTCTCATTTCATTCCGCCCTAATTAAGAAAAATAAAGTTTCGTCAGATCATTTTTGTAGTTTAAAATCAACCCACTCCACTCTTTCTGTGCTCTTTTATGGGGCTTTAGGAAAATGTAACTTCGATATGATTAGATTGTTTCTTAGAGAGAGTTGTAGACGATTCTGTTAGCTTTCTATGGTATATTGATTTCTATAAATTTGCATTCAACTAGCTGCACGCTTTCCGCAGTCTTCGACTGTATTGTCTGTTATTTATCTACTCTTGAGGGAATTGGTGTTTGTTTTTCTATTTTTACAACTTACATGGCCTGCATTCAGTAAGTAGTTATCAATCAGTCTTTAATATGGTTTGATGGAGTTGAAGAGCATCTTGACCATAAAAACTGGTACGTTATTATTTGAATTGTATCAGTATATACGAGTTAAACACCCGCCCTGCTTAGGTTAGCTGGAGACTAATCGCCTACAGTTACATTTTTGGAACTTAGATGGCCTTCATTCCCGGGGGCATGTAATAAACACATTTTGGGCCTGCTTTATTGTGGGGAGCTTCGCCTAATAGTTCACAGGTGGGATTTGAACCCGGGTTTTCATTGTGCCAATTGCTTTGCCTTTCCGCTTGATCTCATTGGCTGCAATAGCCTTTTCCTGACTTATAGCCCAATTTCTATTAGTAAATATTTAAGTTCAGTGGCAGGCACAAGTTAAAGGAAGCCTCCAGATTCATAAGATGATCATAGAAAAATCTACAAAATTATTCTACCAATTGATAACATCTCTTGCATTTCTGGATGAGTCCTTCATTATTGATGACAAGAAAGATGTTCGTAAATGCAGGGAAGACAATTTGATTTCAACTGACCTGCTGCTATAATATTGGCTCAAATACTCAAAAGAAAAGTGCCCCGTTCCACCTGATGCATCCCACTAGTATTAACAATTTTTAAAAGCAAACACATAATCATATCAAGCGAGTATGGATAATGAACTTTAATACCTCTTGCAGTTTATCTACTGTAGTAAAATGCCGACCATAAGATGTATAATGTATACCTCTTGATTTGCTCATGCCCTCCTTGTATATGATTGTGTGATAATCATTGTTCTTGATAATATTTGCTTAAAGGGTTTTTTGAGCATTCGAGTATTCTTTTGTATGGGGATATAGATGCCTTTCTGCATTATTGGTTCAAGATAAGTGGACGAGAAACCCTTCATTTTGAAATAACAACAAACTAATTAAAAAAAGTTACATAGTTACCAAATCTGGCCGGATCCGGATTTTTCAGCTGTCCCGGATAAATTCTGTCCGGGTCAGCCCTTTAGGATTTTTAAAGTTTTTTTCTTCTGTAGTTTTCTGGAAAAAACAGTCAATTATCAACCTTATATATTAAAAAATATGACATTTTACATTGCGTTACTAATTTTTTCATTTTATTTGTCAAATTTTCATATTTATAAAATTCAACTCATATATTTCGGTCCCGATTTTTCCAAACTTCTTCAAGAATTCCAGATTTCGGATTTTTGCCCTCCCAAACGGATCCGGATTTCCGGACCTGGTTGTTAGAATTAGAAGCATAGAGAAAAAACAACAAGAAGATAGAGATGCACAAAACTGCACTGCTCAAATGATTCAGGCAGGATTTTTTTATTATGAGAGAGGTAGTTACATTTGGTTGAATAGTTACCAACCGAATCACAACTACATAACTGCATTATAGGCTATATAATGCTCTATATTTTAACACCCCCTCTTAATGACTAAACTGGAAACAATACCAAGTTTGTCCCGAAATTTTACAAATTTCCTAAAGCCCATATGTTTAGTCATTACATCTATAGATTGTGCCATAGGTTGTACTTCAAAATCAGCAGTCCATGATTGTGTTGCGGTTGTCGAATGGAGAAGAACCGCAAAACAAAAATCTGGTCATGTGAACAAAGGATATGGCAAGTGGTCCATTGGTTCTTTGTTACATGATTCATTGACCAATGATGAATCACCAATGGCTGAGAGTGTCAGCCCCATCTCCAGTGCTAAAATCAAAACCTCGGAGAGGTGGATTGAAAAATCTATTCTAGGCTTGTGTAGCCTGCTAGAGTCTGTACAGAGACTCAGTTATCTTGCAATCGAAGTCACCTCGATCATGTCCTTGCAACACCATGTAGTGCTCATCCAACTTTCTCAATAAGAGAAATGTGACCATCTGTGCAGTAGGAGTTAGAACCAACTCCGCAATAGTAGGAGAAATAACCATCTCTGTCTCATCCGTCTCAGCAGTGGGAGAAATAACCATCTCCGCAGTAGTAGGAGTGAGAACCAACTCCTCATCTATTTGCTCATCTATCCCCCTCTGTTGGGAAAGATCTTTCACAACACAATGAGCAAACTGTTCATGCTCTACTGTCCTTTGAGCAAGTACCTTTGAGTGAGTGGTTGGGCATGCCATCTCACCATGCATCGTCAATGCATCTGGAATAGTGGAGTCTCCATCCACAACAAATTATTCTTCAGAATGAGGAAATCCATCCTCCCAAGGCATGTCCGCCTCCCGTATATCTGGTATAGTGGATACTCCCTCCACAATAAGTGCATGTAGGTTGATTGTATCCAAGTCAACAGATCTGTGAGGAATGGCTTCCTCTTAAGGCACTGCAGCCTCCTGCATATCCTGTATGGTTGGAGTTTTCCTCCACACGTGCATTCATGTTGATCGTAGCCGGATCAACAAGCTGATACTAACCACCTTCCCTAATACCAAGGGCAATTATCCGTCTTTGTTTCACATCAGAGACAATACACTTCTTCCCATTGAAATCCACAAAAATATTGGGATTTTCAGTTAATTGACGAATAGATAGAAGATTCTTTTGTAAAGAAGGTACATATCTAACATTCTGTACCAATAGTTTATGAGCATTATTCAATACAATGTATATATCTCCTATCCCTTCTCTTTGCAGTGATTCTCCATCAGCTAGTACTACTTTGAATCAAAACATATATTTGCGGTAAATGAAATATACCGGTCCCCGCGACATGAAAAGTGTGTAGACGCACTAGAGTCATGAACCAACAATCGGTACCACTTTGTCATGCGAGCATGATGTCGTAAGACGATAAAGAGCATGCCCATCATCCGAATCCCATTCTTCTGCAACTGCTGCCACATGTCCCTCATCACATGACTTGTTTTGCTTTGCGAAAGATCGTACTTCCGTTTCCGCATCCTTCTTGAGATGCCCAACCTTATGATAAAGTAATAGCATGTGACTTGATCTACGTGGAAGACTCACCAGAATGACGTTTCCACTTTCCCTTTGACTAAGTGACAAGAGCACTCTTTGATTGGTCACAATTAGATTTTGCTTGAATTTGTCTCCGCTCCTTTTGCAACAGGTAGGAACTCACCTTGTCAAACGTGAGTGTTTGACTTTCAGCCATTAAATGGAGTGCCTCCACAAATGACTCATACGAAGAAGGTAAGCTGTTCAGAACCAGAGCCACCATATCATCGTCGTCCACCTTTTTGTTGATGGAAGATAATTGGTCTTGGAGGTCTTTCATTCGAAGTAGGTGCTCAGACAACGATCCACCTTCTTGTAACTTTATGGAAAAGAACATATTTTTCAGGTATAAAACTTGACTCTTTTTTGATGTCTGATATTTATCCTTCAGACTGGTCCACAACGTGCTTGCTACAGTAGCATTTTGCACTTCCGGTATCATATCATCCGACACCAATAACTTGAGAAGCAATAACGCTTCCTTATGACGTTTGTCATAATCCGCGAAGTTTGTCGTTGGTCGACTTTCACTACCCGTGATTATTTTATCACAATCACGAAACTCCAAGCGTTAAAATCTTATGACTCCAAACATTGAAATTAGTGCCTGTTAATTTTTGTGTCTCCGGCAGGGTCAAGTGTGAAATATTTGCCATTTTATTATTCCAAAATAACGGAAATAATAAAATAATATTGTGCCCACACCAATAAAGTATTACTTTTTCCAGAAAATATTATTTAATTATGCAAATCACCCCTCCAACTATATTTGCTTATATTAAAAATATTACTATTTATTCCTCCGAATTTGATTATTCAAAAGCAATGTGAATACCTTTGTTGATGAAAGAAAACAAATAATGCCCTCTAACCCTTCGAGAATATTCAACTCCTTTCTTCACCCTTCACGACTTTACCTCTGCTCTAATTTCTTCTCCACACGAGTTCACCTTTTCCTTTCTATTGCCCACACGACTTAGTTTTGAATTCCCTCTAGGATTATTTGCGACTGGGTATAGCTTCTGGTTGGTCACGTAATCAGCGAACTGGGCACATTCAGCAACGAACTGGGCACTTTCTTGTTCACAGCGGATGTCTCTGCCTTCACACGATTTGCCACAACTTTTCTCAGCATATTTTCTTCAAACGACTGAGTTTTATTGCCCTCCTGAGCAGCCACGTTTTTCTCCTTTTCACTGGACGTTTTTAGGCACTCAAAACCGAGCTTATCTTCTGCCTGCGTCAACCATACTGTCGACCTCTCCTTTCATGGATGCTTCCTTCAATGATGACTAACTTGCTCTGATACCACTGTTAGAATTAGAAGCATAGAGCAAAAACAGCAAGAAGATAGAGATGCACAAAACTGCACTGCTCAAATGATTCAGGCAGGGTGTTTTTATTATGAGAGAGGTAATTACATTTGGTTGAACAGTTACCAACCGAGTCACAACACCATAACTGCATTATAGGCTATATAATGCTCTATACTCTAACACTGGTAACTATGAAAAAAACACATTAGAATCCAAAATGCCCTCTCCACCGAAAAATATAGCAGCCCTCTATAGTTTTTTTGCTTGCCTTGGTCTTGTATATGGTCATTGATTATTCATTTCTCAATCTTCAGCTGTCCAATGAATAATAAGCACTTGAGAGGTCTCTTGAAGGTGTTGCAAGATGAAAAATGAATGTTTTGAGGTTAGAGTTTTTAATTTTTTTTGGATTTTAAAATAGATTACATTCCATCTTAATAGGCTTTATGAGTATTTAAATTTTTTCCTCTTTTTTTTTTTTGAGGGTCCATTGACACCCGTAACAAGTGTGTTCCATATGCCATTTTGTTTCAGAGGAGAGAAACATGTTTTTATGTTTGTGTATTTGTGTTCACGCTAGGTTGGTTGTAGATTTTTTTCCTAACCAGCCTGGTTTTAGCTTTGTTCACACTCACACAAGGGGTAAGCTTGATTTAGGATGTTGGTTATCATATAGTTGGAGTGATAACCTTGTGTGCACATACAAATTGGAAGAGTGCACTTATTTAGGTGATCCTCCTATTTTCTAGTTGTTCACAACAACTAAGTGATTGTTGTGAAACAAACTTTCCCAGTTATTTAAACTGGGACTCCCTCTTGTATTTTTTATCACATTCAGAGAGACACACACGAACATTTGTGTATGCATTTGAGTTATCTTGCTCTTTGTTTGCTATGGCTCAGCTCACTGTGGTAATGTCATGTTGAAGAGATTCTGGAAATGAGAAGATTTCTCTTCTCTGATATTTTATGGGCCATTCGGTTAACCGTTTTCTTGGTGTCTGAAACAAAATGGCCTTTAAATGCTCTCTAAAATGTGGATGTTTTGGGGCCACTTAGCAACATGTTTCTGGGTACCTTAACCATGACCTGCAGCCAGGAAACAGTCATTCGAGCTGGAAATGCATTGGATGTCTGAAATGGGAACATTGCCACAAAGCCGTGTTCCTTTAACCAAAAGTAATGTAATAACTAATTTGTGTGCATGAACATACACATAATTGTACTTCTATCCATTGAAAATCAAAATTTTAAACAAACTTTTAAGGATTAAACTAACTCTTTTTATTCGTGAATGGGATCAAGTTTTTCATTTGTGAAGTCTTTTATACTGATGGCGTGAAAGGGGTCAAAGACTAATCAAATCCATGCTAGGTTTGGTCAAAACGTGGGTATATATTGGAGAAATAGCCAATTCGAGTTAATATCACATTCTTTCTTTTCCATATAAATAATTGAATATATTGGTGTTCTGAAAATAAAATGTTTAGAGGGATCGTAAGACTTCTTGGGTACATATTAATGTTGAGAGGTAAATGGTAGGTTCTACTACAAAATTTCTCTGTATCATTTCTGCTAATACGATTTTAGATATTTACAGGCAAAATATGATTGTGTTGCTTGACCCGTATTTAATTTTTGTCTAGGTTTTCTAATCTAGAAATGGGGTCGAGTAAAACTGAAATAAATTTGAGACGGTTACTAGCTGCGGCTCCTCAACAGGAAAATCAAGCCAAACTTATACATGTAAGCATTCGTTTTTGAGTCATCACTTTATATTTGTGTATATTGCATTGAGCTTGTAATGCTGTTATAATCCAAACTGTAAGTGCTGTTATAATCCAAACTGTAAGTGCTGTAAAACTGAATTGAGAGATGCATGATTTTTCGTAATTTCTAGAAAGTCTGAAATTGAACCGATATCTGAAATTTTGGTATTTTATTATGAACGCTAAATCCTGAAATATCTGGTAAAATCTACAATATTAGGACAACTAAGGACACACAAAGCTTGTTAATAGAACTCAAATAGGACTTCATTATATTCGATTTTTTTGCAAGACAATGCATAGGATAAAGATTCTTTCTTGAGAACGCATGGACACCAACTAAGACATTGCCTAGTGTGTTCAAATAGATTCCGATCCTTCCAAAGTTAGCCACAATAATAATATGAGCATTCTAAGATTAGCCCTAGAGAAGCAAAGATTAAGAAGACACTATTTTAAATGATTTTTCTACACTAATTTAGGAAAGAAAGGAAAAGAAGCTAAGAGTCCTGATTTAGATAAGATAACAATACTATCTTAAGAGAATATAGTTTGTTAAGAGAAATACTCTTATGAAACGCTCTGCTGGCCATATAATCTAATGATTTTGGTGTGCAATAGTTCGATTCTTAAATAAAAACCTGTTAGCCGTTGGGATAGAGTCTTCTAACTAATAATCTAAGTACATCTTGTTCACATGACATTAATCATTTTTGGTATTCTTGGCTTGAAATAGCACGCAATCTCGAGTATCATGATTGTCAGGTTGTCCACATTTCATTATTATGCTGTCCACTACTATAATCAGTTGTTTTTATCTCAAATTGTTGGTGCAACTCACTACTGCATAAGCCTCTGCTACAGACACAACATGAAAATTGGAACTCAATTAATGGTTATCTAGCTGTCATTTCAGACTTCGATAATCCTCTTGCAGTTTACCTTAGTGATTAGCTCTCACTAGCACTTAGAACTTTTGAAATGGAGCAACTCTTAGATCCACTTATGTTTTCAATTTTGAGTGTATAAATTTGTGAGTGCTACTAGAATTGATGAGGGCCATCACCAATTTCCTTTACTGTGCTCTTTACTCTCATGGTTGGATATTGGGTGATTCCTAGCATGGTAGCAAGAGTGTTCTCTTTTGTTTTCTGCTGCTTTGTCTCAAGCACATCCAGTCATGTCCTCATGATGTTTGTCCATCAGCAACTAGGTGAATCTTTCTAGGGGTCTTGCATTTATGACCATTTGACTAAATCTCTTTGCAGCTAAAACAAAGCCCCTTTGAGCATAAATCATCAATGAGAACATGCCTGCTGTTCCATCCTTTGATTGTCTAGCAATGGAGTCAAGAGGAGGTTTATTTTTATATCAACTTCTTCTTCCTTGGCTGTTGGAGTAATTTTGAAGATAGTTCCTGCTATAACGCGACCCAACAACCTGCAAATAAGCTCCCGCTTGATGGGTGGTTGTGCTTCAAATTCTTGAAATTATCCTCAAATGACCAACATTTGTCATTCTCCATTTCATGCGCAACCCTCTGCCATCAATCAAATGCCGGCCCCTCTAGGTGTGATGTGACAAATTGTTTTTTTGATAATTTTCTGTTGGGTTTAGTCTAAAGGAATAACCCATTTTTCCAATCCAACTTGTTTTTAACTGAATCGAACAAAGATCTGAATTTATGAACTTCTAGAAAATCTGAAACCAAACTGAAACGATAGTCTGAAAGCCTGTTATTCTATTTTCAACAGTAAAATCTGAAATTTCTTGAAAAATCCATTGTAATCGGTTCTTTGGACAACAATGGTAATAAATTCATCTTGAAAGGACACAAATAGAGCTTTGTTGTATTCTTATGAGTTTTTTTAGACATTGCATAAACTAATGGCACCTTACCGAGAAGGTTGGATGCAAATTTGGGTCTCAACTCTCAAAGGGCAATTGATGGTGCACTTGGCCAAGAAAATTAGTCTCTCACAGACTATTAGTAGAGCATTTTTTCAAAAGGACTCCTTCCAATGTTTAACATCCTAATATACCCTCAGAATAACAATCATAACTTTTAAAATAAATAAATTAGATGTTAACAAAAGACGAGCAATTATATCGATATTTGTCTTTGATATCTTATCATATCTGGTCAAGACTACAAAATACATAAAAAAAAAAAACCACCTAAATGCAAGTCTCTGAGACAAGTAGATATATCTTTGGTCGCAGAAGATAAGTCTCCGTTCAACATTGAGAGATGCACTTTTAAGATATAGATAAATTAAATAATTTATATGAATGTCCACAAAAGACAGAAGTTCAGCTAGTTGCAGTAGCAAAGTACTAGCATAGAAAGATCCTATTTGTCTTTGATATCTCATCATATCTATGGTCAAGACTCAAGACTACAAAATATATTAAAAAAACCACTTAAATGCAAGTCTCTGAGACAAGTATATGCATCTTTGGTCGCAGAAGACGAGTCTCCATTCAACATTGAGAGATGCACTGTTAAGATATAGATAAATTAAATAATTTATATGAATGTCCACGAAGGACAGATGTAAGTCAATGGGACTCTAAGTTCAGCTAGTTGCAGTAGCAAAGTACTAGCATAGAAAGATCCCAAGGAGTTGAAAAAGTAAATAATTTTTCTAATCTAAACATGAGCAGAGGAGCTAAACTCAAAATGGGTATACCCTACCATATGATCAAAATATAAATATAAATAGTTGTGGAAGAAAAAGAGCCCTTGAACAAAGGAGGGGCCAATGGAGAACAAAGTTGGAGACCAAGGCTGGAAATCAACATTGTCACAAGTCCGTATCAAAGCTCGGAGAAGAAGAAGATAAAATGGTATTTCTAAAGCCTATGCTAACTATTTTAAGACGAGAGAAGTAATACATTATTCATTCCTAACATTCTTGTGTAAAAATAGTACATAATATTCAAGTGTCCTGATAATTTGTATTTACAAATCAAGCAGTTGTATATAACAAGTTTTCTACCAAAGGACATCAAATTGGTTTTAATATAAGAACGATTTAAACTATGCTCTTGTTCATTTGCAATGGACAGTTATTTTTGCTATATTTATGAAGATGGTATATGCTAATGAAGTTAAAAACATGCTGAACATGAATTGTTCCTGTTCATACTGATAGAAAGTGGCTGAAATGGCTCATATAGACTCTACGAAAGGAATAATGCCTGTAGCCACCTAAAGACCTATTTTCCTAAGCACCTAATCACCTGACCAACTAAATACGTAATGGGTTAATTTTTATCAACCCAAAAACATACACCCTCCTATAAGATAATTTTGGATTAATAATATAACATCCCGTTTTGATTCAAAAGTATCCAAACCAAAAATATATTGGAGCAAACACCAATGCTGAAGCTGTCCAATGAAGTTCTGACAACTCGAGACCTGATATATCCATTTATCTAAGGTATGATAAAGTCATGGTTTAAACCACATGAGGTATCTATCCAAAACCTATACCCTGATCACCTAGGCCAACACTGTCTGCCTATTGCCTTCCTTTATAGCCTGACACCTTGTGCCTACTGCCTTCCTCTATAACCTGATGCCACTTGGCCTGTGCCTATTGCCTTCCTCTATATCTTGACACCCTGTGCCTGTTGCCTTCCTCTATTTCCTGACAACATGTGCTTCGTGCCTACTGCCATCCTTCATAAATTAACACTCCTGGATACATACATGATGTTTGAGCATGTCTCACTTGCCATCACTCTCTGATCTTGAGCTACACCTACTGTATGGAACATTTGAGCAGTGGTCCAACCAATCCTCTTAACCTGTAGACTGGAACAGTGTGCATGGAGCATTTGTGTAATGCTCCAACATATCATCTGAACCTGTAGAATGGAACAACTGTGCTACGCTCCAACTACTCTTGAAATTGTACATGTAGTATGGAACACTTGTGCAATGTCTTAACCATGGTGTACTACATGCAACATTTTCTCATCTTGGTACAATACCCTCAACAACCCACTTAGCCCAAACAACATTATCTTCCCCCTGGTCAGATGAGAGATAGGAAGTCTGTGCAACTCCATATCACCTATCAACACACGATCAACCTGTTCTGTACAACTCCAATCTCTATGCATAAAAAGGAAAATACTATCTCCTTGTCAAAAATGCCACTAAACTATCATCCTAATCCTCGAGCTAGCATCAGACTCAAGATGGGTCTCCAAGTGTAAAATCCAACCAAAGTGTCACAAAGTGTAAAATGTAACATAAAGGCATATGAGAGAGAAATGTCTTTGAAAAAAACTTGGTTTGGGAGGCGCAGTATATCCTCTAACTAACAAAATCATGCAAAACATCTCCAGTGAACACAAGTTTAGTGTCACAATATTGATGACTGTCACCATCAGGTTTTGAACAAAAGCTCAAAATTTTCCATTGAACATCCTTGAACACCACGTGGTGGAAAAATATCTCAAACTCCATGGATTAATTTCTTTGGAAGTTGTACATTTGTCATATTTCCTCATCTTCCCCACATTTTTATGATTCAGTATTCTCCCGCAAATCCCTCAATTCTGATAAAACATAAATCTCTTTCTAAAAACATCTCCTTGAGACAAATGAAAGTTTGACAAATGCCACTTATTTATTAATGGAGATGCAATAAACAAGGTGAAGGTAAAGAAGCCCCAACAACCTCTTCATCCAATTGGTAGCTCATGCATTCTACAAGGGAATGTCCTACATAACCTTCTAAAGTCCTACTTTCCTAGTCATCTAATTGCCCAGTCAACTAAATACCTAATTGCTTTATTGAGCGAGTGAAGTAGGTTTACATTTGATTTTTACTAACCCAAAACCACAGAACCCTCCTATAAGATAATTTTGAATCAATAATCTAACACCGTGATTCCAATAGCAAGAGCGCATTTTACTGCAAAAACTGTTTTTAAGTACATACTCTGAAAATTTGTGTCAAAAACCAAAATTCATCGGAGTGTTTTGTTTGTTCCAACTAATTGGATGCAAGGAATTTCTATAGGTGGTATATGAGTCAGTAGATATGTTGTAGAGAAAATAATTAGATATTAATGACCAGAACTTTTGTTGTTAACACTAAGAAATGATAAATATAGGTCTATTGGAGAAGTCAATAATGCACATGGTTAGTCATAAAATAATGTTAATTAGATTCATTTTATGTAGTTAGGAACTATAATATAATTATATTGTTTAGTCAAAATGAAGGGACAACACTAAATGAAACAATATGGGAGATATATGCTAGAATATCATCCATGAGTGGGATCAATGTTTTAAAAATCGGAACCGGACTCGGAACTGGACCGGTTCAAACTTTATGAATCGGTTTACTAAAAAAACATAAAAAATAAAATTTTAATGAAAACAATATATTTAAAAGATTAGAAACCATGATTCTAACAATTATAAACCATATAAACCATGGTTCCGGTTGAGTGGGATAGGATCAGTTAGAGTAGGGTTAGTTAAGTTCTACAACCATATAAACCATATTGTATAAATATTTTTCCTAGCATGCTGAATGCAATTTCCCAACTTCCATATTCAGATAACTTAAGCTTCAAATACAAGGAAGAATTTTTATAGGTGACCTCTAAAACAATAAACAAAAGAAGAAAGATTCCCGCGATATTATAGCTACAAATATTTTGTTTCAAGAAATGCCAGGTATCCTTCCTGTTTTGGTAAATAAACTTTCGGGTTTGGGTTATGGTCTTGATCTTATTCCTTAGGGGATCTATTTCGGAAATGGTAGGATCCCAAACTGTTCTCATTAACAACATGTGTGTTTCCTATCCTTTTCCAGGAATATTCTGCCATTTTTAGGACAGATTTGTAGACCTCCACGGATCACATTTAAAAAGAACTCAAAACCAAAACAAAAATCCTATCCAACCTGAAAGTAGCCGACTCTCAACCACGTCCCCAACCTAACTCTCCCCCTCTAAACCCTAAAACAATCATTAAAAAAACATAACACTCTCATTTCATTCCACAACCTACCTCACCATTTTTGTTGGAACTACCTCAAAGCTTTTTTACTACAACTGCAACTATGCGAAGACTCTCTATTGCTGCTGGAATGACTGCATTAGTGTCTGCTCATTGCTCCTCGCTCATTGCAATCTTTCTTTGCAACAAGGAGAGTGATGCGGCCTGCGAGTTTAAAGTTTCATGTTGATTCTCGAGCAATCTCTTAGTTAGAGCAATATGATGAGTTCTTTGAGTAGCTCTTCACTACGATAACATGACATGTATTTAAACATATAGAGCATTAATTTATAAGCCTATTGACGTTATGTGTCTTTTCTCTTATTATTGTTTGTGGATGATTGGACCCCTTATGTACAAAACATGGATATTTATTATTATGTTGATTTTTGTTTAAGTATTTTTGTAGAGACACTTTCACACCGTTTCATATCTAGGGTTCATGGAAAATCGACATTGCCATACCCATACCTATTTTGGTAGCTTAGAATAAATATATATCTATTCCTTTGTAATTGCTAGTATATTGTTGAACTAGGCGTTGTGAAGCATAATCTCATGAAGTGTGGTGATATAAAGTAGAGAATGAAATAATGAACCTTATGTACTTAGTGCTGGCATGATGAAAGTTGGATCTCCATTTTGAAGATTTCATTAACATGACTAATGATGATAGAATTGTTTGTTGTGTGTATCACACGTGGAACAATATCTATTTTCAAAATTTATGTATATGTAGATCCCAAGATCGTATCTTCAGGGTACAACCCCTTTTTTGATGGTAGTATTTTGGTCAACAAATAGCGTCCCCCAGCGCAGAACCCTTCTCGATCAATAGCTTACCTGGTATAGAAGCCTGTATATAAATAGTTTCTCATAATATAAGGCTTTTCATGCCAATAGACTACTATGGTGGAATAGGGATTTCAAGTCAACCGACTCCCTTTATGGAGGAGGGCCTTGTGTTTTACTTGAGGAATCTTATTGTTTGTTCGAGAATGGTTAGAGGGGATGAGTTGGTTGGGGTTCTAAATTAGTGAAACATGGAGTTACTGAAAGGGGTTTGTTGATGGTTATCCATTATACTAAGCCTTGATGTTTTTTAAACCCTTAACATCATTAATCATCCTTACTGTTTCTTTGTTTTTTTTTTTTTGTGTGTGTGTACAAGTAATGGGAATGTGGTCCGTGACATTCCATAAAGTGCATTCATTTAGAGATGCACATGGAAAATATGTTTTTAGACAAGGCTACACGACTTGAGTTGGTGGCAATCATGACGATTCATTCTAGGATGCTTGTTGAATTATTGTAAGACAAAGAGGCAACTCTGTCATGAAATGAGTTTGGAGAACACAATCGAAGCAAATGGTATTGTTGATTAGCATTCAACGAGGTTGGTTGACAAAGGTCTTGATCAAAGATGAGATTGATTGGGGGAACTTTTCCTTTAGTTACAAAGGGATTTGTTGATGGTTATCCATCATACTAAGCCTCCATGTTTCTTTAATCCTAAACGTCTGTAATCCTCATTGTTTCTTCGTTTGTTTTTGTGTGGAGACAAGCAATGGGTATATGGTTTGTGACATCATATAAAGCGTATTCATTGAGAGATGTACAAGGAAAAGTTGTTCTGGACAAACCTATTTGGCTTGAGTTGGCGGAAATCATGAAGATTCATTCTTGCTAACTTGTTGAATTGATGTATGACAAAGAGGCAAATTGTTGCAAATGGGTTAACACAAATGAAGCAAATGGTATTGTTGATAACCATAAAGTGAGGTTTGTTTGCAACTCTCATCCCGCCCCATAACTCTCTGCAACAGCCTGTCCCATTGTGTCCTATCCTTGCTTGCCCTTATCTATCCTGTCTTTGTATGTGCTTTCTCGTCTTGCCCTTGCTCGATGTCCCTTATGTTGTTTTCTCTACTCATGTTTGCTCACCTTCTGCTACTCACAAGCTTCACATGTCCTTTGCAGCTAGCTCCGCCTACTTGTGTTTTCTTCCCCTCGCTTCTCCTCTTCACCTTGTTCTCCCTTCACACGCCCTTTCCCTCCAAACACTCGACATCTCCCTGCTGCAAGCATGCCACTTGTAATATACCGTTCCTTAATCTTATATGTTTTTGTTCATTCAAGGGTTTTAGAAAAACCCAAAAACTTATAACATTCCCTCTTCATCTCATATCATTGCAAACAGATTTCGGGACCATTTTTTGGATGCCTATTAATTGTTTGACAAATTTTTTAGCCGTCTATCAACTCTTTGGATGCCTATCAACTATTTGACAAAATGCCTTAACCATTTTTGGCCATCTGAATAGCGCTGCGAACAGTTTATTTTTGTAAATCGCGTTTCACCACAACTCTAGGGGTTGCGTCTACTGGTGTTAATGTTTTACTTCCTTTGACTTTACCTTTGGCTTTTGCCCGTTGTGGGTATTTTACCTAGAAACATGCCAAGTTACATCCAACAAGGAGTTTCCATCATGGAACTCCTGTTAATGCAGGAATTTAAAACTCCACACCTCCAGAAGGCGTTGTTGTCAAAAGATAAATACATCAGCTGCTGCCAACAAATCAATGGAAGTGAAAATTTGGCTTTTGAACTTTGAGACCACTTTCCCTATTTCAGAAACAACTACAAGAAACATTGCAAATTTACAAGAAAGGAATGACAAGCTTGACAAAGCTCCAACCACCCCTACTGATTATCCAAGTCTTCAGCAACTTAATGAAGTGGTCGCGAAATTCAAAATCAACAATTGGAGATCATTGCTCCAGATGGACATTTGAAAAAAGAAACCATGCCCAATAAGAATTGATTCAAAAACAGGTACATGAGCAAGGCTCTTGGGTACATGTGGTAAAAGGGAAGAAAGTGCCTCTGTGAAATATCCCTAAATGGATATTTTGACTCCAATGGGATTTTTGAGCTAATCCAACACCTTACCAAACAGATTATGGTAGATAGAATGAATAGACTAACTGCAGATCCATTTGGGACATTGAAAAATGCGATTAAGGCTGATCATAAGACCCTCATAGAACAATAATTGAATTGAAGACTTTCCAAACCAGTGACAAATACAGATTTTATACAACCAAATCAGTCCTTACAGGGATATGCAACCATATGAAATCATATCCTTAACTGCAGCAGTAGCTACAGAAATGGCGACTAGCACATGAGGATGAAACTCATACAAAAGAAGCCCAACAAATAAGATTCTTAGCAAATCTGATCCCTATATTTTTATTTATCCAAAATATGATGAAATCTGCATTTTTAGTGGTTAAACAGGACTGAAATAATTATCAGTAAATCTGCCTTCTTAGAGGTCTGAAATTAGCACTTTAATTTCCTCAAAAATTCTGAAAATCATCTAGTTTGAGTCACTAAATTCAGATAAATAGCTGGTACACAGATCAGACCTGGAAATGTTATTTATTCCACAAGAATCACCCACAACATGGGTCGCTCCAGCTAGTACAGAGAAGATACAGCTGCTACTAATCAAGTCTTCAAATCCTTCATGCAAACTCCACAAAAAGCTAGAAAATATTGAAATTCCTTGCAAGCTCGATGGAATTACCTGGGTGGAAATCCCTCTCAATCCCTTGGGGTTTTCGTCCACAAGAGGTATAAACTAAGGGTTTTCGTCCTTAGAATATAATTTGCAAAAGCTTCAGAGCTTAAGTGCAAAATCAGAAAATGATAAGTGAATAAGCATGCTTTCCTCAAGTCGACCTCTCCCTTTTATAAGAGAAATGACCCCAAAGAAGCCTCCACAATGACCAATCAACAAAAGGTGATTTCTTCTAGACATATGCCCCAAATTCTCCTTAGACTAGGTTGCATTTTTCTTGGGAGGAGTAATAATTTTTATCCTTTCTAAACTCCATTCTCCCTCCTTTGTCCAAGTCGCATTTTTGCCTAGGGATGACACAAAAATAGCATGGGTCTCTTTTCTACTCTCCTTAAAAGGATACAACATAATATTAGACCCAATGCACCTATCTAGAGATTACAAATTTATTATTAAGTCAAATAAATTAATACAAGTGCTTTATTAATTTTATAAATATTTTTTAGCACTTTGTAATAACTTATTGTGACTTAAGTCACCCTTGTGCATACCCTTTGGCCGTCGGGTAGACAAAATTGGGCCAAAGGTCTTCAATAAGATCTATTCGAAAAGAGGGACATTACACTTTGGTTGTTGAGATGGCTATCCAAGTGAGGTTTGAAGAAGAAAAGGCACAACAAACCAAGGCACTTAACCTTTGCATTTGTGGCCTCCCTAATCCAGCTGCTCCTTTACCAAAGAGGAGACACATTCTTGTGCGAATTCTTAGATCTTAAGGATTTCTCCCTTAATTAAGCACGAACTTTATTTGACAACACTTTGATCATCTAGTTCAGGTCTGTAGATGAACACTTACGGGCTCTAAGGGCTAAAATGAATCCCTTCTCTTTCCCTCAAAATATCTACCTAGATATAAACCTTATAAGACTCCAAGTGGAAGAGCTTTGGAAAGCTTGTGCTCAAGTTGTAGCTGCCAAGAAATAGAACAAATGCGTTGTTATTTGGGATTGTAGGGTCATTATTCACGACTCCTCTCCCCGGGTTGTCATGCCCTAGACCGTTAACATGGGGACGATCTTTGGTCGTAGTGGGTAGTGGTGTAATCTCTGTTGCTTGTTATAATTGCAACAACACAATAATATGGTATGCTCTAAGTACTTTTAAGGATGCTATTGCTTCCGGGATCTCATTTCCTCATTGGGATCCACGAGAGCCTTGTATGGGCCCTCCCCGGATCGGTGTTGAGAAAAGTCTCTGTCTCATCCGTGTAGAGACCTTCTATTGTCCCTTTGTCCATACAAACTTTGCTTTTGCTCCTCCATGTGTTACTTGGTTTAGAGGCCATTTAATGGGAGAAAAATCAAGAACAAACTTGAGATAGAAGTTGGCTAGTTCCAAGAAACTTTAAAGTTTTTGAGAATTTGGGGCTAGCGAATCTGAGATGACTTTGTATCATGTTTGGGTCTACGTGCAAACCATTCTTGATGATGTAACCCAAGTATTGGATACTTTTATGTCAAAGGAATACTTTTATAAGTGGCATAGAGCTTATGTTGATGTAAGGACTGAAGAACCTACTGGACATACTCCTCCCATGTCTTATTGAAGTTGATGAATGGTCACATGATATCATTCATCACTCTCACGAGTGTTGCTGGTGCATATGTCAGCCCAAATGGCATGACCAACCACTTGAACAAATTCTCCTTGGATTTGAGGACTGTTTTCCAAATGTCCCCGAGATCAATGGGAACTTGGTGGTACTCTAACTTCAAATCAATCTTTGTGAAAAACTTAGCTTCCCTAAGCTGGTCTAGGAAGTCATCAATTCGTGGAAGCGGGTATTATTTTTGACTATGGTTTTGTTCAAGGCTCGATATTTAATGCAAAGTTGTTATGTCCCATCCTTCTTTTGGGAAAGCTTAATCGGGCTTCCGAAGGTGAGATGCACCCTTTTGAATTAAGTTTTGAATCTAGCACTTGATTTCTTCATTCTCAAGTATTGAATGTTTGTCTGATGGCCCATTTCGCAATGGGGTTCTAGGGATCAAGTCGATTGGATGTTTACCCTGACAACATAAAGGTACACCCATCAGTGGTATGAAGACATCTGTGCATTTGGATATCAGGTGATCCATTTGCTTCTGTCGCGTTTTTGGTCAAATGTGAAAGTTTTGTGGTAGCGGAAACTTTTTGGTTTTCCTTAGTCTCGATTACGAGTAAGAAAAAGGTACTAATATGAGCAATCAACCTTCGACACTATTTTGCATTGATCAAGGATACTAAATCAGCAAGGGCTACTATCGGAATTTGGTAGCGCTTACAACATAGAGTGATGATGACACTCTTAGGCTTGGCCTCATAGACACCATGGCGATCCCACATGTAGGATTGTCCAAGCACATATTAGACATCCAAGGGTGCAACATCACATACCACATTCTTGAATGGTTTTATTGAATAGGGCAGATGACACTTTGTCGATTAACACCGATGTCTTTGCCTTGATTGACCCAACCGATAGAGTATGATTGTGGGTGAGGAGTTATTACCAAATTTAGCCTCTTGATTGCTTTTGCAGAGATCAAATTCTTTTGACTCTAAGTATCTAGGATAAAGTGCAAATGCTTTCCATTGACCCACATTTGTGAGTGAAATAATCGCTTTGATCCTCTTTTGGTGGAGGCATTCTTCATGTAGTGGCAACAATGGAGTATGGATCTGCATCTACAATAGTATCCCCTTCATGCACACATGGGGTTTTTGTAGAGGCTTCTCCTACATCTAGCTCCCATGACTTTGTCAACAAACTTTTATTAATTGATCGACAGTCCTTTGTGTCATGGTACCTTTTCTTGTGCTTCTCACACCACATTCATGTGTCTTTTCGTGGCCTTTCTTTCCATGTTTGCTTCTTATCTTGTTTCGTGGCGGTGCATCCTTTCCTTGCTTCTTAGTGTTGGCCTTACCTTTCTTTGGATATGAAGAATCTTTGCTTCCTCTATGTTTGTACTTTTCTTCAATCTTGATTGCGTATAGGTAGGCTTCCACTATTGTCCTGATGTCTGCAAATTCCATATCTTCCTGGATGTAATATCACAAATTGCTATAATATTTGAGAATTTGGTGACTCTTATTATCACATGTGCCAATTTTTGCTAATAGGGCATGAAAATCATTGGCGTAGTCTTGCACTTTTTGATCATGACCTTGGTGCAACTGGTGCAATTTTTTGAATTGGTCCCCATAATTATTCACTGGACAATGTTCTTCTCTCGATAGCCTCCACAAAATTGTCCCATATTTTTGTGGATTCTTCATTGACAATCTCAAATCCGTTATCATCAATTTGAAGGTAGTATGATTCCCTCCATTTTTGACATGCAACAAAAGCTTTCAAGAGTGCAGATGTTATCTTTTCATTATCAGAGAAATTATTGACAGAGAAATATGAATCTAGCTGGTCGATGCATTTGTCTATCTCATTGACATTAATTTTCCTTCAAACTGAGGAATATCAAAATTGACTTGTACCTTGATGCTAAGTCGCAGGATTTGCTGAATTCCAAAGAAAAATTTGGAATTCGACAATTATAATTTAAGCACATAAAAATCATTAAAAATGCCTTGAGATTTCTACATTTGAAAAAATTAAATATGCTCAAAAACCCTAAAAATCATTGTAAAAAAAAGTTTCAAAAACTCTTTGGAAAGCCCTCTCAGGCCCGCTGCGACTGCCATTTATATCCTAATCTATTGTTTCCATCTAAACCCTTCGACTGTTGTATATATCCCTCAAATTGTTGTTTCTGTTTAATCCTTTCAAGTTTCAACTGTAGTGGTTTGATTCTTTCAATTGCTGTTTATACCACGCTAGTGTGCCCTGTCTCGACCTGCACTTTTGACCTTTGTTGAAGCTTGAAACATTGAAACTTGTTTTCCATTGCAAATAAAATCCATCACCACTCGTTGTCTGTGAAGTATTAAGTGCGATTCGTTAATGAGGCTTTTAGAGTTTATAAACACTAAGTTGGGTAAAAATGAACTCTAAAGGTCATAACTATAAATAATAAAAAAATGTAGATTTATATAATTCAAATTTAATCGTGATTTTTCTCTGAATTGTATTAGCTGATGAATGTGTTTTGAATTTTATCCCCGCCAAATGTGAACATGAACACAAACTTGTGACTTAGCCTTAAAGGGTGTTGGACCTTTGAAGGGTTTAATTGATGTGGATGCTGTTGTAGGGGTGGGTGTAGTTGCAGGGAGGACCCTTGAGAGAACGTTGACAAACTGTGCCATCATCTCCTTCCTCTGCTTCTCAAGGGCTTCATTAAGTAATTCTTTGAAGGGATCTCCCATTTCCTCTTGCGTTGCTTGAGGTCGTTTGAAGTGACAAGGAAGATAATCCGAAGGATTATGAGTCTCAAGACCATGCTTTGGTATTCTGATCTCGTGCAATGTGACATGCAAGAGTGGAACAAATTTTCTCTAATACCTCTGATCTGAATTGGGCTGCAATCTAGTGGACAACACACTAACGATGGTGCTTAATGTGTTATAGCAATCAATTCACAATGAAAGAGCTGTAGAAACAAAATAACTTTTATTGCAATTCTGAATGTATACAAATTGGTAAACTCTATAAGAGAGATGTATGCTTGAAGATCTATCTCTTTATTCAAAACAAGCTGCTTTATAGCTATACAATGGATATGTTTATCAGTTGTTAACAATAGAACATGTAGAGTTCTAAATGGGAAAAAAATTGTCATCCTGCATGGAGATTACATGTATCCACCTTGGGGTGGATTTGAATGAACAAAAGTGGTCAAAATCCAACATTTATCATCTTGTCGGGGTCATATCTTCTAGCTTGTTGACCTGATTTGTGATCCGGCATATGCATTACAAAGATGGGGGAGCGAACTAGTAGAAATTTCCCTACAACCTGTCCAAGGCTTATGTTGCACTACTCCGAGACCCATAACTGCTAAGAAGACCCTCAAAAGTGCAAATTTTAAAAAACTGTCAAAAATTGCTAAAAATAGATTTTCAGGACTTTTTGAAAATAGCTTTCCAGAAATCCTGTTCTGGATCAGTCCTTATAGACAATGTACTCAATAATAGCGATTCTTCGTTTTTGAAATTAACTGCAAGCCACAATAAGCTTACTGCTGGACACGAGATGGAGGATACAATTCTGTAGCAGGGGATGAGAAAGTCCATTCTCCTTGATTTGATGGGATAACATTTATAGGCATCCTCCATTGTTTTTATTGCATTGAAAATGTTAAGAAATGCCAAAAATAGGCTTAAGCTGGGTTTGAGACTGGAGAGGAACTGGCATCCGCTTGATTAAAACTGGTCCTAGAGTACTGAGTGGAAGAGCTGCTGGAGGAGTATGTTGGAAGGTGAGGACTATGGAATCTATTAGTAGCTCGGGGAATGGTAAAAGAAGGTAGGGGCCATGTTACACAGAATCACAGATGAGAAAGGGTATTGACCTGTTCGTGTGAGGGCTTAGAGGAAAAAGGAGGGAGATGAGATATAACAGGGCAACGCATACTGGGTGATCCCTGTTTCTGACCATGTTTAGTCTGTAGCTAGGGCTTCTGAGGCATCTCAGGGACAACAAGGATGTCTTTCATCATCAATGTGGATTAGGCCCTATTCCTGGTGTCAATCGAAGCGCTTTAAACAGCCTGGCCTGTGGGCTTGTGACGTAGCTGCATACTGACTCCCACTTTTTATATCCTTTTATAAACCTTTAGTCTCTTTTCAGAAGGAGATGTACATGTTTGTTTTCACAGTCCTGAAACACTCGATTGCAATCCTGAAATGAGGATTGGTTTACAAGGTCATAAAATCTGCAATGAAGAAAAGAAGAATCACTATTGGGAGAGGGCGAGCCTTAAATTTACTTCAAATTTTATCTCTAGATTACACTTTGTCAAATTGGTAGGTGATGATCTGAGGTGGATGGATGATCTGCTGAGATGAAGCATGTGGGCATGGATTCCATTGTAATCACTGTGGGCAGCAAGGGCTGGATTAACAGCCCACTACACACTTTAATTCAATCCTTCTTTTTCTCAGTAAATTATGCCATTGCAAACTAGGCATGGATTGAAAGACTTTGGAGGGCTGTGTTACTGTTACATGCATTTTAGCCTTGCAATCCGTTCAACTTTTAGCCTGGTTGAAGCTTGTTACACAAAGAACATGTGAAATGGCAACACGGTTGAAAATAGTTCTAAGAATTAAAAAAATCCTTGTGTGGGCGTAAGTCCTGTTAACCCATGGAATGTTCATAAGAGGAGGCTTTACTTAGGGTTCGAACCCAAGATTATAGACTAGAGGTGGTGCTTGTGTCAGTTGGGTGTTACCTGCTGGAAATGACTTCATACCTATAACAATGAGAAACTATTTGCTTGCATATCACCTACATGGATTGGAAGATGTTAGGGCAAGGAGTGCTTGCTTCCACATCAATTGTTTGTTGAATGGGTGCAGTGATATGGATGATTGCTAGGTATCTGTTTAGGGTTGTATGACTTGACATGAGCAAGTGGGGCGGTGTTGAAATAATGAGAAATGGGCTGGGTGTAGGAGTTATGAGTGGACATTGAATAAAAAGTTTGGTAATATTGCCCTTGTAAGTATAAATACCAGATACTTTTCATGTAGAGATATCTATGTTTTTTTGCTAAATAAACTATTTTACTGCCCTCCCCCACCCCCAACTGAAATTTTTGTCAAATGAAGTAAAACTCCATTAATTCCTAGAGTTTGAGAAGGTTCACCGACAAAAGCAACAAAAAAGATAAAAAGCTAATGGGAGCAGATCCATACTACCAACTTCGAGTTGTTTGATCATCAAATAACTAGATACTATAGCAAAACTACACAGAAACATAGTAAGTCAATCCTTAATAGAGAGCCCTGCTGGGCTGTGGGACATGCCATGAAATGTGAGAAATGTGTCCTTAGGCTTGAGCCCCTCCATCTTTATTCTAGTCAGAGGGTGCTATCAAGAGCTGCTAAGCCCTCTGCCTGCATGTTTTGAAGCCAGCTCGTGTTTATGTCCACATCCAGGTCTGCTGATCCACGGACTACTCTTGCCCAGACTTTGGTTCTATTTTCTGCTCCTTCCCTGCAGTCATTTGGGCTCTTCAATATCTTGCTTTCGCTTTATATGGTGCCCGAAAGCTTTATATGGGGTGTGTGGCGTGTTGAAAGAATGAGAAATTGGCTGGGTGTAGGTGTAATGAGTGGACATTGAATAAAAACATGGTAATATTGCCCTTGTAAGTATAAATACCACATACCTTTTTTGTAGATATCTATGCTTTTTTCCTAAATAAATGAGTTTTAGTGGGACCCCTTACTGAAAAAGAATGTTAAATGAAGTAAACTCCATCAATTAGTATAGTTTGTGAAGGTTCACTTGCAAATGCAACAATAAGACAGAAAGCTAATGGGAGCAGACCCATACTATCAACTTCGAGTTGTTTGATCATTTAACATCTAGATACTATGGCAAATATACACAGAAACATAGCAAGTCAACTGCTAGTAGATAGCCCTACTGGGCTTTGGGATATGCCATATAATGAGAGATAGGCATCCTTAGGTTTGAGCTCCTCCATCTTTTTTTTTCAGGGGGCGCTTTCAAGATCCAGTAAGAGGATTTCATTTGTGCAGTGGTGTGGAGCAAAGGCAGGTGAGGCATGGGAGAATTTCTCACAATACAACTAATGAATCCCTCCCTTTTAATCTGCATGTCTCCCACATTCCCATGTCTCTTATATTGTAGCCTTCCAAGCCACAAATTAGCTTTCAAAGATGGAAGTCTTTTCTTATAGAGCTTCCAATTCCCTAGAAGATGCTTGAGCAGCGCTGAAGGAGATGCCATATTTTCTTATCAACAAGTGGAGAAGAGTGGCTCTCACCTCTTCTCATTTACTTTATTTGAAAGATTGGTTCTAAAGCACTGAGCAGGGCCTCCTTTGAAGCGGGACCATTCAATTGCTCCTCCCAAAGGATAAACTTGACAAAATTTAGTGTTTAGGCATCAGTTGCCTTGAAGGCCGATTTCAGAGCACTTACAGGCTAAGTCACAAGGTTCGAGTTTGAGTTCGAGTTCGACGAGGATAAAGTTCGGTTCAAGTTCGCCAATGGATAAAGTTCGAAAAAAAACGTCATTAAATTCGAACAATAAATTATAAAAATATCAAATATATAAACATATAAAATAAATAATATGAGAACTTAAAAAAAAAAAAAAAACTAAAAAGATAAATAAAAAATCAAAACAAACATAAAATACAAATTAAAAAATAAAACAAAACTTTAAAAAGATATAATGTATAACCCAAAGCACGTATACGTTTATAACATATTACTTAAAAACATAAAATACAAATTAAAAAATAAAACAAAACTTTAAAAAGATATAACGTATAACCCAAAGCACGTATAAGTTATAACATATTATTTATTAATTTTGAGGGCTTCATCAAATCCTTCGTGTCCCAAGCTCAACATTAGAAAATAAACAAGAGTTATTAACAATATTCCTCCTCACACGTTGCGGACAGCTCCACCCGCACTAACAGAGCTTTTTAGCCGTGGAGGCATTCCGTGCACTGGTTAGGGCCATTTTCGTCTGCACTCTGTTGTACAGTTTATAATGATTTTGACATACCTTTATGCGATTTGGCTTGGCTTTTTTTTTTTTTTTGAGACATGTTCCAGCACAGGCAGATTTTACAGCCAAACTGTATCGAATATTTTCAATTTTTTCACACCCTAAAAAATACAGCGAATTTCGAACTCGAAGGATTAAATCCGCCGAACCCTGTGATAATGCTTACAGGGAGTGGGATAAAAACAGTGATTCCAGACACATGGCTAAAAATTTGTTAATGGAAAAATGTGAGAAGAAGAGAATTAATGACAAAGCTTGGGAGGGTTTCCACAATACAACCAAATCCCATCATGCCTCCTTGGAGGTGGATTATACAATTATTTAATGTGTTAAATATCAAATGTGAATTGTTATTACTATGTAGTCACATAATCTTGGGACCTTATGTTATCCATTAAAATTTTCGCATAATCTTGGGACCTTATGTTATCCATTAAAATTAACTCTTTGATAACCCAAGTGAGAGGGATGGTGTGTCCCTAAGGAATCCACTCCAAAGCCAACTCATCAGCTAATGTATCAGCTTCTCTATAGACATGTTCCATGACAATCCCAAATGCGCTCGTCAATGATCTTCCTTTGGTTAAGATGTGGCGAACTTCGAACTAGGGCTGAAACCTTTACACATGGCTTCAATAATGATCTGAGAATATCCTACCGGTAGACGAGTGATGTTGAGGGATTTAGCGAGCTTAATACCTTCCACTGCCCCAACTGCACAGCCAAATTGTTAGTTCCCTGTCCTTGGTTGATGGAGATAGCTCCCACAAAGGTGCCTTGATCATCTACTCATTCCCAGCTGCTCCTGGGTTGCCTCGAGAGGTACCTTCAGAGTTTAGTTTATTAAAACCTGGTGGTGGGGCCTTCCTTTTAGTTATCCTTCGGCCTTCCATTTAGCTTCATCCCTCTTCTTTTACTACCACTGGCTCATATATTGAGGGATACTAGTGGGTATCTATGCTAGTTCTCAATACGTTATAATGCTATCTAAGTTGGAGATGATTCTTCTAGATAATGTTCTTTGTATGCCATTCATGGTACACTTTTCCCAGATGATTTGTTAATGATACACTTAATTCTTTGCGTATCAAGAAAATAGAAGTTTGGGAGAAGCTTTTAACATATTGATATTCTCAAAGAGAAAATTAAACATTATTCAAATTTAGTTTGTTTCACACTTTTCCTTTTCACTTTGACTTGTGATACTGATTTGTAATGAAGTAAAAGTACGTGCTTTAAAGATTTTCATTGTTTCTACTTCGAATCTTCATCAAAACTAGGGTTCTCTTATATTTTAGTTGAATATCCTAGAGCTAGAATTTGAGAATTGGTGGTGGAATCCTTGGGCAGTATGTTGCAACATTACGGGAACAACTAGCACAATTGATGGGAGAAGGTACACGAGAAGGCTTGCCAAGGTTTTCCTAATATCTTTGTACTTTTTGACCTTTTCTTTATGTAACTGTCTTGCTGCTGAAAAAGAGAAAAGGGGAGGGAATGAAATAATAATACACCTGGTATTCTTGGGTGCCACAAGGAACTGAGTTACTCATTAGAAGTTGTGTTCATTAATGGTCAATATAATCTAGGTAAGATGTTTTTCTGTTGATGCCATTGTGAGAGCCTAGAGCAATGGTTTTGTTAGGCTCAAGGTTCTGGGCACTAAGCAAAGAAGTAAATGCTGAAAATTACAAACTAAAAGTCTAAAACTGTAATACTTCTATGGACTTTTTCCACCATAAATATTCTAACGGTGCTTATAACTGCAAAGTTTTTCATATTCTTTCTTATCTGTTTACAAAGTGAGGAAGATGCAGATATGCTGCTTTATCATTGGCCAATGGCCCACCCAACATTTTTGTCCCTCTATTTACCTTCATTATTTTTCCCTTTCCTGAACTGTAACTAAAAACCAGGCCATTAGGGCCGAGTTCGGTGAGCTAGTCTTGGGCCAAGGGTCACTGTTTTTCCAAACATTAGCAACAGCTTGATGTTTCTAAGTACAAGGGTACAATTTTCTTGGTCTCTTTTTCAAATAAACAGATACTGATTTGGAAATATCGAAAATTAAACTGAACCCGGAGCTGCATAAAAGTAAGTATGACATTGAGGCTTTACTGAAATTGAGATGTCTAAAAAGTCTGCAGTTTTTAACATTCTTATTCAGGCATTTGTCTTGGATTTCTCTGATCTTTCTCGTCTTGTCTTCTATCTTAGCTTTTGATACATATTTTCTGATATTACGTATGTTTGAGGATTGTTAATCCGTATGATCACATGGATTGACTTTGCTGTGTGACTGTCATATTCAGCTATTTTGACAGAACGCTGAATTTTTTTATTTGTTACTCATTATTGAAATCTTCTGAAAAGTTACATAATGCATAATCTCTGTCATTTAGGTGCGAATATACATGAATTTGTTTTGGAATTGGTTTCATTTATGTATATAGTTTTCAGATTTCTGATTCTCCCTTCATTTATCCACTTAATGTAAAAGAACAAAGTTGAACAATTATGCTATCAAACTTCCCAACGGAAGCTTATGTTCAAGCCAGAACCAACCAGCTAATAACAACAATAAGATGGTGTGTGTTTGGCTCACTGGGCTCTGTTGATTCAAATGCATGGATGACAAACAACTTATGGCACAAAAAGGCAAGTAAGCTGCCCCTCAATTGTAAGATTTGTTTTCCTCTCTTTTAATATCAGGAATGCACTAGCCTGATGTGAAATCAAACAGTTGCAACTCCCACCTAGAACATATTTGCCCATGCCCTCTCAATTTTCACATCAGGTCTCACCTTCCACCTTAAATAGCAACTGTCCCCCGACCAGCCAAAGGCATATGGGAACAAATACAAGCCCTAGTAGGGGAGGCCATGGCCTCCTCCGAAGGTACTCGTCCTCCAATTCCAAATTCGAACTTCAGATATGCTGTTGGCAACGAGACAAATCAGATCTGTTCTCTTCTCTTAATGCAATTCATTCAGCACCATGTCCAATGGACTGTCATGAGATCCACTTTCTGCTCCAAAAAGAGAATGTCTATTGTCCCTCACCCTCCACCCCACCAAGGTGAAACTTACCTTGGATGAGATGGAACAAAGGCTGTGGCTGTTGAAGGTGAAGGCCCTGATTTGCAGGTTAGTGGGAGCCTTCCCAGGACCCAAAATTCTTAAGACATGGGTTCAGAAAAATTAGAAGCCAGCTGGTTCAAAGGATATTTTGATGATGTAAAAAGGCTACTTCGTGGCTGCTATCATTTCCTTCAATCTGGAAAAAGAACAGGCCTTTCAGGTAGGCCCTTGGTTCATTAAAAATATGACTGCAGTCACCTGCCTTGAGTATGTCCCTAGGACTGCATCCTTGTTTGGATTAGACAACCCCTTTCTCCAAGTGAATACTGGCAGGTTTCATTGCTCAAGAAGGTAGCCAGTGCCATTGGAGAGCATCTTACAGCCTCTAATTTCATCAAACATTCTGGGGTCCTTAACTGTGCCCGGATCTATGTTAATATAGACTTGGAAAAGCCATTGCTATGCATAAGTTATAACACATCTGGAAATGGGGGATTGAGTGGGAGCAGCCCACAGATTATGAGAACAATCCTTTTTGTTGTAAGGTCTACTTTGAGCATGACTAACTATCCACTATTCCTATCCCACAAATGCAAGAACAACTTCTTGCAACACATCAAGAGCAAAATACCAACCAGATGCATTAGGGAACAAATGAAGAAGTATCTAAAGATGTGACCAAAAAGCAACCACTTGTCATCTGAGGAGTGGGTCCAAGTAAGGAGGAGAAACCCAAGGACAACACCCTCCAAAGAGCCTATGCAAGGAAGACTAAAGGACCAAACCTCTCAGCCTAGTAAGTCATCTTATCAAAACCCTTAAGCTCCTAGCTGAGTCAGAATGGACGAAATGGAAGGCATTTAAGGTAGCAAGGCACCACATCAACACTCTCAGTAAGCCACAACAAACAGAGTTTTAGCATTAACAAAACAACAAGGAAAAACAAAGGAACTGATCCAATTCCCTTCCATTACTGATACCTCTAAATCACCAGCAAGAGGGATAAATAACAAAGATCAATCCAAGATTTTTTCTGATTATAACCTGATATGTCTATAAGCTATGATATCAAAAATTAATGTACACTAGTCTTGGGTTTCTGTAGAAGTTGTTAGTATTTTTTTGTTTGTCATCTGTATCAAAGCAAAACGTACACTTGTTAGAAAAACAAAAGTGATTTTAAGTACTTATCCCACATGTGTAAGGTGAAAATGTTCACAAAAGAAAGTAACTTTAAGCCAAGTAGCTGATCCTAGTACTATAGCCAAATAAGCTTTTTTGGTCCAGGTACAAAAATATAAAAATATAGCCAAATAAGCAAAATTAATCACATAGGATGCAGAGTAAACAAAATAAATTAAACAAGGACAAAATATAGTGATAATTATGTCACGATATTGAATGGTCAAACTTAGAACAAGTACATAGTGCAATTTTTACAATGTATACTCAAAAATCAAGATAAATCAACATATTTATCATATTCATATTGCTTTTCAATGCCTTCATTGAGAGCATCAATGTCATCATATGACTCGCTAGAACAACAAGTAGTAGCAAAGCCACTCCCATTAGTTTCACTATGCGGGCGTGGGATGAACCCTCTAGATCTATGTTGAGTAATGGAAGGTGGGAAACGCAAAGCATCCAAGTCAAGAGTCTTTGGGTCTTGTGTTGTAGAAGGTCACAAATTGGATTGCACATAGACCAAATCTTTCGCTTATTTTATTACCAATTTCTTGTGCTTAACCGAGTGGATAAAGGAGTATGTGCCCTAGCTTTGCTTAGCTAATGAGGAACTCACAACTTATCAAGGTAAAAGCTACAAAATCACTGCAAAATAAAAATTTATAAAAGTAAAAAAGTTAAAATGAAATGTCAAAAAGAAAGAGTTAAAAAAATTTAAAATCTATGTCAAAAGAAAAGAGTTAAAAAAATTTAAAATCTATGTCAAAAGAAAGAGTTAAAAAAATTAAAATCTTACTTGTGATAGAACTTTCATTTCATGTAGTTGGAGGGAGGTGGATGCCTGTCCATGGAGGTGCCACCATGTATGAGCGTCCTTATCATACTTGTTAGGAATAGCACTAATGGAGTGATGCATAAAGGCGATGAAATTCCCAACCTCTCCCATAACCATGTCTTCTACTTCTGGATCGGGAAGAGTTTAGAGAATGCTGCCTTATATCCCTCACTAATGTCAATATTCCTATATGGTGGGACCCCATGAAAAGAATGAATCTCATTGTTATAGTATTTTGGAGTTACGAGAAAAGCAAAAAGATGCAATGGGGTGATCATTTTGTTCCACCTATCAATTATATGCGACCATACTTCCTTGAAGAAGCTCTTTTTAAGGATCTTGCTCTTTGGCATTTGTGATGAACTTAATCTTCTCAATCATTTAGTTGATTCCATCATAATTCTTATCTAAACGCGGATGATTCATGTCAAGAAATTTTAGTATACTTAGGATGGGCTCTATAAAACTGACCAAGTACATTGGATGACCCTATCTCTTGTCATCGAGAATCAACCCTTTCACCTTTGTGACCCTATTAGTGTTTGACTTCCTCACACATTAATGCTGTTTTATTCCTCACACATCTTCACAAGTCATTTGAAAACGAGTGTGTGTGAGGCAAATTGAATCTCAATAACCTAATAAGAATTAAAAAAGGTAAAATGTTCAAAAACCAAATTTTCACTAATTACAAAGTTACAAAATTTAATTGAAAAGGTAGTTATCTTTAACAACTACAACTTTGAGAAGGTGGTGAAGATGCCTTGGGATGTGATGGTTGTTGATGAACATTTGGATCTCACTCGCCTCCTCATAGACTTGTTTAATCCAAGCAATTTTGGTGCCCAATTTTTGTAGCATTAGGTTGAAGGAATGAATGGCATATGGTTTCCAAAATATATGCACATGCCTTGCCGTAGCCAACATCCTCAAAACTTCGCAATTTTTTCGTTGTCTATCATAGCTTGGACAACATTTTGAGGCATTTTCACCTCAATGGACTCTATGAGGATGTTGGCTATGAATTGTGCATTCTTCACTTGTCCTTTACAATCAACGACTTTGAAAAGCATTGTCCTTTTAGGGCACATTACAACCACACTAATCAATGACTTATTTTTTGTATCTTTCCTTACATCTAAAACACCGAATACACCTGCTTTCAACCCAAGAATCCTTGATGGTCTGCAATAAATTGTCAACATGTTTTCTTTCATTACCAATAAGGTGATGTGCACTTTTTCTCACCGCGGGCCAATGAACATGTAATGTTGGACAAATTTCACCCTCAAACGGGACAACGACAAATCCCAACCAAGATCGTAGATTATAGAAGATATACAATTTTTTTAAAATGCAGTTATGAATTTATCTAGAAAAATGCGACTTGCCTAGAGGATGCAATTCATTCAAACTGAAGCAAAATCACTCTTTTATTGTCAAAAATAGACCAGCTGATTTTATTATTGCAAATACACAAGAAAAGTACCAGCTTGGAACCTAATTGAAGGCTGAAATATTTATTAAAAATCTGTAGTTGCACCCTTCACGAGACAGCTGAAAACACAAATTCTTTGGCCCAAAAATTGCACAAAGTGGCTGATCTGATATCTGAAAATCTGATGTTGGAACAACAATACAGATCTGGTCCAAAACAACTCTCAAACACTCCAAACAACTCTCTATATGGGTCGCTCCACCATGAACAAGCTGGAAATTAAAGGGGAATCACAACAATTATTCTCCTTCAAACCCTTGCCCAGATCTACAAAATACAACCTTCATACACTGCTGGAAAACACAATAGAAGAGTTTTCGTTCTTCTTCTAGTCCTCAAGAGGGTTTTTGTCCTCTAGAGCTAACTTCAAAGGGTTTTCGTTCTTGGGAGTTGTTATGCAAAGCTTACAAGCTCACACCAAAATTTAGAATTTTCATAAAATAAAAGATATACTTTTCCAAGCAAGTCGACTTGCTTTTATAAGAAGTCTTAGCTTTATAGCCACCCTTAACCACCAATCATCTTTCTTTTCCTCCATTTAATTCTTTTTTGGCTTTTTCCCTTCTCCTACATGGGTCGCATTTTCCCCTAGGGGAAATTAAAACATAAAGTGACTTTCCCTTTTTTTTTTTATTTAGTCATTAATAAATTAATATAAGTGCTTTTGATAAAATTTCTTTTTATGCACTTTATAATTAATTCATTAAGACTAAGTTTCCCTTTTATTCACCCCTTAGCCGTCGGGAAACAAAATTGGGCTAAGGGTCTTCGACTTGTTATTTTAGAGAAAATGACATTTCAGTCCTCCCTTCCCCAAATTGCTTGCCCTCAAGCAATTTCAAGTTCATCTGCTTGAGTATCATGTGCAAGAGACAAAACATGCTATAGTGCTCCAAGATTCGAGATCTTGTACTTGTCAAGTGAGATAGATCTTGCCACAATACATACCTCTCATGATGTTCATACACATGAATTTGCATCAAGGTTACCACATACTTTATATTGCAGATTTGATCCTCTAACTCATCATTCTTCTCATGAGGAAAATAAATCTGAATATGCAGCAATAAATATGACATTATCTCATTCCTTCCATACCTTGGAATGTCACCAAGTTCTTCATTTCCTTTGGTCTTCGTGATATCTTGGTTCTGCTGCATCAATTTCTTAGCATCCTTGTCTAGAATGGGTTGAATATCCTCATGATATAAGATGACATCCTTCTCTCCACACCATCTGCATCCCGTGCAATCTGTCATGTTTGGAAGGAACTTCCCATGCTTTTGGCTGTCACAACTTGAGGATAACCATTCCTCATACCTTGCAAAACAACTTCCTTGTATTGCACTTTGAACTTCAACTCTATAGTCTGATAATTTTGGATAAACTCACCCAAAGACTGCAGCCATTGTACTCCAAGTACTATATCCATTTCACCAATACCAACAACATAAACATCATCTCTTACCTCATGATCTCCTATGGTAAACTCACGTTATGGAATTTTCTTTTTGCAAGAAATTAAATGTCCATCCACCACGATCATGTTGAACCCTTGGAAATCATCCACTTGCAATCCCATTTTGGAAACCAAGTCTTTATCAATGAAGTTACGTGTAGCTCCACTATCGATCAATACAATGATCTTTTGCCCATGAAGATCTCCTCTAACTCGGAATGCATAGAAACTAGGTGGTACATATAATGTAGCAAGTGTGGCGCTAGTGATCACCACTTCCCCTTCATTTGCTTGGTCTTTGATCTTCTTTGGATCAACATCATCTCCATTATCTTCATCATTTGAAACTACCTCAATGTAGTGGATTGACCACTTACCTTGGTGACGATGGTTGGGTGTCCACGGGTCTCTACAATTGAAGCATACTTTTTTTTAGATGTTCTTAACTCATTCCTTGCCTCTATTTCTTGGCTGTTTCTTTCCCATTCCTTTGCCTTACCTTGCTGCCCATTAACTGCTGCCCCTTGCTTGTCATGTTGAATTGTTATTGGTTGTTCAAGTAAGTTCTTTTGCTGCCCCGAAGGTGCTGTTTGTTGCTGTCTAAACTGCAGATTTTTGCCCTTAACAACTGCAGATTCCAAATTTAGCGATCTCTTGATGGCATCCTGAAGAGAGGGAGGCTCAAAAGCCTTCACCAAGCCCCTAAGAGGTTCGATCAAGCCCTCCATGAACAAAACAACCAACCTTCTTTCACTTATATCTGAAACCATGACTGCAAGTTTATGAAAATCAACAACATACCTCTTCTGAAGCCTTCTTGTTTGAGTTGTGCCAACTCTCGAAATGTACTTCTGGATCTTTCCCGTCAAATCTTTCCACTAGCCTTTGACTAAGCTCCTCAAGTGTGGCAATAGATCCCATGATACCACCATTCGTGAGCCACACCTCTAAATGCAAAGTAACAAATTTGAGGGCCTCTTCTTCATACATGGGGTTTAGTGACAAATAAGTATCTAATTTTTGTAACTAAGCCCTAGCAGAACATTTATCTGTACCATCATATGTAGGAAGAGTAATCTTACCCAATCTATGTTGGGTATCCTTTCTTGGCTCTTGTTGATGACTCACCTTATTCTTCCGTTGTCAATTGCTTTTCTTTAATTGGGAAAAGTCCTTGAAAGAAACTCTCTTGTGTTATGATTTAAGGATGCGTATTCTTCCGCATATAGAACCATTTTTTGGCAATTCCAAAAACTTGTGGCTGTTCTCTCTCCTCTCGTGGCTCAGTTCTTTGAAGAAAATTAGCATGGAAGAATTTAGAGGGGGTCTTCCTTGAGACCCTTTCTCCGTGATAGGTAGAAGAACCTCCTTCACCATGGTTGCCTTGATTTCCTTGATAGTTTGGTCTAGTAGTACTCATCCCTTGTATAGATCTGCTCAAATCAGCTATAGCTCCTACAAAGGAGTCTCTTAGATCTCTATGAGCTTCCATCAAACGTTTCGTGATTCCCCTGTTACCTCTAGTGAATATTTCATTCACATAGCTCAACTCATTTGATGGTGGGGGTCTTTTTCTATCACCCATTCGATCTTTTCTTGGAGTTCTTCTGGAGTAGTGATATTTGAAACCCTCTTCACCTTTGTCCATGCAAAATTGATTTCTTCTTCACAGGTTGGGAGAATCACCGCTCTGATACCACTGTAATGTCCCCAATGGACAAATTTCACCCTCGAACGGGATAACGACAAATCCCAACCAAAATGGCAAATTATAGAAGATATACAATTTTTTAAAATGCAGATCTGAATTTATATAGAAAAATGCGACTTGCCTAGAGGATGCAATTCATTCAAAACTGAAGCAAAATCACTCTTTTATCATCAAAAACAGACCAGCTGATTTTATTATTGCAAATACACAAGAAAAGTACCAGATTGGAACCCAATTGAAGGCTGAAATATTTATTAAAAATATGCAGTTGCACCCTTCATAAACACAACTTAAAACACAAATTCTTTGGCCCAAAATTGCACAAAGTGGGTGATCTGATATCCAAAATCTGATGTTGGAACAACAATACAAATCCGTCCAAAACAGTTCTCAAACACTCCAAACAACTCTCTATATGGTTAGCTCCATTATGAACAAGCTGTAATTTAAAGGTGAATCACAACAACAATTATTCTCCTTCAAACCCTTGCCCAGATCTGCAAAATACAACCTTCATACACTGCTGGAAAACACAATAGAAGAAGAGTTTTCATTCTTCTTCTAGTCCTCAAGAGGGTTTTGTCCTTTGGAGTTGTTATGCAAAGCTTACAAACTCACACCAAATTCAGAATTTTCATAAAATAAAAGAGATACTTTTCCAAGCAAGTCGACTTGCTTTTATAACAAGTCTTGGCTTTGTAGCCACCCACAACCACCAATCATCTTTCTTTTCCTTCATTTAATTCTTTTTGGCTTTTTCCCCTCTCCTACATGGGTCGCATTTTCCCCTAGGGGAATTAAAACATAAAGTGACTTTCTCTTTTATTTTTTTTTTAGTCATTAATAAATTAATATAAGTGCTTTTGATAAAATTTCTTTTCATGCACTTTATTACACCGAGAGATATTCCTACGGTGGCGGTGCAAGGAGTGTAATGGCGTGCGTTGATTGAAAAAACTTTTTATTTTCCGACTAATATTTAATGGTTAATTTTTTATTTTGTAATGCCGACTCAATTTTAATAAATAAAATAAATATATGATTATGTATTTATACATGGAAATGGAAATGTAAGTTATTTTAAAGTGTGAAAGATAACAAGTGTGAATTGGTAAATAATTGTGCGGGGATATTACAAGTAAATTCAAGATAATTAGTGCAGGGATATTAATTTTTATTGGAAGATAATTACTGTGAGTAAATAAGTGTGAATGGGTAAGTAACTATAATATTATTATATTGATCTATATTATTTTTAGCTTTTAGTTTTTACTTTTAAATGTTTTTTTACTTTTACATGTAACTATATTTATTTTTAGTGGAAGATAATTAGTGCCGAATAAATAATAAGTGTGAATAAGTGTTATATTATTTTTAGTTTTTAAATGTATTTTTACTTTTAGGTTAGTTTTATTTTAGCATTTACTTTTAAATGCATTTTTACTTTTAGATTAGTTTTATTTTAGTTTTTACTTTTAGATGTATTTTTATTTTATGTTAGCTTTATATTAGTTTTTGCATTTAGATGTGTTTTATAAATAAAACATATAAATAAATGATTTATGTTTATAATTGAAATTTAATAAATACATTTCTATATTTAAAAACTAGCATAGATATCTTAAATATCTTAAATACATCTATCTAAAATACACCGAGAGATATCAATCTCGAGGTGCCTATATTGGAATTCTCACATAAATTAGATAGGCACCTCGAGATTGATATCTCTCGTCTTTTAGATAGATGTATTTAAGATATCTATGTTGGTAATTAATTCATTAAGACTAAGTTTCCCATTTATTCACCCCTTAGGTGTCGGGAAACAAAATTGGGCTAAAGGTCTTCAACTTGTTATTTTAGAAAAGGGACATTTCAGCCCTTTAGGGGCTCTATTCATAGCTTTCACCATATCCTTACCAATATGGTGATCTAGTAATATTAAATGGCATCCCACGCGTAAATACAACGCTCAATGTGTTGCTCAACTATGTCTTTGGAATCATTTTAGAATGCCCTTTCCAATAGGCTTACACCTTTTATTCTCATGTAAATAAGAGGTGAATCCTCTTCCTCTATAGTTATGGGGGATGTACACAAAAACTAGTGTGATGTGGTCATGACATTGGTAAAAGATGGAATAACAAGTGGCACCGGTAGATTTAGATCCTTCCTTTTCCAAAGGATGCTTTAGTTTTAGGGTAACTGCTACATTTGCTTCTTTCTTTTCGATGTATCGAGGATCTTTGGAGTGGAAAACCCCTTTCTCCTCGGCCCAACACAAAGTTTGATTCCATGGCCATGAATTGCCATCAAATGGGATTTCACCGATCATATGCGAGCCTTTATATTTGACATTACATTTTGAACAAACCCAAATATAACCCCCTCCACGTGGCACCTATTCTAACGTTCGTGACATAACTCCACGTTGGGCAAGGAAGGATTGGTTTGAAGGTTGCCCCTTGGTCCACAAAACAACAACTTACTGCCATTCTAGAAAATCCCCACATAACCAGCTCTTTCAACCATTCCAGCAAATCCCTTTAGCCACCGGGTTTAAAAAATAATATTACTATTACAATCAAAGGGACAAGGGGAAAAGAAAACCTATTTGACATTTGTTGAAAGAATGTTAAAAAAATAGCAAATAAAATTGAAAACAAGTTACAAACTAAAAAAATTAAAAGAAAACCACAAAAACTTACCTTAATTCAGAATGCTCTTTGTTGCAAAAGCTCTCCATAGGACCAAAAGGATAGTTGTAGTAGCATATGATTAGTGAAGGGATGGAGTTTCAGCCTTAAGCAATTGGAAAAATGAAGGTGAGAACGGATGTGCAATGAGAGGTAAAAGTGGTGTTGTTTGCTGCTTTTGATAAAAATGCATGTGAGAGTGACTTTTACGGTGTCTCCATGTTTTTTTACATAGTTACCTAAGACTCGGGATAGTAGGACGGGGATGGGATTTTGGGATAACAATTTTTCAAAATTTGGGGACGTCTATTAAAATAATATATATTAAAAATATACAAATAATATATATCTATATTATATATATATATATATATATATATAATGAATAGTAGTTTGTGAGAGTCCAACATCCACATTTGTGCTAAAAATTTATGCATTCATATATCATTCTTGATTCTTATTATCTTTATAAAACGTACAATCGGGTTATGGTTAACCGGTAAATGTTTTGATCTATGCCTTACTAAATTTATCATCTACTCAACCTTTCTCTTCATATAGAATTATACATATAGGCTTTGTAAGTTTGTTAAGTGATTAGAGCTTCCAAAGTGACTTTTAATTAGATTTATAATTTTATACATATAGACTTTTTGTAAATAGATATGAGTGGCTTCCAAAACAAACTTCTACTACAAGAGTACAATTGATCCTAGATTCAAGCCCAACTCAATGGTGTAGCTAGATTGAGGCCATCTATGACTAGACATTAGGAAATTTGTGGAGAAGGTGATTGAGTCGCGTGAAATCCTCCAATGGGCAAAACTATGTGACAAATTCAAGATAAGTGCCTTGAAACATCCCATAAATCAGAACCATCATCTGAAATAACAAAAATTCTAACTTCTTGTCTTGCATGTACTATTAGATACATTTTCAAAGCAATCAATAGTTCTATCCTAAGTAGGTCTGCATAATAGGCTAATAGGGCTTGGTATCGGTATGCAGGTGCGTATCTGTCTCAGAAATGTGTCAGGGAATGACCTGGGTATGGCCGGGACCCCATGGGTACGATTGGGTACGTTTACAGATGTACCCGACCATCCTTAAGGGTCCCGATTGTACCTTGGCCGTTCCTTGGCATGCTTCGGGACAAAAATGTTTAAAAAAGTTCTCCCTTTTTAATTACATAAAGTAACATAAAAACCTAATATTTTATTATTTGAAACCCTAAAAGTGAACCAAAATGAATAAAACAAAGGCAAAACAAGTTACTCTCATTCCCTCATTGCATACTTGCCTCTCTAAGCTTTCATTTTGCTCATTTAGATTTGATACTTCATCAACAAACATTGCAATCATTTTCCTAAGCTAGTACAAGTGCCTATTTGCTGCCAAGGTCATTGAGGAGCTTGAAAGGAGGAGGATTTGTGGATTATTCATTAAAGGTAAGGTTTTAAATTTTTAACTTTCAAGTTTGATTTTAATTTTTTGTTTTCATTTTGTTTTTAATCTTTCACACACTTCATGCTTCTTTTTATGTTTTATTATTTTCATTTTAAAAATTTAAACCGTTTTTTCATTTTAAATTTTTAATACATGCTATGCCCTAGGGCATAGGGTTTAAGTTTTTATTTTTAACCATTGTTTTCTTTGCTTGTGTTGGTTTTTAAACTTGTAGGTTTGTAGTCAATGGCAACCTCCTCTGCAAATCCATGTCCAAAGAATTTGATCCGAATTCACCATTATGGAGGCATGTCACAATACTAGAGCAACTTCCGGGGGTGGGTGTTTTGTCCGAGATGCATTGATTGTGAAACGATATTCAAAGGCTCATATAGTTGGGTGAAAGGCCACTTGTGTGCAATATTGAGTCATGGTATAAGAATAATCAAGGGAAGAACAACGTAGGGTTGTCAACATTAAAGGTTTTAGAATATATCAAAGAACAAGAAGATGTAGCAACATCCTTGGGGTTGAAAACAAGTCATCTGCTGTCAAAAGAAGGAAGTTGATCTTGATTAGCGAGGCCACACATTGTCTCATCTATTATTGGCTCCCAACAGTGACCCATCTCTTTGTGACATGCTACCTCCATGCATGATGAGGATTCATCTTTTTACAAAAGAGTAGGACAAAGGACCATTGGAAAAGGCCTTTCAAAATGAGAGTAGGGATATAGCGGATGGGGACATTGCAAGATGTGTATGGAAATGTATTGTCATTGAATGTTGTGAGGCCACCATATTGGCAAGAGGTAGTGAAAACAATCAACGAGGCCCCAAAAGGGTACAAAGGGCCAAGTTATAAGAAGCCCCACACCATCCTATTGGATAAGGAAAGAAAATGTGCGAAAACGTTATTGCAGCCGATTAGAGATTTATGGACCATAATGGGTGTGTTCGTTGTTTCTAATGGATGGAAAGATGCGAAAACCACCCTTTGATCAATGTGGTTACAATATGCTCTAAATGGGCAATGTCTTTGAAAACAAGATTGATTGTGAGGGGCAATCAAGGATGCCCGGTTCCAATGCCAACATCCTCTTCGAAGCCATTGAGGCGGTGGGGCCTCAAAATGTTGTCGAAGTCATAACAGATAACGCCAAGAATCGCAAAGCCGCAGGGATGTTAGTTGAGGCAAGGTATAGGCATATTTTTTGGACACCACGGGTTGTCCATTCACTCAATTTAATGCTAAAAAGGTGTAAGTAAAATAGAGTGGAATCAACAAGATATGCCGAGGGTGAAGATATCCAAATGTTTGTGACCAACCATCACCAGTCGTAAGCCATCTTTCGATCCTTCTCGCATTTGGAGTTGTTGAAGGTAAGGGAAGCTATCTTTCTTTTATTTATAAAGTGTAATGTAAGTTTTTTTATTTTTAATATATTATGGAAAAGTTTTCAAACCAAAGAATATGTTGGAAGCTCTAGGGTTAGCCAAGTTAGTGGAAGACAAGCTCATTGCCCAATGCCATTTTTCCAATTTGCCCTCTTTTCAAATCATCTACATCACAATTCCACGTGATAGACCCCTTTTAAAACCATTCCCCTTCAAATAAGAATTGTGAACCTATATCCGCTGTAGTGATGTGGTTCATAGGAATGGGTGTGTTGGGTCTAGTGACACTCAACATCCTTTGTATAATTCTTTGCGAGACCATGTGGTTCTACTCTTCTTCAAGTGTTGGACTTATTGTGCTGAACCTACCAAAGTGTACTTTACGTTTACAAGTAGAAAGGGTTGTGTTAAAGTGGTGATGAAAAGTTTCAACAATGTCAATGAGTGAAACAAAATTTGTACATACTGGATGTAGACTCAACTCTTAAACACTCACCTCTTAACTCCAAAGAATAGGAAGATGAAATAGAAGCCCAAGATGAAAAAAGGAAGCAAACCCTAAGCCCTTTGAGGATCCAACATTGAAAAATTCATGCATGCATTGTTTGGTGTCACAAATTCTCAAGCGATGAAGGTCAAAGGATACTTCAAAAACATCCCTCCACAATCCTCATTGGTCCCGGTAGCACACATAACTTCATGGATCTCTAGCTTGCCAAATAAGCCAATTGCTATGTATATACTTGTTCACCTTTCAAGTCATGATAACAAATGGGGATGTTTATTTGGTAGGGGATAATGTCGCGAATGTCCGACTTTCGGTCGGGATTATAATTTGAAATCATACATGTTTGTTCTACCTTTGGGAGTTTGTGATGTAGTTTTGATTGCATACTTGGCTTGGAATGTTAGGACCTATACTATGGGATTTTTTAGAGCTATGGATGCAATTCATTGGCAAGGGACAACAATGCACATTTAGGGACTCACCCCAAGATCGGTAAGCATCATTAGCTTTCATAGTATGGAGAAGTTGTTGAAGAAAGGATCTCATGGAATTGTTGTGAATTTTGTGCCATTCAACACAATGAATCATTTGATTCCAATCTTTCGATGAATTTGTAGGAACTATTATCGAAACATGCAATTGTACGTGTGGATCGTCATGGATTATCCTAAAAATCCTAGAGAACCGCATCATTTAGCTCGTTCCTGGTAGTGTCCCTTACAACATTCGCTCCTCTAGGTACCCCTTCCTTCAAAAGACTAAGATTGAAAAGATGGTGCAAGAACTATTGCAGATCGGAGTTATTCACCTTAGTATTAGACTATTAGTCCTTACTCTTCCCCCTGTTTACTTGGTATGCAAAAAGATTAGACCCAACAACTTTGTATTGAATTGTGAGCACTTGAATAATCTCACCGTTAAGGACATGTTTCTCTTCCCTATGATTGATAAGCTCTTGGATGAGCTACATGGATCCTACTTCTCAAAGTTCGACTTGAGGTTTGGCTACCACCATAGCCGTATCGAAGATGGAGATATCCTTAAGATGGCCTTCTACACCCACAACGATCGATATGAATTTCTTGTCATGGCTTTTAGTCTCACCAATGCTCCACCAACCTTCCGAGCTTAATCAAAAGATTTTCTGGTCATTCCTTTGCAAGTTCATCCTAGTCTTCTTTGTTGACATATTGGTTTATAGCCACACATGGGGTAACATTTGTTACATCCGGAACAAACATATCAAGTCTTTGTCTGCGAACTAGTTTTGTGCCAAATTGTCTAGGCGCTCTTTCCGCCAAAATGAAATTGATTACCTCATGCATTTGGTTTCAGAGGAGGGCATAGAAGTGAATCCCAAAAAAATGTCTATGAAAAATTGGCCTGAACTAAAAACATTGAAGGTCATTCGAGGAATTTTTCAGGCCTGACGGGATACTATTGAAAGTTTGTCAAAGAATATGGGAAGATTACAACTACATTAATGACCATGCTACCATGGACATCAAACTTCTCATGTAAGCCATGTGCACTATACATTAGTTCCGGAAATGCTCGACTTTTCAAAACTATTTGTCATTGATAAATGATGGCTCGGATGTGGAATTGGTTGGCTGGCTGCTAATTGAAGATGGTTGGCTGCTTGCCTTTATGAGTAAGGCCCTTATTGAAACAAACCTTTCTTGCTCCATGCTAACCATCCATGCAATAAGCAAGTGGCGTCAAGACGGATAACTATAGCCTTAAGTACTTTTTGGAGCAATAAGTCTCTTCCCCCAAGCAATAGAAGTGGCTTACCAAGCTCATGGACTATACTACGAGATCACCTACAAGGAAAGTAAGGAAAAGGTTGTTGCCGATGCACTATCTTGCTTGTACGAGGAACCAACAACTATGTGTGCGCTATCATTGCTCATTCCCGAGTGGTGCGGGAGGTCAAGCAAGAATGGTCTTAGGATTTTGACACTTAGCAACTCATCCACGAAGTCTCCACTAACCCTTCTTTGTGATCAAATTACTCTTGGGATGTCACCTATTTATGGCATACACCACAAAGGTTGTCTGGTCTTGGTGCCCAACTCAGCACTACGATCGAAAATGCTACATGAAATACACACCTCACTTTCGACTGACCAATCAGTGTTTTTGAAGACATGAACGAGTTTGCTATACGTTTTGGGAATGCATCAAACATGATACCCAATAGTTTGTGATAGAATGTGAGACTTCTCAAGTCAACAAAGGGGAAACACTTTCAACCGTAGGGTTGCTCCAACCACTTCCTATTCCCTCCAGGGTATGGACTAACATTTGCATGGACTTCATTGAAGTACCATCGATGTCTGTAGGATATCAATGATTCGGTGGTGGTGGATCACCTATCCAAGTATGCCCACTTTTGGGCTTTGCCCACCCTTATAGTGCCTCTTTAGTCACCCAAATTTTTTTGATCAAATCATTTGTCTCCACGAGATGTCAACCTCCATTGTTTGTGACAGGGATTCCATCTTTACTAGTAATGTTTGGTAGGAATTTTTTGCCGCCATGGCGCCTAATTGAACATGTCTTTGCCTACCATCTGCAAATTGATAGCCAAGCCGAAATTGTCAACAAATGCTTGGAGACCTATCTGCGTTGTTTTACCTTTGATGAACAAACTCAGTGGGTTAAAAAATGTTTACCACTCATTGAATGGTGGTACAACTCTATATACCATATGGCCACATGGATGACACCTTATGAAGTGGTCTATGGTCAACCACAACCCTCTCTTCAAACAAACCTTGCAAGTAGCTCCAAGGTGTAAGCATTTGATTCCATGCTCAACATGTGTGTAGATATACTTTGCTCTTTAAAGGACAACCTCCATTATGTACACAACCGCATGCAATAGGGTGATCAACACTGATCTGAATGTACTTTTAGCATTTGGGACATGGTTTTTCTTCGGCTCTGACCTTATAAGTTGTCATCCTTAAAGCTGAAGGGCCATAAGAAACTTGTCCCTAAGTTTTACAGTCCTTACAAAGTATTTGGGAAGATTGGTTTAGTGGCACGTAAATTGGAGCTTCCTCGTCATCCAAGATGCATCCTATTTTTATGCATTTTGTTTGAAAAGGTCATTGGTTAGCAAGTTTGAGTCCAAACTGCACTACTTGAGTTTGACATTGAAGACTCTATTCTCATCTAACACAAATTTATCCTTGATAGGGGATCACGACAGCTCCTCAACCCCACTATCACATAGCTTTTGGTCTAATGGCATGACATGCAACTTGAGGATGCAACATGGGAACCCGTACGCTAGTTACAACAATAGTTTTCTCATCTCAAGCTTTGGGGACAAAACTTTTTAAAGGGTGGGCATGTTAGGACCCTTTTGTCCATTCTCATTACTTTATATTAACTTTTGTAATAAAAGCTTCAAACACACGGTTTGTAAGATGTCCTTTAGTTATTTGTAATTATACCACATGTATGGGGGAGTAATAATTATTTTGAGTAGATTAGTTTAGATAAAGAGCTTGTGTAAGAGGAAAAGACATCTATCGAATACTTGTATTGAGCTAACTCAAAGGAGGTACCCCCCTCGAAGAGGCCTTCAATTCTGTAAGCGATTATGGTCTTTTTAATGCAATAAAGTTCTCTTTTTCCATTTTTGCAGCATAATTCCCGTATATTTTGGTATTGGTCTTATCTTGTTTGCAAGAAGGTTCATAACAAGAGGCAAGGAGATAGATACCTACAAAAATATCAAGGGGTGAGTTGCAGATGTCATGATGAATGGGAGAACCCTTGTGCAAAGGATATGAGAGGGGATAGATACCAGCAGAATACCAAGTGGAGAATCCATTAACACAAAGGTTGCATGAGATAAGATAAGATAAATATATTAAATGTCCAACGAATGACCACAAAAGTAGGTCAATGGGACTGTACCCATACAAAGAGAAAACAAGAGTCCAACGAGAGGACCAAAAGGTCCCCGAGAACAACCAGAAAAGAGAAGGAAGAGAAGAACGGGCAAAAAGAGAGGCCCGAAAAGTCTGTGGAAGCCAACAAAACCCGAACATGAGGTGGAAGAAAAGAAAAGGAGGCAAAAGACGAGACCCCCTCATCTAACATCCAAGGTCGACTGAAAGAAGCTAGTAATGTGTGAAGGCGAGTGTTTGAGGTTGTGGAAGATCTGGAGTGCCGATGTCCGGAGGAGGGATGGACACTCCGTGATCGTCTGTGGATCTCAAAGGCTATCTATGAGAAGAGGGCCTTGATCTCGTATGTGTCTGGACATCCTTGGTCTGTGAAAAAGTGCCTCGGGTCCGGACTGATCTCGTTTGAGAATCGATTGGTGTTACCAAACCGCTTCATGCCCCCCCAGGAGACCACCGTAAAAAAGGAAGTGATATGCCGAGTAGTTATCTGCCTAGAAGGAGGCTAAAGGGTCTCTTCCCAAAGCCGAAGAACCTCCTGTAGATAGAGAGCAAGGCACTCGATCATAATATCGAAGAAGTCTCGTGAATGTTGGATGCTTTCTGAACAGGAAGTGAAATCTCCCTCTGATCTCGTAGTAGATGGGGTGCCGGAAGACGAAGTTCTCTTCCGTTTCGATCTCCTGGAGGGAACATAGCTAGAAAATCCGTTCAGAACGGTCAATCTGATGATCACATTCAACTTGGAGCCTATGAGAGCCAACCCTGAATTGACCCAGGGAAATGCGAAGGGCGTGCATCCAATGTCGGAAATATACTGGGGCCGAGAGATAAGACCATTATTGACCTCAAGAAAATGCGCAACATAGAAGGCCATCTTCGGACGTAACCCACCCTGGGGTTAGTCTAGGTGCACTGAATGAATTGCTTGTAGATATCATCTCTGATGATTTTGTTCAGATCTTGCTTGCCCGAAGGAGATGGGCGGGAGCGTCCAAGGAATAACTGTATGGTGGGAGGTGATCTGTCTGAATCCCAATAGACTCAAGTAGTTGTGAGACTCCGACATACCAACAACGAGATCGACCGAAGCAATGGCCTCAAAGGAGTAGTAAGCAAGGTAGGGATACTGTCCCTTCCCGTAGAAGAATCAACAAGTTTCCGAATGTAATGCAAGAGGGAAACAAGGCCGAAAATTGCTTCCAACCTAAAGGGACGAGCCCCAAACTCTGCCAGGATGATATTGTGGGGAATCGTCTCCTTGCATTTGATGATACGTGAGAAGCGTGGATTTGAACTCTCTCCACAAAGAACCCAATTAGAATCAAGTAAGGAGGGCCCCCAAACCTCATAGCCATAAAGAATCGTGGCCTTATGAGAGAGTCAAAAGAGACATCTTGGACAGGATGTCCTGGAAGTGATGGCGGAAGCACTGTCTCTCCAAGATCGCCAAGGAGCCATAACCCTTATTAACCCGGGCTTAAGTGCTAATTGTAAATCAAGCGAGGTCCAAAATAGTACCCCAGTAAGTGTAAGAGCTGGTGATCTCAAGCTCGTCCCCTATAGAAGAAATGAAAGTTAGATGTCTTCAGGCCATTGAAGATCATAACTTTGGTCTTATCGAGGTAAACCTCCATGAGGAGGTAAGGACCACATCATCCGCAAAAGGAGAATATAGATTAGAACCTGGTGGAGAAGACAACCGTCCCCCTCTTGGATGTGATCCTTGAGAAACTCCTCCAACTCATCAATATAAATACTGAACAAGGTAGGAGACAAAGGGCAGCCTTGTTTGACCCCAATGGTACTCTGATGAAGTCGAGAACCCAATAGGTACGAAGACGACCCAAAACCTCCTCATATAGGCACATGATGGCTTGGAAGAGAGCTTCCCACGGAACAGTCAAAGGCTTTCCAAAAGTCAACAAAGCAACAAAAACCTTGGAAGAACGGTGGCATGCTTCCTCGATGATGGCCCGAAGAGTGAGGATGTGGTCAATGGTTTGGTAGGTTGGTCAAAACCCCGCCTTGTCCCCTAGCTCTGTAGTGACTTTGGTCCAGAAACTTTGAAAGCCGCATGTGAAGCACTGTAGCATATAGCTTGGCGAATGTGTGACCCACCAAGATCGTTCTGTAGTTGTTGGGATCAGAGGTAGGACCTGATTTGTGGATGGGGTGAATAATGTGGTGGGACCAAGACCCCGGAAAACCTATACAAACCACTTGGTTGAAGAGATCCACTAAATAGTTGTTTAGGATGCCAAGTCCTGCTTGAAGAGTTCTCTGAAGCCCTCCTCGTCTCTTTGCTTTGCTATTATTCATGGCTGAAATGGCATTTTTAACATTCATGTGGGTGAAAATGTGACAAGCAGAAGGTGGGGACACAACCCGGATTTGGGGCTGGCCAGGGACGTCGTAAAGAGTGGAGGTATGAGCATACATGGAGCTGGGATCCAAGTCCTGTGGAAGAGGGGAATGTCGGGGGAGAATGGTACACCAGAAATGCTTAGGAGAGTGTAAAAGGGACTCACAGAGCTCCTGTCTCCGTTGTGAGATGAAAATGTGCTTCTTGTGGCGAAGGAGGTGGCGATAAGCGAACTTGAGAGCGGGAAAGGATGGGAGAACATGAACAAAAGCAAAGCGAAGGCGCTTTCGTGAGGGGCTTTACAAATTCCTCATCATACCAATCAGTATATGGGGCAAGTTTTTTGTGAGAAGGGGTGAGGGTGATATGGGGGTAGGAATTCGAGGCACCTCATGGATGATGGAAGAGAGGAGGTTGTACTTCATGTTGATGGAGAGCGAGGAGAACTGAGGCACAGGGGGGAGAAGTTGATGAAGATCGGAGGAAAATGTTTCAGGGTCACCCTCATCAAACTTTAGAATATCATGAAGGACAATGCGGAAGGAGAGGCACGACACAGGGAATCAACTTGTAGAGAGAAGGAAAGGGTCGCATGATCAACAAGAGGGATGGGGGAGACAGACAAGTGGTGGATGTAAGGAACCAGGTTAGGGGTAGTTAAGATGTAATCCACCATGCTAGCCCCTCCACAGTGAGGTGTACAAGTGAAGAACCTGGAGTCAGGGAAACACGAAATACCATTTAGAATCAACAACTCATGAGACTCTCCCATTTGTAAGAGATGTCGGCCATAGGACATCAAAGGTCCTCGCAGAGTCCTCTGACTCTCTTTGAAGACCAATAGAGTCGGGATCCACCTCAAAAGCACAAAGCACATCACTAGTCCTGTCGTGCAAAGGGACTTGGAGGTTTTTGGTCCGCGCATTGAAGTCCCCCAAAATGAAAACCTCTCCAACCACTGAAAACTGAGAAATACCTATATAGAGGTCGAAGAAAGGGTCCCCGTCTGGGCCATTATGAATGGCATAAGGAGAGGAAGTCTGGGGGAAAATAGCAAACCACTATAAAAAGTCTTTGAGGTGGGGTGAAGTCTGTCTGATCTTGACCCAAAGGAAGCGGCAAACTCATCCACAACGACCATTGAAATTCTGTTCTAGAAAGTGTCTCTGACCAAGCAAGCAACCCCGCATAATCCTCGACACCGCCAAAACTCCTAGTCTTTTACAAAATAAAAGCCAATGATACCCCAAATTTCCGGAAAGGACGAACAGGGCTCTTGCGAGTTTTTGTGACGAAAAGGAGGTCTGAAAATCCTAGAGCTTCATGTAGTACACCTGGAGAAGACCAGAATAACCCATTACCATTCCAGCATGTGATGGAAATGTCCTTGTTTTATCGCTTCTCTGAGCGAGACCGTCATTTGGGACCGGATCCGAGAGCCTAACCGAGAGGGAAAGAGTCCCGGATAACAAGTTTGAGGTTACGAATTACAGCCCACTTACTTGCTTTCCTAGCTGCCATCACCACTTCACGAGATTGTTTGAGTTTGGCAACCTGGGCTTTGGTGAGGTCTTCATCAAGGAAGATCTTATTGGGAAGGGAGAATAGCTTACGCTTGGCTTTGAGCGCCCTAAGCTTGTCTTCCGCTGATTTGAAACGGAGGAAAAGCGTTGAGTCTAGCCCAAGCCATGCCTTGTCAAGTTGCACATCTGGAAGCTCCAATTTCGAGTGAGAAAGTTAGACCCAATGGCCATCGGGTCCGAAGAAGGGGAGGTGGGCAGCCCTCTCACCTTGAGGTTGAGTTCCCTAGCCCACTTGGTTCGTTCCTCTACTAGCTTTTCCTGCACCACTTCTTTAATTGCTGCCAGAGGAGGAGGAATTGTGCCCTTTCCCTTCACCACTTGGGCCCAAGAGTCTGTTTGTTGTTTGAGATTTTCATGTTGGGTTTTGAACTCTTCTTGTTTGTGTTTTAGGTCCAATATCTCACTTGTGGTCAATGAGAATATTAAGCCTAGGGCTTGGGTTGGGAAGTTGAATCATTTTTAGGCTAAACACTACGAGTGAGTTCCAAAAAAAGTTTGCAACATTGTGGATTTGATTAGTGGAAAATGGCGTAGTATGATGGAAATAGTGAAGATGAGGGTAGTCGCCAAGAGACCATCGCTTGAGATGAGTTTGTGATTACTTTCTTTCTTTTTGTTTGAGGCCTATACTCAAGAAGATTATCTTTTGGCCCTCAAAAATATGAAGTAATAGGGCACAATGGCAGCTACAAAGATTTCCATCAAGCAAGTTTGTTGGTGTTGATGTGTGTCTTCTAAGACACATGCATATTGGACTTGAGAATTCATTTCATTTCCTAAGTTAATTATTTCTATTTTCATGCAAATGAAATGCAAGCATAGATAATTCCATGAATATCCACAACCTTAGTTTGACTAGAGTTAGTATTAGATGTCACCCCTAGATATATTTTTGCATGCATCCTTTTGAGTGCATTTTCTTTCCTTTTGCATGCATCCTTTTGAGTGCATTTTCTTTCCTTTTGCATGCAATGTCTCCTAGTTGTTTTCTTCCAAGTTTTACTAGGGGAATCCTTTTTCTCCTCTTTCTTATAAATTTAGGATCACATTATACTATATTCTTGTTAATCAATTACATAAGTTTTAGCATTGTAGTCAACTTATCTTTTTCTTACATGTTGAATCTGTATCTATGTGATTTTGTGAGTGGAGCCTAGTTTGTGACTAGGATCCTCCTGGTGAATTTGACAAGTCTATGTGAGATTTCAACATTGTATCAGAGCTTTGAGTTTGTGCCCTCCTTCCCTCTATTCTGTTTTTATCTAAGGTGTTACTGAGTTGTTGGCACATCAAGGAGTAGAGGATGTTATAAGATTTGATTTTTAGTGGTTACGTGGAGGAACAAACTCTATTTTTAAGATTAAATTTAGATTTAAAATGGCCTAGCTCTTTACTTTCAGAAACTCCTTGGTTGAAAGCAACGTTATTGAGCTACTAAATCCTTCTTCCTTTCATACATGGAGTAGGCAGTTTCTCCTAGTATCCAACCCCAACATAGCTTTAGCATATATTTTTGGAGCCCCTATATAGATCTGTGAAATTGAACACTGAATATCGAGGCACATACACATATCGATTCCATTGGATGCCCCATCATCATTCATCATTTCTATTTCTTATCTTCATCTTTATAGATCAACCACAACCCTATATACACCCATAGGCTCTAAGAGGTAGTTGCTCCCCTCTATATCTTCGTTGTTGGCCAGGTTATAACATCATTCCAATCCATAAATGAAGATAATCCATTCTATTCCATTGATTGGCCACCCTGTCCTAGGCAGGCAACAACTCAAATTTCTTAGCTTTCTTGGTAATTTGAAATGTATGCCTCTTTCCATTATGTGTTACACTTATGTTGTATTGCTATGTTCTACCCAATAAGACACGACAAATGTCCATTGGTATCACATCACACCATATTTTATCATAACAGCTTCCAATGTGGAAACTAACTGTGCAATGCCCTATCATCATTACGTGATGACCTTTCTACAATCAAGAAACCTTATATGGTTTGGGAATAGTAACACACTTCAACCTCGATTTCTGCACTATCTTGGTGGAAACTAGATTTATCAGTACTACCATTAGCTATAATCAACTTGGAGCACTTATCTTCTGCTTTCAATTTTGTTCTTAAAATGCTTCTTCTTTGCTAGGGCTTATTCTCTTACTTGTTTGGTGTCAGCAATAGGTTCTCCCCATGTGCGGCTTCCACAATAGTAGTTTCTTCCACTTTTGCCTCCTCCACTTGTGCCACATGAATTACCTTCTTGCTTTCATAGTTATTTTAATATGTTTCTGCACATTCATATGCTCTATACCCATGCTGGCGACATCTGTAACATGTACCATTAAAGTCTCTAATGCGTCCTCATTTTCCATACTCTCTTCCTTTATAGGAATTGTAATCACTTCTTGGGTTTTGTTGTGAGGTACCATTTCCATCCTCATCCTTCTTCATATGGGTTTGACCCGTTCCATAGTTTTGTCTTCCATGTCCTCTTCTTCTTCCTTCTTGTTTCATGGACAACTTCTCTGCAGCTTTCAAAACAAATTCTACATAATGTTAATATTTAGCATTCCAAACTCATCTTGTATGGAAAGATGACAATCTTTTACGTATCTTGAGATCTTTTCTTAACGAACTGCTCTGGTAGATAGTTTTAAAACTCCTCAGTGTAGTCCTTTACACTAATTTTTTTACCTCAAATTGTGCAGCTTCTTGAACAAATTTAGATGATAATTAGAAGTCATAAACTTACCTTTCAACTTGTGGTCATTCTATCCAAAGTCTTAATTTTGTCTTTACCTCTTCTGACCTTTTTTAGCTGCATGTGATCCCATGATAAGGATGCATCTCCCTTCAACTATGTGCAAGAAATTTCACTCTCTTGAGGTCCTCAATTTGTTCACAACTGCACAATTTTTCTGACTCCATGATCCAATCAATTACATCTGTACAACACAATATTTTTTGAGTAACTAGGGGTGTCCAACTTTGGCTTGTGTCTCATCATGGCAACAACTTTCAAGATTCTATCCTGGTTCTTCATTTAGCTCTTGTAGATGAAGTTTCAGGGCTTCTTCTTCATCTTCACTTAAGTCAACAACTCCTCCTTTGTGCTGCAGAGTCTCCGTAGCTTTTAATCTGACACGCACTCATAACACTTTTCCAGATTTGCAGCTCTCGGTGCTTGTGCCATTTCTTCTTTCAACACTTCCACTAGAGGGTTTCAATCTGCAATAGACTCAACTCGAGCCTTATCTATCTCAACTACACAAGACAAACCTGCTCTGATATCAAATGATGGGGAGGTGGGTTGTGGGTCAAATGAATGACACACACGCATAACCATAACAAAGTACACAACTCACAATGGCAACGCAAAAGTCCTCAAACAACACTATTTATTTGTTGTTTCTCAAAAGATAAGTGGAGGCGTTACATGCATAGTCAACCACTACTTGGTTGGCTTGTCCCAGTTCTCTATGCTGCACACTCACATCGAACCCGTACTCACAACGAGCTTCAATGCTCTTCTACTAACTACTCCACACTCTTATTTACTATAATCCTCTTCCCTAATAGGATTATTTTTCTTTGCTTTGGTGAAACTGCCTATAACCTATTTCTTGTTAAGGACCCCTTTACATAATAATGCCTTTGGCTTATATGGGCCAAAGGGTGTTAGTAGAATCTGTTGATGTCAAGGAGTTATGAGCGTCACACAATAACTAGAATCACATGTTAAAACTTATTTCAGAAGCACTTCATAAATCTGCAACAACCATGTTACATGGCGTTGGAGTTTGGTTGTTCTGAAGATTTTGACATTCTCTCATGGATACAAGCCCAACATTTTGACAAGTCATGAAAAGGTGGTGCATGCTGTAGCATCACTGCTGATGACTATTTGACTTGTTGGGCTGAGGCTGTGCGTTGCGTGAGACTGCAACAAGGTTTGTTTATTATGAAATGTCCCTTTCTCTGAAATAAATTTTTGAAGACCCTTAGCCCAATTTTGTTTCCCGACGGCTAAGGGAGGAATAGAAGGAAACTTGTCATAATAAATTAATCATAAAGTGCATCTTAAAATATTATTATAAGCACTTTATTAATTTATTAATGACAAAGTGAAAAAAAAAAAGAAAGAAAAGATAAAGTGATAAAATAAAATTAGAAAAAGAGAGTCACTTTATTTTATTTTATTTTCCCCAAGGAAAATGCGACCCATATGGAGGAGGAAAAAGCTAAACGAAAATATTAAATGCAGGAAAAGAAATCTGATTAGTGGTTGTGGGTGGCCAAAAGGCCAAAAATTGTTATAACAGCTAGTCGATTTGCAAGGAAAGATATCATTTTGCATTTTGACAAATTCTGAATTTTGGTTTGAGCTTGTAAGCTTTGCATAACAACTCCAAAGGGCGAAAGCCCTTTGTAGTTAACTTTAGAGGACAAAAATCCTCTTTAAGCTTTGAAAAAAGAACAAACAATCTTTTTTCTTTTGAGAGGGATCTCCATTGAGGGGTTTCCATTGAATTTCAGAAAGCTCTATTGTGTTTTCCAGCAGTGTATGAAGGCTGTATTTTGCAGATTTGGGCAAGGGTTTGAAGGAGAATAATTGTTGCTGAGACTTCCCTTTATTTCCAGCTTGTTCATGGTGGAGCGACCCATATAGAGAGCTGTTTTGGAGTGTTTTAGAGCTATTTTGGATCAGATCTGTATTGTTGTTCCAACATCATATTTTTAGATACCAGATCAGCCACTTTGTGTAATTTTTGGACCAAGGGATTTGTGTTTTCAGCTGTGTCTGTGAATGGTGCAAGTACAAATTTTTAATAAATATTTTAGCCTTCATTTGGTTCTAATATGGCACTCTTCATGTCTTTTCAATAATAAAATCAGCTGATCCGTTTTTGATGATAAAAGAGTGGTTTTGCTTCAATTTTGAATGATTTGCTTCCTCTAGGCAAGTCACATTTTTCCATATAAATTCAGATCTGCATTTTAAATTTTGATATATCTAAAACTTGCAATTTTGGGTTGGATTTGCAGCTATTTTGTTTGGAGTAAAAATTGTCCATTCGGGACATTACAATGGTATCAGAGCAGTGATTCTCCTAGCCTGTGAAGGAAAAAAAAATCAGTTTTGCATGGACGTAGGTGAAGAGGGTTTCAAGAATCAAATATCACTATTCCGGAAGAAATCCAAAAAAGAAGGAATGGGTGATAGAGAAAGACCCCCACCATCAGATGAGCTGAGCTATGTGAATGAAATATTCACTAGAGGTAACAAGGAATTGTAGAACAGTTTGATGGAAGCTCATAGGGATCTAAGAGACTCCTTTATAGGAGCTATAGCTGATTTGAGTAGATCGATATAAGGGATGAGTACCACCAAACCTAATTCTCAAGGAAATAGACGCAACCATGGTGATGGAGGTTCTTCTACCTATCACGGAGAAAGGATCTCAAGCAAGACTCCTCTAAATTCTTCCGTGCTAATTTTCTTCAAAGAATTGAGCCACAAGAGGAGAGAGAACAACCACAAGCTCTTGGAGTTGCCGAAGAAATGGATCTATATGGGGAAGAATATGCATCCTTGAATCATAACACAAGAGAGTTGCTTTCTTTCAGGGACTTTTGCCAATTGAGGAGAAGCGAAGGACCAAGGAAGAATAAGGTGAGTCATCAACAAGAGCCAAGAAAGCATATCCAACATAGATTGGGTAAGATTACTCTTCCTACATATAATGGTATGAATAAATGTTCTATTAGGGCTTGGTTACAAAAATTGGATACTTATTTGTCACTAAACCCCATGTATGAAGAAGAGGCCCTCAAATTTGTTACTTTGCATTTAGAGGGTGTGGCTCACGAATGGTGGTATCATGGCATAGTTACACAAGGACATGGATCTATTGCCACTCTTGATGAGTTTAGTCAAAGGCTAGTGGAAAGGTTTGACAGGAAAGATCTAGAAGTACATTTCAGAGAGTTGGCACAACTCAAACAAGAGGCTTCAATAGAAAGGTATGTTGCTGATTTTCAGAAACTTGCAGTCATGGTTTCAAATATAAGTGAAAGAAGGTTAGTTGTTTTGTTCATGGAGGGCTTGACCGAACCTCTTAGAGGCTTGGTGAAGGCTTTTGAGCCTCCTCTCTCTTCAAGATGCCATCAAGAGATCACTAAATTTGGAATCTACAACTGTTAAGAGCAAAAATCTGCAGTTTGGACAACAACGAACAACACCTTTGGGGCAGCAAAAGAACTCATTTGAACAACCAATAACAACTCAACATGATAAGCAAGGGGCAACAATTAGTGGGCAACAAGGTAAGGCAAAGGAATGGGAAAGAAACAACCAAGAAATAGAGGCAAGGAATGAGTTAAGAAGAAAAAAATTATGCTTCAATTGTAGGGACCCATGGACACCCAACCATCGTTGCCAAGGTAAGGGGTCAATCCACTACATTGAGGTAGTTTCAGATGATGAAGATAATGGAGATGATGTTGATCCAAAGAAGATTGAAGACCAACAAATGAAGGGGAAGTGGTGATCACAGGTGCCACACTTGCTACATTATTTGTACCACCTAGTTCTATGCATTCTGAGTTAGAGGAGATCTTCATGGGAAAAAGATCACCGTATTGATCGATAGTGGAGCTACACATAACTTCATTGATAAAGACTTGGTTGCCAAGATGGGATTGCAAGTGGAAGATTTCCAAGGGTTCAACGTGATCGTGGCGATGGACATTCAATCTCATGCACAAAGAAGATTCCACAACTTGAGTTCACCATAGGAGATCATGAGGTAAGAGATGATTTTTATGTTATTGGTATTGGTGAAATGGATATAGTACTTGGAGTACAATGGCTGCAATCTTTGGGTGAGTTCATCCAAAATTATCAGACTATGGAGTTGAAGTTCAAAGTGCAAGACAAGGAAGTTGTTTTGCAAGGTATGAGGAATGGTACTCCTCAAGTTGTGACAGCCAAGAGCATGGGAAGTTCCTTCCAAAGAGGGCAGATTGCACAGATGCAGATTGTGTGGAAAGAGGTACATCATCTTGTTTATTGCAGCAGTTATATCATGAGGATATTCAGCCCATTGTTGACAAGAATGTTAAGGAATTGGTACAACAAAATCAAGATATCACGAGGGCAAGAGGAAATGAAGATCGTGATGACATTGTAAGGTATGGAATGAATGAGATAATGTCATATTTATTGCTGCATATTCAGATTTATTTTCCTCATGAGAAGAATGATGAGTTAGAGGATCAAATCTGCAATATAAAGTATGTGATACCCTTGATGCAAATTTGTGTGTATGATCATCATGAGAGCTATGTATTGTGGCAAGAGCTCTCTCATTTAACAGGTACGAGATCAAGACTTTTGGAGCATTATAGCATGTTTTGTCTCTTGCACATGGCACTCGGGCAGATGAGCTTGAAATTGCTTGAGGGCAAGCAATTTGGGGAAGGGAGGACTGAAATGTCCCTTTCTCTAAAATAACTGATCGAAGACCCTTAGCCCAATTTTGTTTCCCAATGGCTAAGGGAGGAATAAAAGGGAAACTTGTCATAATAAATTAATCATAAAGTGCATCTTAAAATATTATTATAAACACTTTATTAATGACAAAGTGAAAAAAAAAAAAAAAAATATGAAGTGATAAAATAAAATTAGAAAAAGAGTCACTTTATTTTATTTTATTTTCCCCAAGGAAAATGCGACCCATATGGAGGAGGAAAAAGGTAAAAGAAAATATTAAATGCAGGCAAAGAAATTTGATTGGTGGTTGTGGGTGGCAAAAAGGCCAAAAATTGTTATAAAAGCAAGTCGACTTGCAAGGGAAAGATATCTTTTTGCATTTTGACAAATTTTGAATTTTGGTGTGAGCTTGTAAGCTTTGCATAACAACTCCAAAGGACGAAAACCCTTTGAAGTTAGCTTTAGAGGACGAAAACCCTCTTTAAGCTTAGAAAGAAGAACGAAAACTCTTCTTTCTTTTGAGAGGGATCTCCATTCAAGGGTTTCCATTGAATTTCAGAGTTCTATTGTGTTTTCCAGCAGTGTATGAAGGCTGTATTTTGCAGATTTGGGCAAGGGTTTGAAGGAGAAAAATTGTTAGTGAAACTTCCCATTATTTGTAGTTTGTTCATGGTGGAGCGACCCATATAGAGATCTGTTTTGGAGTGTTTTAGAGCTATTTTGGATCAGATCTGTATTGCTGTTCCAACATCAGATTTTTAGATATCAGATCAACCACTTTGTGTAATTTTTGGCCCAAGGAATTTGTGTTTTTCAGTTGTGTCTGTGAAGGGTGCAACTGCAGATTTTTAATAAATATTTCAGCCTTCAATTTGGTTCCAATCTGGTACTTTTCATGTGTCTTTTCAATAATAAAATCAGCTGATCTGTTTTTGATGATAAAAGAATGGTTTTGCTTCAGTTTTGAATGATTTGCTTCCTCTAGGCAAGTCACATTTTTCCATATAAATTCAGATCTGCATTTTAAATTTTTTTGATATATCTACTACAATGTGCAATTTTGGGTTGGATTTGCGGCTATTCTATTTGGAGTCAGAAATTGCTCATTTGGGGACATTACATCTTAACACATTGTAACTATGCTTGTTTACTCTGCTAATCAATAGTAGTGATTAAGGGACCTATTTCGTGGCTTAAGCAATATAGGTATTGTTTCAAGGGTTTATAGTGATGTTGCGTAAGAGTCCCATAACCCCACAAGCCAATGAAACAGCTGGTTGTTTAAATAAGATCATGGAGAAATTTTTGATTAAGGTTTGTGATGTTGGAAGGAAGGACTAGGATGCGAAGTTCCATAGGTGTTAAGGGCATACCATATGACACATAAGAGGCTTATATAAGAGGAACCTTTACAATTGGTTTATGGACATGATGTTGTGATCCTTGTTGAGTTTTTGGTTCCTGACCTCAGATTGCTTCAGTATCTAGGTTCGATGATGATGTTTCCTTGAAGGAAAGAATTTGTAAGTTGACAATGTTTGAGAAAAGTGTTTTCTAGTACAATGGAGCCAAGGATCGTAGAAACAACGCCATAAAGCATGCCATGATAGGTGCATTAAAGTAAAGCCCTTTTTCGAAGGCAAAGATGTTCTTTTGTATGACCTCAAGGTATAAGAAGCACCAAGGGAACATACAAGTCAAATGGCACTCAAATGTTGTTTAATGGCGGAGTGAAGCTTACTTATGTGGATGTCACAAAGGTGCCGTTATATGTGAATGGGAGCTGGATTTCCGTACTTCTATGCTTCAGTATGTCATAATTCTCATAACAGTAAGGTATTTGTGACTAAGTAGTTATAGGGTGCAAGTAGTGGTTTGATTTTTTTTTCAATAAGCACGATAGATAGGTGGATGTTTTTAGTTGCAAAATATGTAGTTTGGTATGGATGTAATGATTCCACTCAACCGTAGATGAGAAATGTGATGTGTTCCTCTACTTTATGTTGATCTTCAGTACAAAAACAAATAGGTTATTGGATTTATTGATATGGATGTTGTGGTTTTATAGGTTAAGATAACCATGTAGAGATTTGTGTGGTGACAATATGCAACAAATAGTGTGAAAGGTAGAGTTTGGAGGATTGTGGTGGTAAGGAAGAATTTTGTGCACACATCGAAGGAATAAAAATAAGTATGGAGATTCTGTGGACATTGTTGCGAGCATAATGTGGATAGACGAGAACAAGGAATTTACAGGAATGTGAGAGTATGAATTGGATGCACATGTTCTATGTGGTGTACAATTCGTGGGACACGTGATGGAAGCATGGGGATCCCTGTGTTGCTTGAAGATATGATGTGTCAGAAAAAGGTAAATGGGTTTTGATGCGACTGTTGAAGCGGTGGAAAGGCTATATATTGGTCATTGTGACCTATTGTACACAAAATTTGACTCTGAAAATCCAATATTGTGTTCCCCATTTTGAAAAATTATGACATGTCTTAGTGACAATCTTAGGATCTTCACCTTAGCAAATAAAATTGATAAATGAAATATAGAATGAAAATCAGGTGGCCTATACTTTTTGGTTTTCTTCTAATTTGATTTGATCTTGGCAAGATTGGAGTATGAGATTTTTCCTTTTCCGGTTCATCTGAATCTTCCTCAAGCAACTCCGTTTTTGGTCCATCTTCTATTGCTTCATATCCAAATACAAATTCTCCCTCTCCTAATTTAACCTGCACATTCTTTGTTTCTTCCTTTGGTTGTCCATCCAGCTTTGGACACCTTTTAATCTCTTTGAAGATTTCAAGGTTCCAAAGCTTGTATCCTTTTACAGTATTGCTATATCCAATAAAGATACAGTTTGCTGATTTGAAATCTAGCTTATTTCTTTCTTCCTTTGGAATATGCACATCAACAAAACTACCAACACACCTTAAGATGTCAGAAAGAGGTTTACTTAGTAGTCCATCCTTCATGTGGAGTTTTATTAACAAGTTCTGATATAGGAGATCATGATCAAGTAGCAAGCAGTCTTTATTGCTTCTTCTAAGTATTTCTATTATAAGCCCACAACACTGAGCATACGTCTAGCTGTATCCATCGAATTGGAGTTCATTCTTTTTCCAGCTCCATTCTGTCATGGTGTATATGGAGTTTTTTTTTCCTTGCTATTCCACACTGCTCACATAACTGATAAATTCATTTGAGCAATACTTCCCACCACTATTAGTTCTCAAAACCTATTTCTTCTCCGTGTCTTTTTTACAGGAGCCTTAAATTACTTGAATTTATCAAACACCTCAAAAACATTCTAGAGAAAATATATCCATGTTTTCCCTGAGAAATAATCTATAAAGAAAACATAGTACAAAGTTTTTCAAGTGATGAACCTTTATAGGTCCAAATGTATCACTTGTATTAATTGCAAAATCCCATCAGCTCTTGTAGTCCTGGTAGGAAACTTAACTCAACTCTGCTTACCATATACACAATATTTACAAAAATCAAAATCTAAAGGACAATTAGAAATTCCTTCAGCCATACCTTTAGTTTGTTGTAATGCTAGAAGGCTGTTCTCTTCAATATCTCCTATCCTCTGATGCCAAAGCATATGGTCTTTTCTATGGGAAGCATGGTTGTTCTTTTTGATTCACTATTCACCTCAGAAACAACAGAACTATCAATTATATCCATCACTGACAATACTTGTCTTGAGGCTATACAATGTTCTAGTGCAGATTCCTCTTGCCAAATCCATGGCTCTTCATATCGTCTTGCAGCTGTTATTATTAGATATGACATGCACACCTGCATCATTCATGTTACTTATAGAAATCATATTTCTTGCTAAACTTGGTTTATGTAGAACACTAGGGAGTGTTTTAATCCTTGCGGATTTGAACATCAACTCGACTCTTCCTCGTCCTATGATCTTATATGTCGAGTTGTCTCCCGAGAAGACATCACCTCCCTTATATACTTTCATATTCACAAAATCAATCCCAATGAAGAGCAATATGAAATGAATCACCCAAGTCGATCAACCATGCATCGTTATATACATCTGTAATTGAAGTTGCCAAGTATACATCCCTCAAGTCATCAATTGAGATTTTTGTTTGCAAGGAAAAGGCTTTGTCAGGTGCGTTAATCAAACCTTTTAACTTTGTATTGTTTCTTAAAGTGTAGAATTTTCCCATAGTTCCAACATTTCCTCGCGGGTCTTCTCGGAGATTTAGTTTTACCTTTTGACTTCAATTGTTTGTTCCCACTTGTTTTAGTTCTTTCTTGGGGATGACATCTCACAAACAAGGCATCCTTTATTTCATCATCCTTCATGGATTTCCACCTCATTTCTTTTGTTAACAAAGCTGTGACTACTTCAAGCTTTAAAGTAGACGTAGTACTACTAATGTCAATAACAAGATTATCTTAAGAATGTGGTAAAGAACATATCAAAATAATATAATTTTCTTCATCCTTTTTAATTTCACTTAAATTAAGTGACTTGCTGCAGTATTAAAAACATTTAAATATTTTGTCATGATGTTTCCATCATTCTTCCTAAGAGAATACAACTTCTCACATAGCAATTGTTTATTTACTAGAGACTTTGTGTGATGAAAAAGGCCTAATTTATCCCATAGTTGCCTAGCATTGTGGTGTCACCTAGATTTCATCCTGAAATTTGCGACTACCCTATCCAAATTTTTCGTACTTTTAAAATAATGGGTCGTTTTGTGTTTTTATTGCCTGAAAGTTCTTGTATTGCGTCAAGATATTCCCAAAGAGCCATATTAGCCTTTTTCGCCAAATACCCAGATGCCCAAAATTGTTATATTCTCGTTGCGGGATTTGTCTGCGGGAAATTTGTATTTAATTATTTTGAGCCCCGTATGAGGCTATTTGCGCTCCGTTTTAACTCTGTTATGATCGAACATGTCATTATTCCTATGTACCAGAAGGGTTTTAACTTGGAATAAGTTTTGGGCTTTATTTGTGCCTTTTGGCAATTTTTCGTGTTTTTGTGTTGTCCCGTTTCGTTTTCTGTGAAATTTCTCTAAAACAATTCCTTTGTCGGGTAAGCCCGATTTTTGGCTTAGAGCAGCTGGAAAACATATACGCATGTTATGCCCAGAGGAAGTCGCCATCGGAGGTTTAGATCATTGAGAAAAAGTAAAGTCGTGCACAGGAAAGCCCCTGCGGGTTGGGCGCATTTTTGGAAAACAAAGGATTCAAGCTGCAATGGGAAAATGGAAGCAAGCAGGTGGGATTTTATCTTGCACTCCTTGCAGTACTTTTTCCCGTGATATAAAATTCACTTAAGCCAGCAGTGGGAAAGTTAGAGGCTCAGCAGGCAGGCGGGATTTTATTGCCCCCTTGCAGGTAAAAATTTCCATGATAAAATAAAAGGAAAGTGACTTAAGTGAAATCATGGGATTTTATTGTCTCTTGCAGGGTAAATAATCCCATTGTCAAAAGTCAAATCACTTAAGTGGATCATGGGATTTCCGGGGCTGCCTTGCAGGGTAAAGAATCCCATTGTGAAAATTCTTAAAAATAGAATTATATTGTGCAAAAAAGTGCGCCCCCTTTGGTGAGATGATGGCAGCCTTTAAGTGGATTTAATTAATTATTTCTCCTTCTAAAATAGGCGCCCAAGCATGGAAGAAAGTCAAGAAGTCAAAGGGGAATAAAAGAAATAGAATTAAATGGATTAAATTGACTAAATTTAATTTATTTAAAGGCTGCCCCCTTCATGTCAAAAAGTGCGCCCCATTTAGGATATATTTAATGATTTTTGAGGCATTAAATCATTAGATTAAATTCTATTTTCAGTGGCTATGGTCAAGGCACACTGTGAAGCTTAAGTGAAGTGAAGTGTGAAGGATTAAATTGGATTAATTTAATTTATTGGATGGCTGTCCTTAAACATGCTATTTTTAAAGAGAGAAGCATGATTTTTAATTAATTAATTGCCAGGAATAGGAAGGGCAATTATTAATTATAGAATTGTGAGGGTTATATAAGCATGGGCTGCCATATGGGTGAATTATTTAATTCACAGGTAAAGAATTGCAGCCAAGAGGAAAAGTGAGCCCCATTTGCGAAGGATTTTGCTCGTGCAAGGTGGAAACAAGGCTAAAAGCTTCCAAATTTGGCGCATGCTTTGAAGAATGTTGATCTTTGTCTACATATTTGTTTGCATAGGTGTTACAGGGTGCTCGGTGTTGTTGAAAGGATTTATGCTCTCTTTATGTGCAAATTAAACATCAATTTTTGGGGTAGCGAGGCTTGAATAGTGTAGATTTTTATGATTAAAATCACTTGTTCATGTTCTCGTTGCCATCTTTGTCCGAATTAATTGCAAGAATTCATTACAAGTGCTTTACAAGAGAAAAGGGCTTTAATCAATGTCCAATACATTGAATATATCCTCCGAATCAAGAATTATCCAGATCTGCACTTGGTTTGAAGAATTCGCCAAATAAGAAGAAAAAGAATTGTTCGGACAATGATAGACAAAGCCATGGCAAAGAAGGATGAAAAAAAGGAGCACAACGGAGTCGTGCATCACTTCTAAATTTGCGGAGACATTGAAAACACATATCTAGGTCCAAAACCTCTTGCTTTGAATTGATAGACTTCACTAATGCGTGTAGGAAAAACTTCACTCATGCGTGCATTAAAAACAAGTGGAATTATTCGAGCCGCAACTTTTCCATACAAATTTACGGTTGCCAAAGTTTGTTATGCAGTGCAGATCCATATCCAGATGCGATGCGATGCGATCAAATCCATATGCAGATTCGATCCGAGATCTCAAAGTTGCAAAAGCTTCGCACAAAGGTTTCATCCTCTTGTTTCGAATGCAGCCCATGAAGAAGTCAGTGCGTGGAAAATTCCTTCCAAGATCTTGTGCAAATGCTCCCATCTTTCAGTTGAAGCCTTCATTGAATTTTCATTCATCCAGAGTGCTTTCCAGAATTTTTAATTGCTCATATGCAATTAAAAATAAGGATGATGAGTTATCTACGGCAAACATTGCATTGATGCATGTACTGGAGAAGAACTGCAAAAGCTTCAAGGATAAAAGAGAAGATAAGACGAAGGCAAAATTCCAGCCGCTTCCAGATCCAAATTGCCGTTTCAATTCCAAATTGTTTTTAGATTTAGCTTGTTTCCGATCCACTTGCTTCCATCCAGTTGCTCCCGAGATCTAGTTTGGTGAGAATCAAAGGCAAAAGAATCGATTGCATGCGAGAGATGAAAAAAGACAAGACTGCAGCTTTCCTCTTCCTTCTTTCCTCCGACAAAGTAATTGAGCGATCAATTAAATTATAGAACTTAAAGTGATTGGTTTAAAAGCCATTACTTGAAGAAGTCAACTACTTGGAGATAGGTGGCAGGCGTGCAAAATAGAAGGTTCTATTTTTAGTCAGAAAATCATATATGTTATGCGAAAGAGGAATTCTAGGAGGGAAATTGCCGTTGTTTCTTTTCCGACTTCCACATGTGCCGATTCAACTAAAATTACAACTTGTAATTTCCCTCGACATTCTATAAGTAGAGGAAGAACCTTCGGGTTAATGATCGAGAATTTAGTAAGCAATCTTGTGTTCTAGACTTTGTCTTTGAACCCCGAGAGCCACTTGGAGCAAAAGAATACAAAGGAGCAGTTTCTGAGAACTTTGTGTCACGGTGTACTATGTTTCTTACTTTTAATCTTAGATCTCTTAATAAACTTTGTGTTATTTTAGATCTAGATCTAGAGCCGCCTTTGTTTTAGACTTATGTGTTTATATCTATTGGATTCTTCTATGTGCATGCAATCACCTCGCCATCTCTTGATTGAGATGTGCATTTTACCCATTTCTTCTATGTGTTTATGTAATTACCTTCATCTATAACTTTTCCTTTCTTTAAATAAATTTACTTACTTCTTTCACGAAATTATTCGGTTATGGTTTATGAACCGAGTAGTTAAAGTAAAACCCCATTTAAATATTAGCATACTTAAATTGACAAATCGACACAGAGCCTCACTGTTAAATGATGGAGATTTATCTCATGACTCGCCTAGGTTTGATGCTATGCAAAAAATCTAGCCAACACATTGCTTCTCTTGAGGCATTCAACAACATTGAATCAAAATCATATTCGGTAGATAAGATAAGATAAATATATTAATGTCCAACGAATGGCCACAAAAGTAGGTCAATGGGACTGCAGCCCAAACAATATACAAAGTGCGAGTGGGGACAACTCAAAACGAGTTCCCAAAAACAGAAAAGAAAAGAAAAGACAACAGAAAGGAAACCCGAAGCCAAATACCCCCACAGGCGGGGGCAATGGAGCAAGCGGGGGAGAAAAACGAGGGAAGCAAAGAAGGGAATGTAGGGGGGGACAAACAAGGACCAATGGTCTAATCACGAATGGTAGCCACACCCCTCCTAACATTAGAGGCCGACGGAAAGAAGCTCCTGATGGACTGGCAACCTGACGAGGGGGTGGAAGCCTCCTTCCCTGCTGAGCTCTGAGACTGACATGACGGCCATGAGGACAAATGGAACTAGACGCCCTCGGTATGTGTGTGATGTCGATTCTGTGGCGGTGATCGAGAGTAGTGTGAAGGTCCAACCGGGACGAACCGATCTATGCACTGCACAGGTCGAAAGGCTCGCGTTTAGTACCTCCACTAGTGGGTAGAACTCCTTGCCTTCTTAGATTCAACTTCTTCCAATCTTCTCGCTTCATATCTTTGGGAACTTTTCTTGACACAACATTCACCGATATCTGTCCATAAACGTTACTCAAAGTGTTGTTCATTAGATTTGTCCATCTCTATCCTTGTGCTTCCTATGATTTTCTTTTACACATTCTCAAGTGTGAAGCTCCACTCAAGAAACAATTTATCATAGGGTCAAAATGCCCTAGCTCTTCAAACAAGGATAAACCCTAGCTCTAATACCAAATGAAGAAAAATAGATCCATAAACTTATGTAAGACGAGTAATGTTAAGGGAATCTTAAGCTATAACAGAACAAGAAAAATAGTACACACACTATACTTGATTTTTACCTAGGAAAACCCTTTTGGGAAGCATAATATAACCTGTCATTGCATTAATTCAACCGTTTACAATGCAATAACATACTCTGAATTTTTGATTTACGCTAATGCATGTGCGAGTATTTGTTGGTACATGAATAGAAAACTGTCCAAGCGGTATTATAGTACAATGGATAAAAACGGAGGGCTTAGAAACCATCCATACCATACCATGGGTATTAAAAATGTAGTCCATAAACCATGGGCGAAACCACCCACACAGGCCTCACTATTCATGCTGGACTGTATGTCGAGCTTCACTGTACAGTCTATAAGGGGGTAACTCATACAAAATGTACAAATTTTTTGAAGAAAAGAAGTCTGAAGAAGAACTCACATCGTAGAGGCCTGGGCCTGATTTGCATGAGAAGGTTGTATCAGATGTAAACTTGCTTGTTGTGGAAGGCGTTTTCAAAGATTCTGAAGATGATGTATCCTATAAATGGTGTGAAGCAGTCAAGTAGAGAATGGAAATGTTATAGGTGGGCCTGAAAGTGTTCAAAGATGTTCAAGATAAAATTTTGAAGTTTATTTTATCAGTTCATTGGTTCAATGGAAAAATGCCTTGCTATTCCTTAACGAACAAGCTCAAACCAGATCCTCCAAGGAAATCAGGGAACAATTTTCTGATCTGATAAAAAGAATTAGCCAATTTTACGAGTTTTAGTCTCTTTGCCATGAGAAAGTTGATGAAAATTAAGAATTTGTTTGATGAGACAAAGAAGGTACAATCATAACACGGCTGCTTTCAAATAAGAATTTTGATATACAATCTTCATGGGATATTCGATCAAGAAATACTGAAGCTCCTGATGAAGTGGTGATGATGTAAGAAATTAAAAAGCAGCAGCACAGACAATACAAGTTAAGGATGGATATTTGGAAAAAATTGCTGATTGAGTTAATTGATGATGATGAGTCTCACCCCTCAAAGGCTGGCTCATTATTAAAAATTCCACTTGGATAAGTGGGTTCAATATATCTGCCCTTTCATTTCAAAATGCTTCATGTTTGTAATACTGCACTTATTTTTAAAAGTGACTTTAAAAGTTAGTTGAAAGTGGTTATCTTAACTACCTTTTAAACCTCAAAGGTTATAAATAGAGTATTCATAGAATGTAAAAGGACTTTTTGACAGCTGATATAATTTATGCTCGTGAGTAGATTTGTTATGAAACTTTGGGTTCCTAATGAAAGGAGTACAAGAAGCAAATTCTGGACTTTTGAGTCATGTTTATTCTTGTTCATATCATTACTCCCACAAAAACTCACCCCCTCATTGGACCTTGGATCTTCAAGCAAACACTAATATTCCTGATGGTAATCCTGATGGATCTAGAAATGATGCTATTCTTGCCACTTCCCCATCCCCTCACAATTGATGCAACAATGAAGGAATTGAATGGCAAAATGAGTCCCCTGATAATCTTTTGAGCAGTGTATCATTCATCTGGTCACTAATATATAAAATTCCCCTGGAGTCAACTACACAACAATATTTTTGTCCAATGTTTTGGATCCCATTTTTGGATCCATATTCAAGGAGAAGAGAATGAAGCCAATGCTTGAGGAATGATTTTGTGGATAAGCAACCATCAGCAGGAGAAGATTTTTGAGCTTAAGTTCATTTTTTATAAGTATAAGATGGCAGTGTGCATCTCATGACTTTTCATGGTGGTTGGTAGATGACTGGGAATTAAGTTAGGTGCATATAAGGACATTCATGCTGAAGCTCACTCCCTCATGGTTATTCGTCGTACTGCCCACCTTGGGAGTTTGGCTTGGACAAATTAGGAGGGAATTGAGGACGGGGTGACAACCTCTCAAGAACATACTAGGGAAAATCCAAGGGCCCACTGTTTGTGTTCGGCTGTGCTGCACGAGTTGTGGGGTGGTTGTGTTTCAAATGTCCTTTGATTTTTGAGCTTAAGCTCATGTTTTATAAGTATAAGATGGCAGTGTGCATCTGCATGACTTTTCATGGTGGTTGGTAGATGACTGGGAATTAAGTTAGGTGCATATAAGTTTTTAAATGTTTTATCTGGTGCTTGTTTTTGTTTGGAAAATGGATCCTGATTCCTATATATCACTGTTGTTGGTGTTTGGGTTTTTGAAGATGTAATTTTAAAAATGAATTTTAATACAATACTCTTGTATTCAATAAAAAAATACAAGGATTGCTCCACGACATCTATTCAAGTATCAAGGAAAATGACTAGGGAGTAGGCCACTTACTATTTCATATAAATTTATGATGGAATCCATCACTGCAAAATAGCGTGAATATGATTGCAGATACCAAAAAAATAACGAATGCATCATGACATCTATTCAAGTATTAAGGAAAATGACTAGGGAGCAGGCAACTTACTATTGCATACAAGTTTATGATGGAATCCATGTCACTGCAAGATGGTGTGACATGATTGCAGATATCTTGGTAAGTTTATTTAACTCATTGCACCAATTACATCTCTTCTTGTAACAGATTGAGATTTTCCTTCAATGCAGCATTTTAAATTTTTTTGACAAATATTCCACCTTTTTCTTTACCATTTTAAAAAATATTCCAAGCTGCTTCAGACATTTAAGCTATGCATAACCTGTAGGAAGAGTGTGTCCTGAGAAGTAAAATCAGCTGCCTGCTTAGACAACAACATGTCTATACTCTTAACCTCTTTATTCTGTATCATCAGTCAAATAAGTTTTATGTGATTGCATAATGATGGAACAAAACAAGTTTTAGTTTCAAATAGGTTCCATGCCAGCCTTCCATGGATTTTATGTAAAGAAAGAAAGGCAGGTCCTCAAGTTTTTAAGAAGAAATATGAATTGGCTTACTGCCTGGTAGTCCTTTTCCTATTTTAAAAACAAAATGGAAAAGGAAATACTAAGACTTGATTTTGTTTATTGAACTTAATGACGACATCTCCATCATATCCCTATAAGGTTGTCTTTTTTCTCTTTCTTGCTCTCCATTGTATTTGTGGGGTATTTGCATCCTAGTTTTCAATAATATTATGTTTCCATTGTATTTTAGGAGGTTACCATCCCCCTTCTTTAAGCCAAAAATAATCCCCCTTCTTTAAGCTAAAAACAATTTTTGCTTTTAGTTATTCACTTACTCACTTCATATTACTTTTTAGAGGTTTAAATGTGGATCCTGCCCTTTAGCTCACTTTTTAAAAATGATTATCATTATACTAGGCCTCTTAACAACAAACCAACATTTATTTTTTTCCATTTATTAATTATCAATCTATATATAATTTGGAGATTAATTGAAACTTTTCAAATTATTAAAAATTAGGTATAGCTTAATTGAAAACGTTTCAACTTATTAAAAATTAGGTATAGCCTAATTGAAAACTTTTCAACTTATTAAAATTAGTTGCATCTTAATTTAAAACTTTTCAACTTATTTAAAATTAGGTATATGGCTATTTTATAATTATCTAATATAATGGGAAATAAATGTTTTATTATTTTCATCTAATGGGAGACTAATTATTATTTTATTGAAAATAATTAAAATTTAGGTATAGCTTAATTTAAAACTTTTCAACTTATTTAAAAGTATGTATGGCTATTTTATAATTATCTAATATAATGGGAAACAATTTTTTATTATTTTCATCTAATGGGAGATCAATTATTATTTTATTGAAAATAACTAATCTATCTCATTTATTATTAGTTATTTAGTACTAGAGTAACCATTATAAATTGTTAAATTTCATCCCCACTTAATTTGTTCAAAGGGTGCACAACTATGTTCCGTGGAGTCTCGGGACAAGGGGAAAGGAAAACAGGGGCCTCCAAGGGCCTAGGTTTAGGGATAGCGGGGGAACGACAATGCAAATATATATATATATATAGTACTTGAAAAATTAGTTATAAAAAAATGTATAAGGAATAACTAATGAAACTTTTAAATACTAAACACATTGCATTGAACAAATAAAATGCTAAATATCAATTTTTTAATATTTTTATCATAATTAATATTTAAAATGATAATTACATCCGAATTTCAAATACAATTGGCCAATGACCCAATGTCTCTAATCATCGCCAATTTTATTGCCAAATTTTTGTTGTTTCTCGCCCTCAGGCTAATGCTCTCAACCTCTCACTCTTGCACTTGCAAGCCTTGCTCAATGTTTTGTGATTTGGAGTGAGGGTGTGAGGTTCATTTATAGTTTTTTTGAGTGCTTAAAGTGTTGGTGGGGCCCCATAAACTATTAGGGTTAGGGTTGGGGGCACAAACATCTAAATAAATGTTTTTAATTTAAAAAAACTACTTTTTAATTTAAAAAAATAGGTTGTTGGATATGGTACCCGAGACGGCCAAGGGACATCGACAAGTCTGCGTGAGTTCTTGGGGACATCCCCAATTCTACGAAACGCTCCCTTTGGGACGGAAATGTCTCCATTTTAGGGGCCCATCCCGGGACGTCCCCGATTGCTTTGGTGGTGGTGGTTGTGGGCCCCCATAAACTATTATGGTTAGGGTTGGGGAACAAACATCTGAATAAATATGTTTTTAATTTAAAAAAACTACTTTTTAATTTAAAAAAACAAGTTGTTGGATATGGTCCCGAGATAGCCAAGGGACTTCGACAAGTCTTCGTGAGTTCTTGGGGACATCCCCAATTCTACAAAACGCCCCTTTGGGACGGAAATGTCTCCATTTCGGGAGACGTCTGGGAACGTCTCCGATTGCTGCTGGTGGTGGTTGTGGGGCGGGGGATGTTTCTAGAAGTCCCCATGTCTCTCGGGACGTGCCCCTCTTTGGAGATGACAATTTTTCCGGGTGCGTCCCCGTGGATCATTAGTACACAATAATCTAATATAATATTTTTACAATATAGCATTTAATTTTAACGGTGTTCAACCACCCAACATCATGGTTCTTCAAAGTTTACATCCTTCAAAAGAAACCTAAGTTTGCGATATACGCTTACTTTATTCTCTTCGTGATGATGGATCATAGAGTGTGATCCGAAATGTTGATAAACAAATCACACAATTTTTTCCAAAAATAAATTCTGTACTGATTTTTGTCAGTTTGTTTTTTTAACTATTAGAACTGTTATCCGAATTGCATTGTCACTGAATTTGAATTTGAACTCGAACCCACGACATAGTAACCTTCTATGTTTCAACCTACACACTGAATTCCTACAAGTATTTATGAATCCAATGTAATGTCTAACTTAGCAGCTCGTTTATCCATGTAGGTGGAAGGAGACTACGAGGAAAAATATGATGCTGAATTGTATATTTGTATTCATTTTGTGTCTTAATCCTTGGGAGAAGCATTAAATTAATTATATCCCCAGTGCACATAGGGCTGTAGAGTGTGTCCTAGGCACATTCCAAAACAAACGTGTAGAGATCATCTTTAATAACTCTCTTTGAAAAACCTGCACATTTGTTCATATTTTTGCAGTCCATATCAAAGAGGTTTTCCAGACATCAAGTGCTAAGTGCCCTTTGAATATTGTCAATTCACATACAGATGCAGACGTGATAATGTCCGTCTTCATGTGCTGTTGCTAGGGTCTTCTAGTCCTCTCGCTCTCGTATTTTCTCTTATGGATCTACTTCTATCTGGTGTCCAGGACCATCTAGTTTTCCTTGCTTAGACAGCCTGGCACTGCATTTTGAATAAGCTGATCAGGTTTTGGGATTTATGAAAGAAAAAAATGACTAGTTATTCAGCTCTCCACTCTGTATTCTCTATTGTTCGTTCTACAATGTAATGATAATCCATTGCTTGTTCAACTGAGACTTAGCACTGTTATATCGTATGATAGGCATTTATTTGTTCAATTCCCATGTTTTAAAGTGAAAATTGCATAATTTTCTGAATATAATTTGTTGTAGTGTATGTGGGAGTCGCAAATGATCCCACAAAACTATACAGGTGTTGGACCTTGTCATTCTATGAGCAAATGATTGCTATAATGTTTTTTTGGCATTGCTTAGGGAAGAGAGAAATTTGCCATGTTTGAAAGTTGCAAATTTTAAGAAAACTTTTCTGCTATAGCCCACAATGCTATCAAGTTCCAAAGAGGTGCAATTTTATTTATATCTGATTGGCTTTGTAATAATATGGCATGTTAGTACTACCATTTAAAATAAAGATGCGATCCAACACTTTTGTCTAACAATTTGAGTTTCAGTAAGTTTTTATTTTGATGATAATTCCTAACATCAATTTTTCTTTTTTAACTTTACTTTAAAGAAATGAGTCCATTTTTTAAAATTTGATATATTTGGTAAATTCTCCTTGTGAGGTAACCTTTGGTGTAGATGCCAGGGAGCGAGGGCATCTCTTACGTCGAAGTCACGTGGGTCTCGCACCCAACCTTTTTGTTGGGGTACATACCACACAAAACGAGTTGGATGTAGTATTTTACCCAATTTCAACACCTTATCATGTTTATTGGGATTTCAACATGGCGTTCCTTATTGGAAGCCCCTTGAGCTCATCCCATTTGGCATGAATGTTAGGATAAGCATTAGGGAAGAGCTTGTACAAAACACGATGATGGGCTTGGGTCCTTAATATGGGTACACTTGGCAATGCTTCAGGAGGTCCCCATTACGACACATAGAGATGGGCTTAGATCCATGCGTAGCCATAAGTTCGGCCCCTACCTCAAGGAATGCAACCACTATAAGGTGCCTCGCCTATTATAATGGAAAAACTACATTCCTCAAACCCTTTAGGCTTTTAACCTTTGTTTTAATTATTTGTATGTAGCTATATTTTGTTAGTTTTTACATATTGTATAAATCTTTAGACATTGTAGTAGGGAGATGTGTCTCCCCCTTGGAAACACATTTCGGAGACGAGAAATGTGTATGGAGACGTCTCCCATCCTAGGAGACACCCATATGAGATGTTCAACATCTCCTTCTCATCTTAGAAACCCTAAACCGCCCCTTCCGCATTAATTAATGAAAAATGAAAACAAACCCTACAAATTGCAATTTTTTTAAAAGCATGCCTCCGTATTTTGACAAAACCATTGTAATTTAGAGTAAATGCATTTTGGAGCTCATTGTGCAAAAGCGTCTTGGATTTCAACTTTAGGTATTTTTCATTTTTGCCTATCTATAGTTCTCATTCGCATGCATTTCTCATTTACGTGTTTTTAATTCCAAGCCATGCCTAGTCATGTTGAGTAATGCGGGGTCGCCGAGTGAGGTTTTTAAGAATGAAGGGCCCCGGCCTTGTCGTCCCACTTTGACTTGAGGTATTTTCCTTTTCTACCTATATTTTCCATTTCTCCCTATCTTGTTTGTATTTCTCATTTCCGCTTATATTTCCCATTTCTCCTATCTGTCCATATTTCTCATTTCGTCTGTATTTCCCATGTCCTGTAATTCCGAGCCGTGCCTAGGAATTCAAGGGGGGTCGGCCGAGTCAAGTCGTTAAGAATAAAAGGCTCCTAGCCTTGCCATCCCACTTCGACTTGAGGTAATTTTCATTTCCACTTGTATTTTCCATTTCGCTTGTTTGTATTTCTCATTTGGACTTGTATTTCTCATTCCGGTCTATATTTCTAATCACATGTATACGTAATTTTGAGCCATGCCTAGTCGTGTTGGGTAGGGGTCAACAAATTGGGTTTCTAAATATGAAAGGCCGTTAGCCTTGCCCTCCCGGATGGCAAAGCTAGGGGCCTTTTAACTATTTTATTTTTTTAATTAATGTTTCAATGTTTCATTGTTATAAATTAAAAATCAATAACTCTTAGATGTTATTTATTACTTATTAGTTATTTAAATTTTAGTTTTAAATTTACATTTTATTTTAAAATTTTAAAAATATAAATTAGACGTTAAAACTAATAAATTAAAAAATAAAATAACAATATTTAATTATTATTTATATTATTTTTATTTTATTTTATTTAATAGCATTTTCAATTTCAAGTCATATTTTTTAAAATTCATTATTTTTTATTTTTAATGTTTTTATCCTGTCATAGACTTGGGAATGTCGGGAAGGAAAGATGACCTCTTCCCATTGTGGAAGTATTGTGTTCGTGTTGCGGCGGCAAAGGGAGTGGTGGCACCTTAGTCATTGCTTGCAAGTTGTATGGGAATCCCTTTTAGGTAACTTTCACTAGGATGAGGGCCCATTTTTTCACACAAAAGGGAGAGGGATCGAGGCTTGTTCAAATGAGGACGAGAGGTATGAAGTTACGAGAGAACACGAAAAGAGTGAAGGCCTAAGGCCTAATTTAAGCTCTCATGTTTCGGGGATAGTTGCGCCTCACGTTCAACATAGAAGAGAATCCGACCTAAATGTGTCTTCTAGACATATCTCAAATGTAGAATAGGGTGCGGGGTCTTCTTATAAGAGACTGAACATTGGTGGTCCAAACCCCATTGGAGACATGTTTGATGTGCATGGTAGAGATGTAGTTGATGTAGTGATTCCACATAATGCAAATGGAATACCGTTCAATGTTGCACACTCTCCTTATTATGAGGAGATGGTTTGCGCAATTAACAATGGGCGAACAGGGTATAAACTCCCTAGATATGAGAAGCTTCGCACAACTTTAATTGACAAAGAGAAATCAAGGAGAGAGAAAAAACCACACTTGTCAAAAGAGTGGTCTACAAAAGGATGCAACATTGTGATGGATGGTTGGACTAATACTAGAAACCGTCCACTTCTAAATGTTATGGTGACTTCTTCCAAAGGCCCTTATTTTTTGAAGGCAATAGATTGTTCTGTATAGGAGAAAAATGCAGAGTTCCTAAAGGACAAACTATGTGATGCGATTGAGGGTGGGGGCATCATGTGCTGTCCAAGTTGTTACAGATGTTGCACCAATTTGTAAAGCAGTTGGCTTGCTAATACAAAAAATACAAATGTGTTTTGGATGCCATGTTGTGTGCATGCATTGAATAATGCACTGAAAGATATTGGCAAGTTTGAGTGGATCTCTGTGCTCATTGAAAAGGCAAGAAAATACAGATGTTCATATGCAATCATCACCACACACAAGCTATTTATCAGAGATTTGCCAAGGTGGAACTTCTCAAACCTGTTGATACATGGTTTGCTTCTTTCTTCATTCTTCTTGACCATCTTTATGCGGTCAAAGGGGCCTTATGTTCCACTGTAGTTAGTGATACATGGGCAAGTTGGAGGCAATCTACAACAGAGACTGCAATTGAGGTGAGACAAATGATCCTTGATGATCGTTTTTGGGCTGATGTGAAATTTGTTGTTGACTTCATCCAACCCATTTGTGAGGTGATCTGTTTTGCAGATTCAAACAAGCCATGTTTGGGGGAGGTTTATGAAGAAATCGATTCCATGTGTGAAAGAATAAGAAAAGTCACAGACTTAAGGGATTGTTCTTTGTATCCTTTGATTGAAGAAAAAATACATGGAAGATGGAACAAACTTAACACACCTCTTCATTGTGCTGCCTACACTTTAAATCCAAAGTGGTATGATACAGATGTCACCAAGAAGAGGGCTCCATATGAGGACAAAGAGGTGATGAAGGGATTTTGGACTGTAGTAAAAAGATTTATGGCCGAGGAGAGGAGGCTGCCGCTTTCAGCTCTCAGTGGAATAGGTTTTCTTGTGGGCGTGGCGAGTTTTATATGGTGCAGGCCTTTTGTGATAGATGTGCGAAGGACCCAAGAGAGTGGTGGTGAAACCATGGTGGTGAAGCTCCTGAATTGCAATCATTTGCAATACGATTACTCTCACAAGTTGTCAGTTCTTCATCTTGTGAGAGGAATTGGAGTACTTATGGTTTCATTCATTGAAGAGGAACCAATTAGGGTCAAAGAAGGCAAAGAACTTGGTCTACATTCATAGCACACCATCTTCTTTCTCGTAGAGACCTAGGGTACAAGGAGGGTCCTTCAGCAAAATGGGACCAAATTCCATCTGATGGAGCAGCAGACATAGCCTTGGAGGATGAGGGGTTTGAGGCAAATGGCCTCAATGATTTACCTCCTGTTCGATTGCCTACAGAGGAGCCAGAGCTTGAGAGTGATGTGTATCTAGAGAGCATTCTGACAAAGAACCTAGAGGTTGAGGACATTGCTTGTGCAGCAGCTGCACAGATATGATTTAGATTCACATTTCTGAGTTTTGTTTTTAATTTTCACATGCTTATTTGTCGGCATTTCAGTTAGTTACAATGTAGTAATGTGCTCTTGATCCTAAATATATATAATTCACAATTATTCTTGTGCTATTGCTTGTCCTTTCTTGACATTTTGATCTGATTTAATAATCAGTCAGCAATTTCTTGAATCTTTACCTTAAAGTTTTTTACCTTTATTTTTTCTAAAATATTCATTATTCTTTGAATTATATAATTTTATATGTGTGTGTGTGCGCTGTCTCGGAGTACCAATCTCCTATTTTTCAAAAAAAGTGTGTATTGGTACCCATACCCATCTGCCCATACCCATACCCATCTCCTGGTAACTGTCTTTAGAATATTGAATTTTTTGGGTCCCATGTATATGTTGTCTAAATATACTTCATAAATTTAGATTTCCTTTGATATGAAAAGTAATGCGTAATCCTTTGTTATATTGTCGTTTCTGTTTACAAGCTACTGAAGTAATGCTCTATATCTGACATACATCCCTTAGTGATAGCTTGTGACGGAATTGTTTTTGTGCAGTATATCCACATCAAAAGCCAAGGAATATTCTGAGGAAATTGAGGCACTTGCAGCAAGAATAGATTCTAATCCTCAGGTGTATAATAACTCTTTCTTCTATATGATAAGTGTCTATTCATTTTGAGTCTACTGCGTTTAAATTTAATTATCTATAGACTAGAATTATGTGCTTATTTTCATCATATCCAATTATTGCCTTTGAATTTTTTTAATAGAAAAATGTGGAAAGGCGGATAAATTTGGCAGTTTTGACAATATTAAGTGAATGTTGCCAACTGCGTCAATGGATTGTGAAATTTGTGACTAGATTGAAATTATTTACATGTGTATTTCCATGCAAAAGGGGACGTGCACATCTTCTTTTCAATGGAATTTTTTTAATCTGGAATGAGGACTTAAAACTTATCTGTTTGGTTTGGAATGAGAACTGCTGACTCTGGAGGCATTTAGCCAAATTGCAAAATGTAAAAGAGAGGATTGTGAGACTGGGAACTGTAGTACTTGCTAAACACCTATTTCTTGGATAAATTGAATGATCTTATATGGAATGAATTTTAAAGAGGCGAGGACTGAGCTCTAAGGATATCTTATGAAGATTAGTAGTTATAAGGCCATTAGTCCAAGGAAATGGTGACAAGAAAAAACTCGTATCTCCTTTATCAAACAACCAAAGAGCCAAGAACCAAATTCCTATACCAATACAATACCTTTCAATTGAAGGATGCTGCAAGTAGCCTAAGAGCTACATCAGCCTCTTCTATATGATGAACCGAGTAAAAATTAGCTACATCATGAACATGAACGATGGGGGTGGTTGGATTTTCACTGGACAAATATGGGAGTGCTTTGAGAGAAGACCCAGGATATTATTCCAAATTTGAATGTTCAGGGGACTGCCAGCATTTCATGTTACGGAAGGGTGGATTCCTTGCAGGCTGATTTTCGGTGATTAATTTCCTAGGTTGAGGCCGTTGGTTAGGAGAGAGATTGAACAGTAGGGATCAGGGATGCAGATCTTACTACAGATGTATCAGCAGTGATTCCACCAAGCTTTGGCTTTGATTATCTTTTGTTATAGACCTTATTTGTACTCTTTTCATAGGCTACTGGGGATCAAACCCACGGTTGATTAGATGCGTTCAACTGGCTGAGAAAATATAAAGAATGCCAATTCTTTGTTGGAAGAAAAAGAAATCCTCCACTTCCTCTATAAGACCAATTACAGCTAATGAGATTTTTACTCAATGGAGACTAGATTTCATTGGAATAATTAATCCTCCATTAAGTGCAATAAACAAATGGATCTTCACTTCTACATTTTACTTTACAAGGTGGACTGAAGCTGTGGCATTAAATGAAGCTACCAAGGGAGTGATTATTGAAGTTTCTTGAAGACATTGCCCCTAGATTTGGGGTTCCTAATACATTATTAATAAATAATGCTAAAGCTTTTGATGTGGCTAAAATAACAGACTTTGATTTAAAGCATGATATTTGTTTGAAAACCTGGTCAACCTATGACCCCCAAAGCAAAGAATTTGCGAAGTCTTGAAATAATAACCCGAACAGAATCATGAAAAGGACTATAGGGGAAAATCAGAGGCAGTGGCATACCAAGCTGAAAAGAGCCCTTATGGATGAAATCACTAAAATAGGTCCTTGGCACTTCCCCTTATGCCTTAGCGTATAGAAAAGGAGCAAGATTGCCTTCTTCCATGGAAATCCTTGACCTAAAGTTTGCTCATTGAAGGGGATTAGAACACACAATGATGCTATGACTGTAAGGATAGTAGAGCTGCTGAAGTTAGAAGAAAAGAGTGAAGCAGCTAAGAGTAACTTCCACAAGTATCAACAAACAATTGAAAGGTGTTTTGATAAGAGAGCTACACCACAAGACTTCAATAAAGGCTTTTAGTCCTAAAATGGGATGAAGACAGAGCTAAGCCCAACAAACACTCAAAATTTATTTCCATTTGGAGTGGACCATGTTAGGTAGTTGCATGCAAACAAAGCAATGCATTTGAGCCTTATAAGCTAGATGGAGAATTGATGCAAGAGCATCTAGGTTCACATTCAATCCTATATCACCCAAAAACATTTAGAGTTAGTTAAAAAAGATTTGCACAATGCCATATCACTCTTGAGCTTCCCATGCAAGTGTGGACTCTTGTCCATTTTCTGCTCATGCCATGAAAGCCTTTGTAAGTTGCAAAGGCTTGTCCACGCTGTCTAAGCCTTGTTGATTCCATGATGCATTCTGGTGCCACCAAACACTTGCTTTTGCTGCAAAATCTTGCAAATCCTTGCTTGCGGACCGCTATTGTATGCCACCATGATTGGATCTGAGACTGACATAATCTCTTGACAACATCGATATAGTTAAGGGAGGGCACATGGGTCTTGATCCGTTTTCCTCGTCGAATGATTAATTGAATGACTTGGTAAAGCTTGATCTAATGGAGGAGAATCCATGGGAAGCTACCTGCTAACTAGTTGGGAAGATCGATGGCAATCTGAGGTTTTTTGAGGAATCTTTGCAGCAAGGTATCTTTACTTGCAAAGGGGATCTTTGTTCTCCCCTCGACTCACTACAAGTTCTATATATAGAAGGAAGTTGTGAACGTATAAGATGCCTATCTTTGGAGATATCAAGGCAATCGAATTCCACATTGGATTGGGATTGAGAGGCCTATCTAGTTGGGGCATTTGCCAAATTGAGCCGAGTTGGGTTTTGTAGAAGCTTTGCAGGACCGGAAGCATATGATAGGTCATGGGATTGGAATTCTTAGAGAATTCTTGTAGTCTTGTCATAAGACATTCGTTGGAGTGTAATGCCATTGTGCCAAAGTCTTTAATTTTTTCCTTGTATTATTTGAAGAAGCTTTTGTCTTTTCTTATTAAAGTTGTGCTTGAGATCTTGCTTCATGGGATCTAACTTTGGATTTGTGGGCTGCATGGTCTAAGGCATCCCTTCATTGGGACCCTTAACCATGACTCGTATCAAGAATCACTAGCCATCCCAAAGTGAATACGATGTATCTCAAAACACAACTCGTAAAGGTAGAGAAGAATCCTTGTGAATATGTCCATCCTATATTATACTTTGTTTTGCTTGTTTTGTTGTTGTCATTTGGTACCACTTACCGCTTAAGATTAGAAAATGTTAATCATTGAACTATTTAAAGAAAGAAGGATGCCTTCTAGGCATCGAAGACTCCTACATTTATAAGGGAATGGGTAAAATTAAAAACGACTATCCAAAAAATCCATCTGTCATTTCAGCGTTGCCATAGTCAGCAAGATTGTTTGACAAAAGCAACGCCATTGATCATTTTTAAGAATAGGGACCGCACACTTTTGATTTAATATTTATAAAGGGTAAAATGACACTTATCAAGTCAAATTTACGTTCCATGGGGACGCGTCCCCTATGTTTTTTAGCTCATCCCCGTACCGGGGACGTTTCAGAACCTTGGGGACGGGTAGGAAATGTCCCCTTCCTGTCCCCAAACTCTGCAAATTTTCGGAAATGTCCCGGGGACATAAAAAAAAATAGCGGACGACAGGGGACGGCTGGACGTCCCTGGTACGTTTAGGGGACTCCTTGGTATGTTTAGAAGTCCCCTAAACGTACCGGGACATCCAACCGTCCCCTGTGCATACAACCTTAAAAAAATGTTTTTTAAAAATAAAACACACTTCTAATTAAAATTAAAGCAATGTGGGGGCCCACAAGGACCCCCACTTGCATTTCTAAGTGCCCTTGAGACTTCAGAGAAGTTAGTAGCCGTGCATAGTGCCTTGAGACTTCAGGATCGACAGACTCCTGAGTATCGTCAGACTCCAGCCGCATGTTGGGATGTTGATCCCGAAGATGCTTCACAAATGATGAGGAGGAGGCACAGGTGGGATTGGTTGGGGTTCCATTGGATGAGGCAGCCCCTCATAGTTCCAGTGACTCAGACTCAGAGTCTGATTTTGATGCCACTTTAGCGGAGTTTGATTAGGGGCAGCTATATATTTTCATTTTGATTTTCTATGTTTCAGACATTTTGTTGCCCTTGGGCATTTCATTGTAATTGAAACTTGAATCTTATGTGCAATCTCAATTCAGCTCCAGTTTTATGTATTAAAGTTTTTAAGTTTTATGATGTGTGTGATGAATGCTTTATTAAGTTTATCAATGTGTTATACTTATCATTATATGATTATTCATATGAATATTTGAAATTTGAAATTTCCTATATTTTTAAGGTTAAATCTTATGTGAAATCTCAATTCAACTCTAATTTTATTTATTAAGGTTCTATATTGTGTGTGATGAATGCTTTAGCAATGTTATCATATGAATATTAGAAATTTCCTATATTTTTAAATTTTCCCTTATTTTTTAATAGCCGTCCCTAAAAAAATCCGTCCGGAAACACGTCCCCCTGTCCCCTGCCGTCCCCGTCCCGGAAACTTGCTGGAACGTAAAGTCAAATGCCATATATAAGTGCAGATGTGGGACCCAACATATGACATTACTTAGGACACATTGTGACTTCATGAGCATTTGGAGAATTTCCTCGAGGATGTTAGCAGAAATGCACGTCATTTGTCAGATTAAACATTGATATGGCTCACAGGCTGTAGATCTCTCATATGTGTACCTGTTTGAAAGGGTTGACATGGCCATGCAAAGAATTTTTCAAAATTCAAGTTTTGGGGCAAATAATCATAAATGCACATTAAAGCATTAGAATTTGAAGGGGCAATTTAGTTGAGTGCATTCCAATCTAGAAACTCGGACATTCATTTGTATGCACACAATGAACTGAACCTCCAGAGCATTTGAGAACTCTGAAGAGAATTTCACAAAGCCTGCAAGCCGATACCCATGGAACAGCCCACAATATCCAAACTAGCCGCCACCCGTGTTCAAGAAAATCCTGTCCAAGTATTTTTCGTTCTTGTTTGCATCTGAATTTCCTAAAGATAATGTAGGCCAGGCCTTAGAAATAACTGAGTATCCCGTATAAAAAAATTATCAAGTTTTGCCCTCAAATCCTAAGCCTCAAGCTCAAGCGCTTGGCTCCATCATAATCAAAGATGGTGAAATCCTAATTGACCCAGATGATGTCTATGATCCTATATTGAACAAATACCAATGACCTGAGAGAGGGGCTCTTTCAAATATTTTCCACGATGAGCTGTGAGGCCTTCGGTCATAGAACTTGGTCATGCTGTCTGGGCCTCTGATGATTCCCCCATTTACCCCTGTTATGAGCTTGTGGCAGCCTGCACTGGCAATTATCATTCTAGTACTAGATAGGTTAAGAACTTAAGACCAAAGTGGAGCCCTAATTGCACCCATATATGTCGATCTTATAAGAAGGATGCTGGCTTTGCCAGCTGGGAGAGTGTATGTGACCATTGACAATCAAATTGACTATTGGGATAGAGTACAGAATAAGTTGGGATTCCTTAACAAGGAAATGCAATATCTGCTATGACTCTCAACTACTTGAAGGACAATATCCATGATTCCATAAGCATGACTGTCATGGTTTTTGGCCACAACCTATGTCACAAGGTTCTCTAAATTTTATCGATTGTTTTTAATTTTGCTGAACTTTATTCTTGTCAAACATGAAATTGAACTTTATCCATTATTTTTGCATGGGAAGTTTTTTGACACGATTTTGCATTATTTTACAAATGTGTGTATATATACATACCGACTGAAAGTAGAGGACAAAAAGCTCTTTCCACTCTGTCCCTCTGACATATTTATGCATTTTTTCAAAAATAAAAATGATAGAAAAATAAATTGTTCGAACTTAAAGACATTTTTTTCTTGAACTTTATCCCTTGGCGAACTTGAACCGAACTTTATCCCTTGGCGAACTTGAACCGAACTTTATCCTCCTCAAACATAAATGCGAACTCGAACATTGTGACGTTGGCCACGACAATGATAAACATGTCTATCCCCACCAGTTGGCAATAATACATGGGATCAGGACTTCATATTCCTATGCTCAGCTGTCCTTTGACTTCAACAGCATAATGGCAAATGCAATACATCATCAAACTGTTGGAACTCACAAAGGTTTATGGACCCTGCCTACATGGCCTATATGATTTAGTATTAGAACCCACAGAGGTTCCAGCATCTCAATTTACAAGTTACAGATCCTAGGAACCAGCAATTACTTGTTACTTCTTGGACTACTACGCACTCCAGAAGCTTGCCATACAGTAACTTTTTTGATGGTTTCCTTGCACCAATTAAAGCAACGTTCAGAGGAGACTTCATACAGATGGCCACCATCAAGCAAACATCGTTTGCAAGGTATGTTCATGGGAGATTGGTACTTCTAAGTAGATGTCACATTTGACAGAATTTATGGTTTGAGGCAGGGAGTCTTCAACCTGCCCAAGTATGTATCTGACAAAGTTTTTGCCTTAGTATCTAAGGCAGATTGATTATATAGACCATGCATATGGAAATGGTAGAGGGAAGACATCTTTCTATCATATTCCCTTTTCTTGTCATGATGTTACTATAGTGAAGAGAAAAACAACTCAAATACCAAATAACAAATTTAAAGAGCTTCAGTTAGAAGGTAATGATGAGAAGTGGATTTTTGATCCCTTAGATCTGTTTGCCAATTGGTTCAAGACCATCACAAGCGCTGAGAAATTTTATCCACGAGTCCAAATGTGACATTGAAGTTTTTAAAAACAATTGAGTATGAGGGACTCAAACTTCTTGCTAGTTATTGGCAAAAATAATATAATTTAAACCTGCAAAGCTTAAACCTTGGGAGATCTATACAAAGAAGGTTGAATATTATCCGTCCACCAAGCTGAGCAGCCAAATGAAGGTGGTTCTGACAGGTAAAGTGTGGAAGGATTAAAAATTAAGGCATGGTGGAAATTCAGGTTAGAGTTTAATCAACCATCTAAGGGATATTATGAGTTGCCAGAGGATGATACTTTTGAAAGATTTTATAACAGCAGACAATGAGATTCAGATACAAGAGTAGATGATATGACCATTGCTTAGCTTTAAAAAGCACCATGTAACCCAGGAGAAAAGATAACAAAGAGGCAAGGTTACTCTGGTGGAGGTCTAGATGCTCAGAGTCGGGGCTTTGAAGAGTCAATCACAACAATGACCTCTACCATACCATGAAACGAGTCTAGGATTAGAGCAGGGCTCTACACTCTCTGAACACTCACAGATTTTTTTGATGCAGTGCTTATGGCACAAAATTCTACTAAGGCTAGTGCTATAGAACCATCAGATACTACTGAGGGCACTCATAAGACAAGTGAGGAAAGTTCCACCCCACAATGAGTCCGAAACATCTGGAGGAGTATCCGGATCTCAGTCAGGCACTTTCACAAATTCTGTACTTAGTGGAGAAACTCTGAAAGGAGCTGGCAAGGATAATGATGAACTAGAAAAGAATGATAAAAACAAGAGGAAACTAGAGATCATCAAGCTACATCATCCAAGAAACAAAAGAAACTCAGGGAACAGGAAGAAAAGGATCAAAATCCTTCAATTGACTCCTGTAGTTGTGCACAAGAGTTGGTATCGTCCCTGTTGTAAATCCCTCTGTTTCCCCTTCTATAAGTGTTTCCCCAATCAATGTTTCCACTTCACTTCCTCTAGTTACTCAGACCCTGGGTTTTGCAATTTCTTATTCCGTTGTATATAGTTCTTCTAGAGTTGGTTTTTCCTTCCTCTTGTACATACTATTCCTTATTCCCCTTCTCATTGTTCTAGTGTTTCTCCTCACTTTATGCATTGTTAGCTTCTTCTGGGCAGTTACTTCCCCCTCGGTTAAGGAGCGCCCTTATTACACCCCTACACATTCCACCATTATCTTCATCTCCTACAACTCCCTCTTCCCCTTCACAAGCCATAACCATGATAGTTGTGTCCACCTCTGCATTCCAATTACCCCTGTTCTTCATGCCAATCATTCCCACATCATACACACAAGGGTTCATCCCCTTCAGAAGCCATAACCATGATACTTGCATCCACCTCTGCATTCCAATTCCCCCGTTCTTCATGCATTTCATCCCCACATCGTACACACAATTGGGTTCAACAATGATTCATACCATGGTCTTTCCACAACATTTTCAAGAAGTGCAGACTCAGACTCAACAGTTCTTACAAAAGATATATGTGCCAAGCTAGCCTTGCAGCTTGCTACATAAGATTGAGAAGCTTGTATGACTGAAATACAAAAAGTTTGTAATTCACCCACATGGACCCTTAGAACATGATATAGGAATCACGGGTCTTGATTCGAAATGCGTTGATTAAAAATTCTTTCACAGTTTCAATCCAGAATTCGTTTTTGCATGATATAGGAAGTTTAGATGGAACCATTTGATAATGAGACTTCCTCTGCAGCTATGGGATTTAAAGGAGGGCAACTTAGTGACAAAGTTGAGTGTTTCCAGGAGGGCAACCTATTGAAAAGTTGAAATTTCCAAGACGGGGTAACATTAATTTCATGCGACCATCTGGAGATGGGAGAGGTTAAAAACGAAAGAGTGCTTGAAACTGTGTCTAAAAACCCCAAAGACGACCAAATCAAGACCAAGTTACTGGAGCTGCAGGTCACAGACCTAGATAGAGAATTATCGAGGGAAGTGCCAGATGCCTTACGGGACAAAAAAACTGAGAATGATTTGGAAATGCAGCATGCAGCGTCAGGGACAAGATGACAAGTCTAAGAAATTGGAAGGAAAATCAGGGTCTCTTGACCTAATAAAAGGAGTTTGTAAGTCTTATTGGGACAATATCACACATGTAACTTCAGGATTGTCACCTAAAGCCAATTAGCCTAGACTGCGGTTGATAAAGTGCTACAAACTATAAGCCGAAGATATCTCAGGCCTTATCTTACAGGAAGTTGTTGAGTGTCCTGGCAGATGATAAGTTGATATCCACAGGCACACAAGATAGGTAACGTGCTGCTCAAAAGGCCATTGATATCCTGGACAAGCAGGAGGCAACATACAGATGTTGAACTGAATTGAATGTTCTATCTCAAATCATCAATGAAATGCAGAACCACATTATGCTTCTAATACAACCAGGTCTCCCTTTTTCCTAGGGAAAGGACACTAGCCTATTTCCCCAAGCAGGCTTCTTGAAACTACTGGAAGACAAGGAATATGATGAATCGGCCTAGCACACCTACCCTAAATGATGTCTCCCAGATCATCAAACCACTGGAAGCGCAAATATGCATTGGAAAAGGTAAAATACTTCTCTTATGATGGTACTTTTGAATTGGCAAGATGTCTCAGGGCACTGCAAAATATTGAATTTCCAGCAGAAGAGTGGAAGTTGTTGCAGAAAGTTTTTGACTGTTCCCTTTGGAAACCCATAAAGGACCAGAGATCTCAAAGATGACAACAAAATCAGTCACTCCCATGGGAGAAGTCATTAGGCAAAAAATACAGAACATAAGTTACAAGGAGAAAGACCAGTGTGTAATGCTGCAATATCCAGGGGACAAATAAGAGTCCGAGTCTAATCAAGTAGGGGCAGTTAGGACTAGGACATTCATCAGTACCCCTCCACATAGATCAAATTTTACTCACAGAAGTTTATTTTAGATGAAATGACTAAAAAGGGGAAAGTCGAGAAGCAATCCACATATGAGGAACTTGTTATGCAGTCACCTGTGTATGAATCAGCTTGTCAGAGCAAGAAAGATCAGAAGTCATTTGTTTACGATAAAATCAGCAGACAAGGGCTTGTACAGTCTTTTCAATGGTCAATCAGTGGAGATAAGAATTGACAAGAAATGCATACATCCAAAGAAAATCAGTTACAGTACCATCTTGTTTGTCAGATGCCATTTATGGCATAGAAGGACGAAGAAACAAGTTCCCAATTCAGCAAGGAACGATTCCCTTTTCCCAGATCCCAAATCCTGAATGTGTCAGCTTTAACTGCACATACCAGATCTTCTATTCCCAAAAGGGCACAACCCATTGTTCAAAGCCAGATCCAGGGAGATTCTCTCTTTTTCTGTATGAAGTGAAACCACACAACCTTGGGCAGAGTTGCAAGAATACTAGATGGCATGTGATTTTCTGTTTAAATGCACTTCTCTTATTCCAGTCACAAGATAGCATACTCAAAATGGAAAGAAAGGATAGTATGAAGAAAAAATCATGCCTCTGTCTCATTCCATGGCCAGGAAGGAGGATTACAGTAATGTTTGCATAAAATGGAATGCGGGGTTCAGGCAAAAAGGGTGAGTGCTTATCAAGAATGTTGTCTTCCCTGCCTTGCTGGGAGACTATCATAAGAATGTTCTCAGGTACTGGCTTCAGCCTATAGAAGGAGGATCACAGCCCCACTAGCTGTATGAAGCTTACCAAGCACCTGACAGGCCCAATCCCTAATGGGTAGACCTACAAAAGTAAGCGAATGGAAGGCCTGCAGGCTCCAGAAGGAGCTCCAGAGTTTTCAACAACCGGGTCCTGTAAAAGGTGATCCTCTAAGGGAGGTCTGGGGAAGTGCTTCATAATCCAGCAAGACACTGAGGTACCTTTTTGGCAGATTTCAAGGCACTTTGATTGAAATAAAAGTGATTTTGTTTGTTATGTATTTGACAAGGGTAGCTGATCTGAAACACATCATGTGGGGAAAAAAGAATTGGAGAAATGGAAAAATATGTCTAATTGGGACAGAGGTATCAGAGATGCTCCAGTTAACGGTTCATCAGAGAGACCTCTGAAAAACAGCGGAAAAACATATATAATGAACCTTCCAATTATTCTTGAATGTTGAATATATAATGAACCTGTTCGGTTCTAATTAGTTAGGAGGTTGTAAATCAGTTATAACTGAAGAAACTATAACTACTTCTCTTAATGATAAATACACCCTGCCTGTCATTCAAACCAGTGCAGTTTTGCATCTCTATCTTCTTGCTCTATTTTCTTTATGCTTCTAGATCCAACATTGGTATCAGAGCGTAGGCATCGATGAAAGGAGGGGTCGACAGTGTGGTTGACGCAAGCAGAAGATAAACACGTTTTTCTGAGTGTCTGAAAAACGTCCAGCGAAAAGGAGACTCGAAATCTGGTGTATTCGCGTTTTTCGAGGGCAGAGAAGACTATATTCGCTGTTGCTGCCGGAAAGTCCTTCGCTGTTGCTGTGGAGATTCGTGCCATTCCTTGGCAAACACAAGTCGCAAAAGCCCTTGGCAAAGTCGCAAAAGCCCTTGGCACCAGCAAAATCGTGGGTTTATCTTCACGAGGGCAGAATCGTGAAACGTGGGTCACAGAAAAATTACAGACATAGACATCCATTTCAAAAAATCGTGGACAGCTATATTGCTCCGCTGAAAATCGTGGAAAGCTATATTGCTCTGCTGCAGGAAAAGGTTTTTAACTGCCACGTATTTGCAAACATTTGACTTAATCTGCCATGTATTTTGCATATATTGCTGTTTCTTTCTACCACGTATTGGCATTAAGTGTTTTTTTTTCTTATTTGGTGGGCAAAATACTTTATTTCCATTTTTATTATTTTCATAATAAAATGGCAAATATTTCAAATCTTATTCTGCCTGACTCGCAAAAATTAACGGGCACTAATTTCAATGTTTGGAGTCATAAGATTTTAACGGTTGCGGAGTTTCGTGATTGTGATAAAATAATCAAGGGTGATGAAAATCGACCAACGACGAACTTCGAGGATTATGACAAACGTCATAAGGAAGCATTATTGCTTCTCAAGTTGTCGGTGTCGGATGATATGATACCGGAAGTGCGGAATGCCACTGTGGCAAGCACATTGTGGGCCAGTCTGAAGGGTAAATATCAGACGTCAGAAAAGAGTCGGGTTTTATACCTGAAAAATATGCTCTTTTCCGTAAAATTACAAGAAGGTGGATCGCTATCTGAGCACCTACTTCGGATGAAAGATCTCCGAGACCAGTTGTCTTCCATAAATAAAAAGGTGGACGATGATGATATGGTGGCTTTGGTTCTAAATAGCTTGCCTTCTTCGTATGAGTCATTTGTGGAGGCACTTCATTTAATGGCGGAGAGTCAAACTCTTACGTTTGACAAGGTGAGTTCCACCTGTTGCAAAAGGAACGAAGACAGACACAGGTTCAAGAGTCCACTTCTGGACAATCTGAGAGCACTTTTGCTGCTCAATCTAAAGGAAAGTATAAATGACAGTTGAGACATCCTCTTCCTCTCCTAAATATCAAGTGAAATGTTACTATTGTCACAAACTTGGTCATGTGAAGAAAGACTATCGGAAAAGACTCAATGCCTTGAAGAAGCAAAAGGGGCAGGCACATGTGGCTACATTTGAACACGAGTCAAAAGAAGAATATGCTCTCATGGCATCTTGCACGGATAATGGCAGTCCTACTCGATGTTGGTTCTTTGATTCTGGAGCATCACGACATTTCACATGTCAAAAAGACTGGTATGTCAATTTTAATTCTTGTTCTTCTGATTCAATTACTTTAGGAGATGGAAGATCACATGCTTTGTAGAGGGTATTGGGGATGTTCGTATTATGCTAAATAATAATACCAGATTGCTTGTAAAAAATGTTAGATATGTGCCTAACATGAATAAGAACTTGTTATCTATCAGTCAACTAACTGATAATCCCAATATCTCTGTAAACTTTTCTGGTAAACAATGTATTGTGTCTGACATCAAGCAAAATAAGGTTGTTGCTTTGGGGATTGGGCATGGTGGTCTATATAGACTTGTTGATCCTGCCACGGTCAACTTGCATGCCTTAGTTGTGGAAGGCAATACCAATGTTTTATGGCACGAAAGATATGGCCATCTCAACCTTCAGTATTTAGCCCGCCTTCATAGAGCCAACATGGTTGTTGGTTTGCCTCCTATTCAGGAGAAACAGGACATGTGTGCTTGGTTGTTTTGCAGGAAAACAAAAGCGGAAGCCTTTTCCCTCTGAAGGTGCTTGGCGTGCAAAGGGGCTCTTGGATCTTGTACATGCAGATCTATGTGAGCCATCGTGGAAGACTCCCACAGTCCTTGGTGCACGTTATTTTCTCTTGCTGGTGGATGATTATACTCGGAAGATGTGGGTCTATCTTTTGAAAAAGAAGTCTGATTGCTTTGCTTCTTTTGTCAAGTTCAAGGCCTTGGTGGAGAATCAAACCAGCCGGCGGATCAAGACTTTGAGATCCGATAATGGGGGTGAGTTTACCTCTAAACAATTTGCAGATTTCTGTAGTAAAGAAGGGATTCAACGCTAGTTGACAACCCCTTATACCCCACAAAATGGGGTGGTAGAATGGAGGAACAAAACCATCATGGAGATGACTCGATGCATGATGCACAGTCGAGGAGTACCCTATAAATATTGGGGAGAAGCTGTTAACACAACTGTTTATATACTCAATCGGAGTCCTTGCAAAGCTTTGCAGACATCACACCGGAGGAAGCTTGGTCCACCATCAAACCAGAGGTATCAACATTTCGTGTTTTTGGTTTAGCTGCTTATACTTTGGTTCCTAAAAATAAAAGGAGTAAATTAGATTCCAAATGTTCTAGATATTTTTTTGCTGGTTATAGTGATCAATCTAAAGCCTATAGGTTGATTGATACTTCCACTAATAAGATCATTATTAGTCGAGATGTTGATGTAAAAGAAACAAAGTCTTTCTTTGGTTGTAATCAGCAAGGGGACCAGCCAAGGGGCAGCGATCAACAAGGTGTCATAAAAGAGTTTGGTACTCTTTCCTTGCCTGATCATGAATCTGGTTCTTCTTATACTCCTCCACAGACTCCAGGACAGTCTGGTCAATCTTCCACTGAGATTGTTGAGTCACCAGGAAATCAACTTGTGTTGGTTTCTCCTCCGAGAACTTCCGTTGGCTTCTCTTCCAGAAACACCACCACCACCACATCTTCAGTTCAGCGAGGCCTAAGTGGTTTTACTCCACTATTCAGGATTTGAGGAAAGACGAATTGTCTCCTCTCTTAGATGGAAGGTCTCGACGAACTGGTAAGCAAATTGATTATTCTGAGCACGCTCAATTTGCTCTTGCTTCTGATCTTCTTCATATTCATGAGCCACAAAATACTCTGAAGCACGAGGCATACCGGAATGGGAAACTGCCATGCAACTAGAGTATGATGCCTTGATTAAGAATAATACTTGGAAGTTGGTGCCATTACCTCCAGGGGAACACACCATTGGCTGTAAATGGGTGTATAAAATCAAGTGCAAAGCAGATGGTACTTTGGATAAGTACAAGGCTCGACTTGTTGCGAAAGGTTTTTCGCAACAGGAGGGGATAGATTATGAAGAAACATTTGCTCCTACTGTAAAGATGGTCACTTTTCGACTTCTTCTTTCTTTTGTAGCTCAGTTTGGTTGGAAAGTATATCAGATGGATGTCAAAAGTGCTTTCCTGAATGGGGATTTGGAGGAAGAGGTGTATATGACACAGCCTGAGGGTTTTCGGGCTCGTGGTAGTGAGCATCTGGTATGCAGATTGATTAAGTCCTTGTATGGACTTAAGCAGGCTCCTCGAGCCTGGTACATAAAAATAGATAAACATCTCAGAGATTCAGGTTTCACACGGAGTCATTCTGATCCGAATCTCTATGTCAAAAGCAATGATGATGACATTGTGATTCTTATTGTATATGTTGATGACCTTGCCATCACCGGCAGTGGAGATGCTGCAATTCATAAGGTAAAATCAGATTTATGTGCTGCTTTTGACATGACTGATTTAGGCCTCCTTCACTATTTTCTTGGTGTAGAATTCTGGCAACTTGATCACTTGATTTTCATATCTCAAGTTAAGTATGCCACTAACCTGCTACAAAAATTTCAAATGTATGATTGTAATTCTTCTTCTACACCTATGGAGGTAGGGTTGAAACTCTCAGCCCATGATGATTCACCACCGGTCGATGAATCATTATACAGATAGTTGGTGGGTAGTTTGATCTATCTAACAACTACACGACCGGATCTATGTTTTGTTGTCAGTTATCTCTCTCGGTTTTTATCTAAACCGAAACTCATTCACTGGGAGAGCAAAAACAGTTCTACGATATGTCAAAGGAACTCTTGACTTTGGCATTCTATATCGAAAGTTGCAGATTTCAAGTTGATTGGCTATATTGACTCTGATTGGGAGGATCTGTAGATACTCTGATCTACCACAGGATATATCTTCTCTTTTGGTTCAGGAGTTGTTTCTTGGCAAAGTAAACTTCAGCCTACTGTTGCCATCTCTTCTACGGAAGCAGAATACAAGGCTGCTGTTAGTGCCAATTGCGAAGCAATATGGCTTCGTCGGATTCTAACTGACTTTTAGTTTCCCAGGCTGCTGCAACACCTCTTTCACTCTTTTGTGATAATCAAGGTGTTCTAAAAATGGTGAAGAATCCTATCTATCATGCCCGCACTAAACATATTGAGATTCATCATCATTATATTCGCCAGTTGGTTGATTCTGGTGAAATCTCTCTGCATTTTTGTCCATCTGCAGATCAGCCTGCTGATGTAATGACTAAACCTCTTGGTCCTTTGTTGTTTGTCAAGTTTAGAGATAAACTTGGTGTTGTTTCGAGGTTTGTCATTAAGGGGGTGTTGAATATATAATGAACCTGTACGGTTCTAATTAGTTAGGAGGTTGTAAATCAGTTGTAACTGAAGAAACTATAACTACTTCTCTTAATGATAAATACACCCTGCCTGTGTCATTCGAACCAGTGCAGTTTTGCATCTCTATCTTCTTGCTCTATTTTCTTTATGTGCACAAGAAAGGAATTTTAGATGATTATTGCAATCTGTTGTTGGTTTCTTTCACATAAAAAGTTTAAGAATTTTAGAGACAGTACTCTAGTTGTCTTTATTTGAGAAAAACATCTGCTTGAGAAATCATGTTCATTTAGATCAGTTTGTTGAGTTAGTGATTAGCATTGGAGAAGCGTGAAAGGAGCTTGTTGCTGCGATGATTCAGAAATCTAAGGCTATCCTTGTTCTTGAAGGTTCACAGTGACAAGAACAAGTTGACAACCAAGGAGAATGACTTCAAAAGGCTCGTTACTGGAAGATTTATATATCTTGTGGAGGGCAGTGTTTACATGTGTGGTTGTGATCTTAATAATTTTGTAATTAGTGCCTGTTTGGATTGTGTAGCCACAGTACGGTATGGTTTCCTGAATGTCATCTATAAGGCTCGTTAGGCCAATTTTATTAAGAAAGATTTTGATAAAACTTGCAACCTGTTATAGCAAGGAACTCAAACATTATATGGTTTTGCCCAAAATTTATGAATGCGGGATGAATTTTCTTATTAATTTAAAAAAAAAAAACTTTCTAAATCTTTATCAAAACCATACATCTGTTTTATCACTTGATTCTACTAGTGAGCTATAAAGATCTGACCAAAATTATGAAGGCATTCGAGTTTTTACTCAAGGGCTGATCATTCTCCAAACATGTAAAGGAAGTGATATGGTGAATAAGTTGACTGTCATGGAAATAACTTGCCATAAGAATGTAAAAATATATAATATGTTCTGACTGTGTATTGCTTCCTTGTTCTGTATCTTGTTGTAATGTTGTCCTTCTAAAAATTGCATCTATTTCTTGATTTAGGCAAGCGTGATGTGATTATTTTTATGATTGAACACAAGTTTCATTCAGCTGTATTACTGTCATGTATTGGGTTCACAGTTAAAAGCATCAGAACCCTCAAGAGTGTCAGATGATGATCACATCAAAGAAGTGTCTGAACTGGAAGAGAACAAATGGATAACCAATGAAGGTGGTGTTATGTCTACATCGTCAACTCCAGTTTTGCGTAAGAGACATGTGTAAGTGGGTGAATTATGAAGCAGTTTCATCTACTTTGGTGTGAGTGGAGATTGTTCTTATGCGTACACTAGTTTTATCCATGCAAGAAATGAAAATAGAAAATCAAATGAATTCGAAATCTTGAAACCATATAAATCATCCATTTGAAGGCTTAGGGTTGATTTAATAAGAAAAGACAGTCTCTTGATATGATTTAAAAATGCATTGGTATCTCCCAAATGCAATTGACACATTTTTTGAACTAGATCTGACTAAATAAGAAAATGAACTCTCTTAATTTGATTTTAAAATACCAGCATCTCCAAGATGCAGTGGACGAAGTCTTTTGAACTATAGTTTTTAATATACTCTTAAAGACCTTTTGCTGTTATTCCTCATCATTTGAGAACGTTTTACTTTTCTTCCGTTCTAAGGAGACTTCCTAAAAAAGCACCATTTCTTGGTTGATTTAAAAAATACATCAGCATCTCCCAAAGTGCAATCAACAAAGGTTTTTGAACTAGATTTGACTGAAAGAAAAGGCACCATCTCTTGATTGATTTAAAAAATACACCAGCATCTCCCAAAATGCAATGGACGAAGGTTTTCTGAACTAGATTTTGTAATATGCTCCAAGAATTTTTACGGTTATTCCTCATCCTTGTCATTTGCAACATATTACTATTTGCAACATATTACTTCGCTTCAGCTCTTAGCAGACTTGAAAACATTGGAAAAATAAATCTGTTTCATTAGTTTTCAAAAACATTAGGAAAATAATTCTGTTTCATTAGTTTTCATAAAACATTAGGAATGTATTTATAAAGAGAACATCCTTGTGTTTAATAAGATACAACACCAAGGATCAGAGTAATGGTCAAGACATTGTAACAGCCAAGACAGAGTCACCAATAAAACTGGATGCCCCAGCCCAAGCACGCATTGAAAAGCACAGGTACTTTGTCGGACAAGTTGCAAGTCTTTAATAACATTTTCTGCAGTAGGGTTATAGTTTATTGCTGGATCTTAATTTTTAAACAAAAGTTTGAATTTTTTCATTATGCAAATCGGATATTACTGATACAATCGTTTCCTCTAACCGCTAATTGTAACAGGAGACTTCAGGAAGACTTGACTGATGAAATGGTTGGTTTAGCCCACCAGCTAAAGGAAACTAGTCTCATGATGAATCAGTCTTTGCTTGATACTGAAAAGGTATTGATAGGAAACCAAGCTTCGGTTGCTGAACATTACTCTTCCAAACCTGACACACACAGAAGTTGCATTGAAATATGCAAACCCCAATTTTATGCATTTGATGTTTAACTTTTCTGATGTGTCCACAGATACTAGATTCTACAGAGCGGGCTGTGGAACACAGTTTGGCAAGTACAGGACGTGCAACTGAACAAGCTGGAGAAATTTATTCAAAAAGCTTCAAAACCAGTTGTTTCACATGGCTTATGATATTTGTCATGAGTTGCGTGTTCCTTCTGGTTGTTTTGTTGATCCGAATAACTTGAGGAGCCTCAAGAAGGGCATATATATCAAATCTTTTTCTGCCTAGTTTGTCATGAATGTTCTAAAGAATACCAAAGAGGCAAGTTAGCCTGTATCAATTATATGTAAAATGTAGATGGCTCTTTGTGTTGATAGTTTCTGTTAGCTGTTTTTGTAATGTTAATAGGAGATCAATGCTCTTAGATAACCTGAAAGCAATTTGTACAACGTTTTTCATGGATTTGTTTCTTTTGTGGAAAGCATTTCAGTGAAGGGTGCCAAATATTAGGGCGAGAGATTCAACATTAAATGAATAATATTGTTCAAATCTTGCTACTTACTCTTCTTTGCTTAATAAATCATCAGACTATCCTCTATTGAAAGCGTGAGGTGTACTTTTATATAAAAATACTCTGAAGACATTCAAGGACTGTAGAGGTCATTTCACCTTTTGCAGCATCATATAATTTATGACTAATGTACTGCTCTAGACTATATAATAAAAGAGTAAATGATCAATTTCGATCTTCTCACAACTTTATCCATTACATACGACGATTGTGCTATATATTGCCTAATCTGTGATGCTATTACACCACGAACCCCCTCTTCTCTTCTTGAATACTCGCGCACAACAAAATGCAATATGTTAGAAATTATGTTGTAATTATTTAATAAAATAATTTAGGTTAGTTTAATAGGGAGGAAAATAATTACCAAATCACGTCCAAAGACCAACATTGTTTTATGTTCTTTTGTCATTGCATGAGATACATTCATGTCCAAAGACCAATACTGTTTTCTGTTCGTTTTTCATCCCATTGAGATATGCTCATGTTGAGAGATCAACATTGTTTTATTTTTTTGTCATTACATAAGATACATTCATGTCCAAAGACTAATATTGTTTTATGTTCGTTTTTTCATCCCATTGAGATAAGCTCATGTCTGGAGACTAACATTATTTTATGTTCATTTTCATCCCATTGAGATACACACTAATGTAGAACTCAAACAGACTTGTGTTATACAATCAATAATTATAATACATAAACCAAACAATTCAATAGAGGACTTATTATCAATAGACATAAGCAGTAACGTTCAATACAAAGTTTAGCTCCGAAGGAGTGTAAATATAACTCAATATAGAGACTAGCATTGAAGGACTTTCAATGTCTCTGAAAGTAAAATGAATACAACTTAATATGTAGCTTAGTTTTCAAAGATCAATTAGTTAAGCTCAATACAAAGCTTGGCTGTAAAGCATCAAATGAACCAACATATTAGGAAAATACAAAGCAAAGGGTAGATTTCGTAGTATTGAAGACATTTAATTCAGCCGCTATCATAATTAACAAATGGCAACCAACCAAATAGGATCAGGGTTGAGATTTGATGGGTAGGCTTACATGTCAACTAAAAATTCAGTGACAATTTATCATTATTAATGGCTTTTGAGCTTAGCTTTTAAGATTTTCCTCATCTGTGAGGCAGTAAAATTAATGCGTCCATTCATTCATCCAAACGTTAAAATTAGAAGAAAACATTATATAATGTAAATTTAGGGTAACAACATGGTGGTCACATGTATGTTGTACTTACAAATTATTGGCAATGTATGATCGGATTTGGTTTCTACTAATATTAACATTGGGTATGTTGATGGATTTAACAAATTATTAGATGTTTTTTAAGATAGGAAATGTTTGAAGGAGAATGTAAAATACTCTCAAAGTCACAAAAATAGGTAGGATAAGCATCATATCTCATTTGTGGATATGATGATTCGAGGCTTTATTTTAGTCATCAAGGTTAATTCTCATTAGCTCTTATAGTAGGCAACACCAATGTTCAAATTGATTTGCCATTTTCACACCTAAAATTTTGTTGCCTACGAGTAATTGTTTGTTCATCCAAGGAAATTTTGTAAGCATGCCACTTTGTTTGAATATAAGTGCATAATAGCAACGATGTGCCCATATATTTTATACGGTGATAATTGGAGAATCGCAGACATGCGGATCCATAAAGTAAATTTATAGTAAAAATTAATTATGATTGAAAGGGCGGTTGTTCAATTGGTGTAGACGATGGCGGTAAAGATTTTGAAAACACCATCCACCAAGGTATAAAACTTTAGAGAGAATGAATTGAAGAACAACGAGATGAAATCAAGTTCAAGTTTTATTTGAATTTGGCATAACAAATACTTCTATCATTGATATTCACTTCAACAAGGTTGCCCTCAATTGGAATGTTTCTTATCCTTTAATTAAATAAAATTCAATTTGTTTTTTTGAATTGTATAGGAAATTTTCTTAATAGGGGAAGGCAACCTCAAATATAAACCTTGTACCATATTAATATTGACAATTAAAATAGATTGCTAATGTTAGCAAAAATAAAATAAAACATCAAAGACTAATTTATATAATTAATATTCATGTTTTTTAAATACATAAATTTATTATTTTCATTGATATTGTATTAATTTATATTCATAATAATGCCAAAGATTTTTTTGTTTATTTTTACTAGCAATCGCATGTGAGAGGTGTAATGGAGATGCCAATAGAGATGCGATGAAGAACTTAAATTTAAAGGAGTGAAAAATTATAGGAGGAAGATAAGTCGCAAAGAAGAGGATTGAGGAGAAGTCTAGGGGAAATTGGGGGTAACGATGTGAAACTTTTCTTTCTTTTGAGAAGATACATATGAACCACATGCCCTTTATATCAATCATTAGAAGTAGAGAGGGGGTGTGAAGCAAATATTGTCGAGGAATCGTACTACGAAGATAACGAAGAAAGCAAGCCTTGTCGATTAATACTTGTAATGCTAATAGTTGTTTTTTTGCAATGTTGGGCCTTATGTTTTGTGGATAGAGCACATGCCATTTTAAGGGGAATATGGTTGCACTTGTTGCGGGATACTTTAGAGATAGGGACGTGTCCAGGGGACTCAAAATCCCATGTCGAGCGGATGTAGTAGTTGAATTTTACAACCGAAAAACATAGAAGGTTATGTGGTTTTGTGCCGTTGTTATATACCATTATTTTAGGCCATTCTTCACGTTCTCCTTGGTAATGATAGATATCATCCGTAAGAGTTTTACTTGTGGATCTATATTTGACGCCTCTTCCTAAACATTCAAGGTTCTTAATTGTCATTAAATTTGAAGCATTGTCATGTATATAATCTTATGCCTTTTGTTTTGAGATTATGTCATTATGGGGCTTTGCAATATGAGGGAGTTGTCAAAGAAGATGAGAGAGGAAAAGTGTATGGGTATTCCCATAAATATCTTAAAGTATTTATCAATAGTAAATGCACTCAATTGTTTCATTAAATGTTATTTTCTAATATTATATACATATTTTCTATATCTTGCACTGAGCTTTTCCGATTGTCATGCTCTAGTCAAATTCACCTTAGCTATCAATGTTATCCTCAAGTTTTGATCTCACATCTTGGCACCAATCTTCTTATTTTCTTGTTTCTCAATCAAAGACATGGATTTCACCACTATTTGTGGAGGCTATTGACTCTAGAGACAATAGTCTAGCTAAAGAGAAGAGGATATACATGTCCAACTAAAGGGAAGAGGAGAATGTTGCAATTGAAACACATGATGTTTTTAAGTTTTAAATACAAGGAATGTACATTCAAAACCAATAACAAAGGGTAAAGTGGGAGAGAGGAGGGAAGAAGAGGAGGAATGCAATGGATGACGGAGTTGGTTACGATTATTGATAGAACTTTAATTGGGATAGGGATGGTGTATTAGACGAAGTCATATCTCCTATTTTTTCTAATTTGAATAGATGAACCAATAATGATTTTGGAAAATCTTTGAAAGGAGGGAGGAGGAGACTCAGTATGTTTGTCAAGGCTACGGGCTTTGGAAATAGATGTGAGAGTAAGCCCCTTGTTTTCCAAATCCCTCTACTATCGGTAGGTTCTTTTGTACAACATAAGGCTATACGCTTTATGGATTGATAGAGTCCGAGCCGTATTGAGAGGAAGTTGTTTATGGTTCCGTTAAGAGATAAGATAGATATGGGAGACAAGCACGTGATGTCTAATACAACCATCTACATAGGTAATTTTGATAACAACAATGCTTTCTTAGGTTCTTTGGTTATGTGAGAACACAAAACACTCTAGGACCCATCTTTGGCCTTGCCTAATTTTGTTGAATCTAGAAAAACAAGAAGAGGCAACAATGTTTTCTTAGGTTTTTTGGTTATGTGAGAATGCAAAATGCTCTAGGACCCATCTTTGGCCTCACTTTTTTCAGCACACGGTGACAAATCCATTGGCAAAAGGCTTGAAAATTAGCGTGATCTTCAATTATCTTTCTAACAAAGCCTTATGTGGGGCACATGGCACATGTCACACACAATGTGAGTGGATGTGAATGAGTTCCAACGAGATGAAGCAAAGGGAGAGGGTGAACCCTATTAAAATCCCCCAACAACTCAAATCCATCCCCCACTATCTCTTGAAGACCACATAAACACATAATCCTCAAGAGAATACATTAACGTATAAACATATAAATGAGAGCCAAGTTGTTTAGACATGTGACACTTAAAAATTAAAAAATCAATCTTCAAAGCCCGTAAGCAAAGCAATATTAGTTGTATTTAATTTAAAATATTTCAGACTTTACAGAAAAATACAAATTTTTAAAACACAAAAGATAATGACACAAACACATAAATACAAAAAAAAAGAATATATTAATTATAAGTTAATGTATGTGTCAACAACCAACAATAAAAAATAATCAAAGCATAAACTTAATTTTTTTTTACTTCAAATAACATACGGCCATATGGTTCATTGTTTGATATAGTTGCTAGTAGTACTAGCAATCACGCGACGGCACGTGCGATGTGGACGCTGTAAGGGATCGGTAGGTGGTTTGTTCCATAATTTGATTTACATTTGCCTTGGAAGTGGAACATAACACGTAGGAAATGTATTACCAACTATATGTAGATTGATTTCGGTTGGATTAGTGTGCATGTTGACTGCGATTATCATAAAGTCGATGCGAGATATAAGTAACACTAAAATATGCAAGGAAGTTTTGGCATTGCGAAGTAAAAGAGAAACAACATTTTAGATAAACATTAGACAAATGTCGGTGTTCTTAGGTCTTGCAAGAGAGACTTATCCACAATGTCTAGCGTTGCCACAAATCGACCAAAATCTGCAGTCATGATTGAAAACATGTTAAGCAAATTATGATGAATTTTAATGCGTTATTTTTATGTTTTGCAAATGTCATTGAAGCATGTATTTTTTGAAGCAATACTTACATGCATGAGAGTAGAAGAAGAGGAATGGGGAATGACACCGTGAATGAATATGGTGGGAGGAGGGGGAAAAGGGTCAAAGCAGATTATGTTATGGGGCGGGAATCGAAGATTTTTTAGTCGTGATTCCTCTTCCTTTCTTTTGAGGAGGTGACGGGAAAGGGACATTTTGGAGTAGCGTTCGAAAGAGAAGGGGGGTGAAATGCGTAGGTATTTTAAGGAGGGGACTCTAGAAATTGCGGTGAAAGTAAGGCCTGGTCGTTCTGAAGAACCTATATCCACAGTTGCTTTATGTAAAGTAAGGCCTTGAGATTTGTGGATTGTAAGTGCCCAGGCCATTTTTAAAGGAAGTTGTTTGTGGTTGCCTCTTGAGATTGGGGGTACGGGGACATGGGTGGGGAAATGTGGATTCCAGGGAGGGCCGTTGTATTTGTTAAAGTCAATTACAACAAAAAGTGGAAGAGTTGGAGGAGACAAAGATGGCGTGTAGACAATGGTGCCAATGGAGCCATTCACAAGGCCAACTTCAACCCACAAATTTGCGGTGAGCATAACCTTTTGTTGTTTACAGAGGAGAATAATTTGTTCGAGTTTCTCTTCATCATGTTCCTTTGAATAGTTGATCTTGGTTTGTTCAACATTGGAGCGTGCGATTGGAGCATTGAGGGATTTCAGCATGTTGAGGTTGTGTTGGATCGACAAGGTCATTTGTTGCGAAACAAATGTGGAGCTAGAAGGAAAGGTGTTATGTCGGCAATAGATATTTGGGAGTCTGTTCATTGGATAAGTGTTTTCTAGTCTTGGAGTAGTGGGATTCCATCTCTGATATTTAGTAGTAGCTATCAAAAATAAATCTGGGCATCATCTGAACCTTGCTGCCTAAAGATTGTAGTAAGCGTGATACATGTTGTGAAGCTATACCATAGGTTTGTTCCATAGGTGTGACCGACATAGAGTGGAACATCATTGACAGGGGGTAGTTGGCCAAGGTCACCAACGAGAATGATGGATCTGTTACCAAAAGCGGTTGATTTGAAGTGAGGGAAGGCTTCACGAAGACGGAAGTCAATTTTTGCAAGGAGTGTGGGGCCTATGAAGCTCATCTCATCAATGAGAATGTAATGAACATGTTGTAGGGATTGTTGGAGAGTGGAAAGCGATATGCCTTCGAGTGGTTTTATTTCTTTTATTGGAATGCGCAATGCAACATGTATTGTCGATGCGGAAATGTTGAATGCGGCCACTCCTGTAGGTGCGAGAACCAGGAGAGGAGATGGTTGTTGGGGGTATGCGGAGGACAATGCGGAGCATCAATTTTAGAGGGGGCAAAATTATTCCTTGCTTGTAATGGTTGAGTATAGTATTAAAAGCCTATTGTTGTTCTGGAGAGAAAGGTGTAGTGCTGGATGTGGAATTTTGCATTTGGAAAGGGATAGTTGTAGTGTTCTTGCACATATCAATGAAAGATGGGGCAACGTCATGCAAAGAAAGAGGAACATCATTGTGGATCCAATTGTGATGCAGGTCAAAGTCTCGAAGGCCTAGCATGTTGAACTTGTCAAGGCATATGGAATTAGCCGGATGTAATTGGGATAAAATTTCCCATTCAGCTTGCAATGGAGTGGGCCCTAAGATTTCATAATCTGAAGGGGATTCGTTAGAGGAAGAGGAATCATTTGATACGGAGATGCGCTTGACATGCCAAGGATGATAAAAGTCTTTCAGTAATAGCCAATTGGAAATGACTTGCTCTGATGTGGTTCCAATGTTTGCGGGGATGTTGCGAAAAGGTTTGTAGAGGAGGAGTTCACTCCAACAGAAGAGTTCAAAGGAAGGGGAATGATCCTTGGGGATGGAATAAAATCTGGGGAGACGCGCACAATAACATATGTTATAAGACTAGGCTCTGGCGGCTTCAATAAGTGTAACAAATTCCATATGGGTAGGGCGTTTCATGTATGCGTCCAAGAAATTTGCTGGCTCGGAGTCTGGATGATCTGTGTTAGAGATGCGACACAAAATTTTCTTTCCAACATTCAGTGAAACAAAGGATCGGCTACAAAGAACAAGAGGCAACTTTTGCAGCATGTGACATGTTTCTTGGGCGCTCATGTCATGATCAACAACACTATCTGTAAGCATTTTTCGGAAGGCAACCTTGGCTGGTTGATGGGGATCGGCTGTCGAAGATATTCTTGAGAGCATTTGGTGGTATGATTCAGAACGTTGTTCTGCTTTGGAAGCATATTTATATAAGAAAACATGTATCCACCCATGGGACGAAAACATTATATCCTGTCTGCGTAAGATCTCTTGCACTTACAAGCAAATCTTCACCGTCCACATGATTTCTCCCACAGGCGGCAGGCTGTCGTCCTTGGTAGATCTAACATTATTATGAATTTCAACGCAGAGTTTTAAACATTTAACACAAGTTTTACGGGGATTCAATCCACACACCAGCAACACGAAGATAGTCGTTAATGGTCTTCACAGTTTGCATCTGTTGCATTGTGCTGTTTTTGGACCACATTGTGATATGTCTTCGAATTCTTTTATTACTTTTCTGCTATAAGCCGTAAATTCACAAGAAATGGAGATCTCTTGACTAAATAGAAAATAAGTTTGGTCTTTTGGCTTTCCGGTGATTTTATGAATTTACCGAAAACTATTACATAGCATATAGAAAATAATTTAAAATCCAAACTTGGATTAGTAATTTAAGAAAACGTTTTAAAAAAAAGATATTTACGGTACATATTAATTTATTAATTCGAGCATTAAAAAAACCATAATTTTCAGCACTTTTCTTTGTTTTCAATGTATTAGTTTTATTTAATTTCAATGCATATTAGTCTTCTGAATGGGAGGCTCACAATCCATGGTTAAATTTTATGGCCTCTTATTCTTGTCAAACAAATTTGAAGTGTAATTAGTTTTTTAGTATTGCCCTTCAAATTGTTAATAGCAACAGTATTGTATAAATTTATACTTTTATTTTAACATATGTTTAAATATATATCAATAAAACTTGTATATAAATGCATATGAAAATGACAGTCATATTTTAATTTTATGGCCTCTTATTCTTGTCAAACAAATTTGAAGTGTAATTAGTTTTTAGTATTACCCTTCAAATTGTTAATAGCAATGATATTGTATAAATTTATACTTTTATTTTAACATATGTTTAAATATATATCAATAAAACTTGTATATAGATGAATATGAAAATGACAGTCATATTTTAATTTTGCAACTTAAAAAATAACATTATTTCAAAATTTTACAAGTATTTTATAACTAAAAACAAGAAAAATGTATAAACAACCATCAAACATAAAGCCTAGCTAATATTAAGTATAACTTTATGTATAAAATGTGTAATGTTGGAGTCCGACTTAATGCTTCATCATGAACAGTGAAAATTTTAGCGGCGAATATTCGTAGTTTGGCGAATAGTAGAATTTTGGGAATTTGATTTTGGCGAATTTTATAAAGAACGACAAGTTACTCAAGTTTTGCTAAAAAATTCCATAAACAATAATCTGTCTCATCTGAATCGCCAAGGAATTTCTAATCCCACTATATATTTTTATATCCAATCGTCGCGTGATCACCGCGCTAGGATTTGAAAACATTAATGTTTCGCCAAGAAATCAACTTACCGGGATTTGAAAACATTAATGTTTCGCTAAGAAAGCAACGTGACATGATTTAAAAACATTAATGTTTTGCCAAGAAATCGACGCATTGGGATTTGAAAACATTAATGTTTCGCCAAGAATTCTAAGGAACCTTATTTGGCCAAGAAAACATTCTGAAATTTTCTGATATATACACAGAGGTGATGTTTTCCCGCAATTTTCCAATTTGCGTATTTGCAAAGTAGTAGAAAGGGATTTAGCGAATCGGCATATTACAATTTTCTTACAAAATTTCAAATAAATCTAGGTCTTGTCAGGGCCACGGCTAGTGTGTTGTAGTTTACATCCTAGAAGCACTTACTACAGGTGAGTCCTTAGTCTATTTGAGACCTATTTTCTTTCATGTCACATTGCTTTATCTGCGATTCCACCTTTGTAAGTTATTACAAAGCATGAACATCCTCATCCTCATAACCACTATGATTTTTTATGTCATCTAGAATAGTCCTCCGCTTGCAAAGAATTATAACTAGTTTTCCTATCTTATATATATATATATATATTGCAGAAGAGAGAACATTAACAAAAATATTCAAAGAAGATATATTGATAAAGCAAGGAATATACAGAGCAACATCTTGTGGAGATGTATGCAATATATATACTGCGGTTTCACTTTCCATTTATTCCATGACCGTTTATCACTGTCTGCTGACACTGCCTCGTCCCACAACAGACCCGAAGGATATATAAAATGTGGTACATTCTGCAAGTTTCATGTTCGCCAGGGGCATTTCCTTAGGAGACTGATGAAATGACAATGCATGGCATAGACCTCCCGGGAGTCGGGACCCACTCTGGACCCGAAAACTTATCAACTGCGGCTCATTCCGCGGGGTTCACATCCGCTGGGAGGATTTGGTTGGGAATGGGAGGTTAACAGAATGCTGACAAAAAATAATATATGAAATAGAGACCATACAGAGATGTCCAAAATGAAAAATTTAAGAAATGCAAATGGGAAAAAAGTTACAACAATGAACCAAAAACCGGATAATTAGCATTTGGAAAGACAAAAGACAAAAATAGTAGTTGTGGGAAAAGTACGGGCATCTTGGCACAAGCATGCTTACTTGTTACTACCATTTTCCTCACTGCGATGGACTTCAAACTTTTAAACCATGAAAACATAATGTATTGAATGTACTCCAAGCATGGATTTCCTTCAACAATATGAGGAGGACAAAATGCTTTCATTATCTTCACATTCACTTCTAGCACTTCCTGTTAAAATAATTGTGTTATAAATCCATCATAAATTGTATAGTAATACTAATTCACTTTTATTAATGTTGAGGAAAAGTTGGAATCTATCTCTCCACAACAAGAATTTTCCAAAAAAGAAAGTAGGTGTTTACACCACCTCTTCTTCCTCCATGAAGATTACAGAAGTGGGATCACTCTTCGACATCTTTTCTTGTCCTTATTATAACATGCTTACTTGTTACCACCATTTTCCTCTTTGCGATGTACTTCAATCTTTGTAAACCATGAAAACATAATGTATTGAATGTACTCCAAGCATGGATTTCCTTCAACAATCTGAGGAGGACAAAATGCTTTATTTATCTTCACATTCACTTCTGGCACTTCCTGTGAAAATAATTGTGTTATAAATCCATTAGAAACTATATAGTAATACTAATTCACTTTTATTAATGTTGAGGAAAAGTTGGAATCTATCTCTCCACAACAAGAATTTTCCAAAAAGAATGTAGGGGTTTACACCACCTCTTCTTCCTCCATGAAGATTGCAGAAGTGGGATCACTTTTTGACATCTTTTCTTGTCCTTGTTGTAGCATGCTTACTTGTTACCACGATTTTCCTCACTGCGACGTACTTCAAACTTTTTAAACCATAGAAACATAATGTATTGAATGTACTCCAAGTATGCATTTACTTCAACAATTTGAGGAGGACAAAATGTTTTCTTTATCTTCACATTCACTTCTAGCTCTGCTGTGAAAATAATTGTGTTATAAATCCATCAGAAACTATGTAGTAATACTAATTCACTTTTATTAATGTTGAGGCAAAGTTGGAATTTATCTCTCCACAACAAGAATTTTCCAAAAAAGAATGTAGGGGTTTACACCACCTCTTCTTCCTCCATGAAGATTGCAGAAGTGAGATCACTCTTCGACATCTTTTCTTGTTCTTGTTGTAGCATGCTTACTTGTTACCACCATTTTCCTCACTACGATGTACTTCAAACTTTTAAACCATAGAAACATAACGTATTAAATGTAGTCCAAGCATGCATTTCCTTCAACAATCGAGGAAAAAATGCTTTTCTTTATCTTCACATTCACTACGGCATTGCATGTGAAAATAATTGTGTTATAAATCCATCAGAAACTGTATAGTACTACCAATTTGCTTTTATTAATGTTGAGGTAAAGTTGGAATCTATCTCTCCACAACAATAATTTTCCAAAAAAGAATGTAGGGGTTTGCACCGCCTCTTCTTCCTCCATGAAGATTGCAAAAGTGGGATCACTCTTCGAAATCTTTTCTTGTCCTTGTTGTAGTCCGCACAACATGTCTATAATATTTAATATAAAGAAAAAAATCAAGATCCAAGATATTTTTAATTCCCGCCTGCTTCAAGTTTTTAGAACTCATTCTCCAAGTAGGAACACGACAATATACAAAGAATACCTTTATCATGATTTTTATCATATGTGAAACATCATATCTAAGCATTCAAGCTTATCTCAAGAATAATGATACTTTAGCTAGCTTTGACACATTGAGATTTCATTGTCAAGCCAAAGAACTATGTATATATTCTCAACCTTGAATTCATAGTCTCATACCACAATGAGTCATAGATGGAAGACCATATATTTTGTCTCATCTCCTTTGAAATGATGAACACTCTTGGTAATTAGATCTTCTTATGACAGACATCATACCTCTAATGAATCAATAATTTCTTCATGAGAAAATGCACACCTTATTTGGCTTGATGACAACATTTAGAACCTCTATACAACAAGGCAAACCTTTATACATTATGACAGATCTCGGTCATCAAGACTCCTTCCTTAATCAACTAAAGACAAATCATACCTTAGATGAATAAATGAACTCAGAGTCCTTCATGAGTAGATACATACTATAATTTGATTTCAAACTGAGCATAGACCTTGAGATCACCTATTTCATGTTTGATTAGCTACACCAGAGACTTCTTATCACTAGAGTGTCTTATCATTAGAGTTTATTTAGATGCTCAACAAATCATTTAAATTGCTTGTTCTCTTTTCAAATCTCGATACATCTTCATTTTTCTTGATGTATGCTCTAATTTTGACCGTAGTAATATTATTATTTGTTCAAACTAAGTTATATGAGAAATAACTGAAAATATCACCTCATCCTTTCACTTTGTTCTATATCAATTTTTTCTTTCAAAAGAGTCAAACCTTGTGATTTTTGTACTACTAAAACATGTAGATCGAGACGAATACAAATTAAGTGCATTGAAACCGAATAAATGGTAGGCAATCCTTATATAATTTGATGTAACATGTCAATCAAGTAACCATGAAAAATTGTGGATTTTTTTGTAATTTCTTCTTATACTAATGTAACACTCTTGCAAAAAGTAGTACATGTTAAGTGACACAATATTATACATCCCATGTCAAAAATCACTTGAAAAGTATTCAAATCTCTTTCAATAATTCAATTGGGATTAGTTACATTTTGTTCTCCTTAAATTTCTTATTTTTACTTTTAAAATTCTTCTAGGGTTCCATGATGACTCTTGTTTTAATTTATCATTTCGTATTTTTCTATTTCTTGTAAGATGCAATGTTGATTGACATCCAATACAGAAATTTTGTGCATTTTCTGTCACTTGACATCCATTACATGATACATCTTGAGATGCAATATGTAGTGTTTTCGAGAACATGATATATGGATATTGAAATCACTTCTTTGTAATCAATGTTAACATTAACAATCGGTCAATGAGAGTGCCTTTGAGATGCTTCACGATGAATTTCTTCTCTTTGTTGTCTTTCTACCTACATTAATTCATCTGATTGCATTTGCATACGTAATATTTTTCTTTATACATATTTCTCATGTTGAGATGTCTGTGCACATATAAATATCATTTAGTCTAACATGTTGTATCTTTTTTTCTTTTAATTCTATAGGATTCACTGATTCAACAAAATGACACCTAAAAAGGAAGCACAACCTCGGAAAAAAGCTATTCCAACCCCTCCTAGTAGTGGTACTGACATTCAAAAATAACATCTTATTTTGAGAAACCATATAAGGAAACCCATCCTTCTCCAAAGATGACCATCACAATCAAGGGATAATGATTACATTCAAAATGAAACTCAGAATGAGAATGTGTTCATTTTTTATTTTCCTGATGTTGTCAATGACAACAACAATGAAATGCCTCCCCTTAAAGACATTCCATTTAATGATGTTGAGTTTGACACAAGTACAACCTTCCCAATTGAATGAAGATGACACTTGCATCACCTACCAAAGACCCAAGTGAATGTTGAAGGTGAAACTTCGGTAGTGGCATTCAACGAAATATAAATTCTACCAAGGAAAATACTCAAGTGGACACCTATTTCGGAAGAAAGAGAAAGGAAACAAAATGGGACTTGGGAAGGAGTTTCGAGTTAGAGTGGGTTTCTAAGTTTCCATTTATTGAACCTTTTAAAAATGAGAATAATGTTGAACCTCCCGTGTAGTGCCCACTTCCTTTGACACTTTTTGTTGATGCTTATTTTGATACTATGATTACATTATAGACATTATTATGTTTTGATTTAGCATGTTGTTAGACACTTGATCATGGATTATTGTTGATCTTGATTTGATTATGATGCACTCGTGATTATTAGAGACACTCATATGTGGATGATGATATACTATTTGACATGGATGTTTTATGATGATGATATAGTTGTTGATTAAAATACAAATGATGTAGTTGTTACTTCGATGTTGTGATTCTTTTATATAGTTGGTTTTGTGATTTCATTTATATCATGTTGGACGTTCTGATATGGCCATGAGGCCGAAGGAGGTATTTGTATTTTGCAGGTTAAAAACATCACAACAAACATCGGGGATCGAGACCAACCACAATGGAATTCTAGGTGAATTCGACAAGGTCACCATGGCAACTTGTTTTGTGTATGTGTGTTGTTTTGTTAGGGATTCCCATGGGGGATTTCCTTTATATGTGACCATGGGGTTGTGTATTTTATTAATGTGGTTAATTTTTATTATTGTTGTATGTATTTTATTTGTGATGTGTTTCTTTATTTAATTAAAGTTGTGGAGAATTAATGTGAGAAATCATATAGTTAAAATTTAAATAAATTAAATTAGGATATGGGAAAGTAATAATGGAAGTTGTTGGTTCTTTGTATTAATTATGTAAGGGATGTGTAAGTTGTGTAAGAGTTTGTGTAAGTCAGTTTTGGAGTATGAAATACTCCACCTCCATGAAAAATTCGAATTTGTCCTTGGGGGCTGTTTTTGGAGGCTTGTGGGACAAGTAAAACTTGTCTCATGCCTCTAAATTTAATTTACCAACCATACTTATGGTTGGAGAGGTGATTTGTGACTTTTATAATGAATTTTATTAATCATGTTGCATGTTTTTAATTGCACTTTTTTACATTTTATTTAATTTGTTGTCCCTTCGGTGTGGGCTTTTGGAGTGTGAAAGTAACTTGTCATGTTTTCACCCACCTCTTTATTGTGCTTGGGAGAGTTGATTTTGTCTTTTGTGTTTGAATTGGAGGATGTGTGATGTGGCATCCTACATGGATCCACATCATCCTCTTCTCTCCCTCTTCTATATAATTCAAACTCCTTGCTTGTTTTGGGGTTGTTGAACCTTTTTGCATTCTTCCTTGGGGCACATTTTTACTGTTTGGAGCTCTTGTGGATTGTGGAGGAATTTGGAGATAACTTCATACTTGGCATTGCTGTTTTGAACTGTGTTCTTGGCATTTGAAGCTTGCTGTTGGAAACAAAAGTAACCATGGAGAGGTAGGAATTTAACTCTCCTTTTTATGCTATCATTTTCTTGTTGTGTTGTGTGAATGGTGCATGCTTTGATTTATTTGTTGGTTGGTTGGGTAGAATGCCTTAGGGAAGGTGTAGGAGAAGGCTATGGGGAATCCATGTGGGGGCATAAGGAATGCCATTGGCATTAGATTTTATGGAGGGAGTTTAGGTTTGGGATCCACCATGGAAAAGAAATAGCTTGCATTTCTTACTTTGTGGGGGGCATAAGGAAATCTGTGGGGGCATAAGGAGGGATTTGTGGGGGCATAAGGATATGTATGGTGAAATTTATTGGCGGTTTGTTACTTGGTGGATGCCCAATTCCCAATTGGGAGGCATAAGTAGCTTCCCCCATAGACCTTGCTCCTTTGGCTTGCATGATTAAGTATGAGTTTTGATTGGAATGTTTTTAAATTGCAAATGTGGGAATCGTTATTTTGTGTTGAACTATGTTTAATATTGCATTGTGCATGTTTGAAAGAATGCTATGTGTTGTGGAAGCCATTGTTGCCATGGGTTAAATCACACCTTTTATTGTATCTTGGTTGGGGCTCGGGGCCAATGATGAAGGAAGGCTTCTCCTTTCATTGGATGTCTTGGTTCGGTGGAGAGTGTTGTCTTTCCACCCTCTTTTGTAGTGATCAAATTGGAGAAAGAGAAAATGTGCATGTTGCTTTCTGGAGCAAAGGAAAAATGCAGTTTAACAGTCCTTTGAGAAACAAATTTATTTCATTGTAACCTTTCCCACTTGTAGTGGATGAAATTGTAACATTTGTATTGTGAAGAAAAGATGTTGTAATTGGATTGAAAGTGTTTATTCAAAGTGTGAAAGACATTTACATTCTGCTTTGTACATGGAAAAGAAAGAAATAGAATTTCTATTAATTGCATTCAGGGAATGAAAAAAAAGAATGTAAAGATGTATCTCCTTTTGAATTAATAAAGAATTGCAAGTTTATCTCTCATTGCATTGTTGGGTTGAGTTGGAATATCAAATTGTGATTGGAATCTTTGTTTAATTGCAAAGGAAAGAAAATACGTATGGAGGAAGTATATTGTTTTGTATCCTTGGAAATATATTAAAATTGGAAATCAAAATTTGTAATTTAGCTTTGAAATGATCTTATTATAAACAACTAAATGTATTGGGTTAGTTTAGAAATAAAAACCACACTTGAATGATGAATTTGATAAACAAATTTCTAGAAATGGGATTTACATACAAACTTAAAGCGACAATTGATTTTAATAAAAATGTACAGTTCGGACCTGCACTTAATAATCAACTTGGAATCTACATAATTTAGCATGCTAAGGCATCATGGAACTCAAATTGACAAAGAAAACTTAAGAAAACAATTTAACCATTGTAAAATCGAATCCAATCCCTCTAATAGTCGTTTTTCTATCAATTGTTGGAAAAATGCAACTTGAAATCAATTGAGCAAATTAACTTTCCTAAACCACTTTAAACCATCCCTAGAGAAATCCTCCATGTCTGTTTGGCATGTTGAGTGAAGGAGGAGATCCAATTTAATCAAATTTAGAAGTTGGAAATTACCAGTTGGCTTTTTAAAAGCTTGCAAATCATTTTTGTAAAATTGACCCTTTAAAATTTATCAAAAAAGTAAAATTTATGATTCTTATGCAAAGAGGGCATCGAGAGATTTCCAGAAAGTCCTCGTTTTCCCAAAACTGAGCTTTCTAGCTCAAGTTATGGCCCTCTGAAGTTTTCTGCCTTGGCGGGAAAATTTAGGAAAATTTTCCTTGGCGGGCTCGCGGCCTAAAAATTTCCCGTCAAATTACCCTTAGAAAATATTTTGAAAATTTTGGCTTGGGAAAATTTTCATCTTTTCCTCCGCTGGCCCATAGCCAATCAGAGGGCACAGCGTGTCCTCACGGGGCAGCGGTGGAGGCGTGGCAATTTTTTTGCCCTTAGACCTTTTTGAAAATTTTAGAATTTTTTTCCATTTCTCCCCGCAAGCCCGTGACCTATCACAGGCTGCCACATGGCAGCGTGGCATGTTGGTAGAGCGGGTAGAACCAATGTGACCTTTTTTCCTTTGAGATTTGTTTGGGAAAATTTCCCTTAAACCTTCCGTGGCCCCGCACTCCCGCCCTGCCTCGGAGAAGATCCTTCTGCGGATGGGCAAACCCGTGCGTCAATTTTCTTCTTTTCTCCCCTTTGGAAAAATTCACCGAATCTCCCCGCCGCTCTGCCTATCTCTCTTCTCCCCACGGTGAATGATGGAGTGCCACGTGTCCCTGGCAGACCCAGCGGGACGCATGGAGGCCAAATTGGCTTTTCTCCTCCCCTTTGCGAAATGTCCAATTAACCCCCACCGCTCCGCCCTTCCCTCACCTTTTTCCGCTTGGATCAGGAGCCACCACGTGTCCCTTGGGGACCCGTGGAGGCGCGGCACAAATGGGAAATTTCTCCCACACAAGGAAAAATTCCAAATGCCGCCCCACGACCCGCCAACCCAAAATTTGCCTTTCACCCCTGCTTGACACGTGTCCCCTTGGGGAAAATTTGACCCCTAAAGTCCGCTTGCTCATAACTTGAGTTTTACAAGGAGTTAGGAGGACTTATTTATATCACCGAAAAGGTGAGAAAATTTCCTATCCAATGGGAATGATTTAGGAAATTTTGAATATGTTAAGTGTGAGAAAAATCAAGTTGAAACTCTGAGCCTGTTAGAGAGTGGGCATGGGGTAAATTACTCCCTGAACCTAACTGAAACTTCTAACCCTAAAATTTGAACCATGTGAACTTGTTATTTGTTAATGAATGAAAAATATATTCCAGTAATTTAGAATTGTTCCGAAACCTAATAGGGCCAACTGTTGTCTTGCAACTTGGTTGTGGACACTTCTAATAAAAAAAAATTATTCCATAATTTTCTAACTAACCCTAGGTTGTTTCTTGGGTCTCAAGTGGGTTGTTTTAATGGGCATCACACCTCCCAAAGAATGCAAATGTACAATATGTAGCTAGAAATTGGGCAGGGACAAGACAATGTAACTTAAGTTGGATACTATTGAGAAGCATGTAGGAAATATATATGAAAAGATAATTGTAGATGGCATTGAGAAGAATGTTTCCAGATGGAAAACTGTGGATGATTGTTTGCATATTAGGTATGAAAAATAATTTGAAGAGAACAAGAGAAATGAAAGAATAGTTGCAGCAAATGGAGGGACAATTACCTCTCAATTCAACAAGATCATTCAAAACAATATTTTGGGTAAAACAATTCAGCTAGCTACTATTTTTCACATTTTGAAAAGAGGTCGTCTTATAACAGATTTTCCTGAACAAAAGAAGATGTCTTTTCTTGGTGTCCCACACTTTCCTCATTCTCACTTTGGTTAGAAAGTAGTGGTTGGGATTGGGTAAAATGCGTAGCTATGGTTGAGAAAGAAGACTTGAAAGAGAAATCAAGTCTGCACATACATATCTCGTGTCTATTGATGAGGTTACAAAAATAAATAATACTACTTGGGGTATGTATGCATGTGTATACTATTGAGAATTATACGAGAAAAACTCACTTACTTGTCATTCACAAGATGAGAGAGAACTCCAATGTTGAAAACCTTTGCAAGTTGGTGATAAATTTTTTGAAGGAGATCGGTGACATGGATGATACTACAATTGTATCAAAGTTGGTATGTGTCGAGGAAAATGGGGAATATGTAATGCAAGATAATCATAATGGCCTATGTGTAAGAATTCAAACATCTCATTGCCCTTATATGATTATCATTCATTGTATGACTCATCAAATGAGCCTAACTTAAAAATAGTTGGCAAATTTAAACATGCAAAGCAAAAGTTGAAGACCTTGTTTGAGAGGTGCATGCTTATTTTTGTCATAGTATTAAAAGGTTCATGGAATTCCAAATATTTGTGTAAGGATGAACAAATGTGCGTAAATTGTTAAAAGATGTTGACACTAGATGGATCTCATTGTACCAACCGGTACGTAGGGTGTACGAAGAGTATTAATCCTTATTAGGAGTGATGTGGCAGAATCGCATTGAAGTGGACAAGGCCCATGAATTGATACATCGTTTAACTGATATAGAGTCATTACTGATGTTGTGTGGTCTCCTTCCCATGTTGGAAGAAATGCATCATTTAATTAAACAAACACAAGAAAGAACTATTTATATTGTTGGTTTTTCTAGTTTGAGGAAATGTGTTTGTATGACAATAGAATATTTGTTTCTCAATTGAACTGCTTTTACAGGTCCAAAGTTTGATGGTTGGAATGATTTGATAAAGATTGAAAATGCAATTAGATTTGTGAAGCTCAACTTGTTTGGGGAATTATGTGCTTCTGTATGTGGATATGAGATACCAATGTACATGTTTAAAGTAGTAGCCAATAATGTTGAGGAGGTAAAAGTCATAGGGCCACTTTGTTTGATAACATTGTATCATCAACAAGGGTGAGGTTCGAGAGAAATTTCAATGTCCCTACTAGAATAAATAAGGGAGTGATTTAGAAGGGATGTTTTACTTGAAGCAATGGTTGTAGTAATCCCACCTTTTGGAATCCTATGTCCCGAATGAAAGTATATGTAGGAAGACTAATTCAAGAGGTTGACTACATTGATTCAACATTTTTGTAAGCATGTTGATATCAATGGAATGAATATTCTAAGTATTTTAAGCAAGTAAAGTTTGATTTCTCAATCTCATGAATTTGCCACTACAATGATTTAACAATTTAAATATTTGGATAATCCTTTAGAGTGTGGAGCAATAACCCGACTATGGAAATGGTTTTGGGTGAGAACTATTTTATAGCAAACCATGTCCAAGTTTTTCTCATTGGCTGATTTATGTCAAACAATGATTTTGGGATCAATTGAAGATGAGAGAATTTTCAAAGGTGCCTGGCCTTTATTAACTCAAAATTACGAAACAAGATTGATAAAAATTTGGAAAATTGTTTGAGAATTTATACATCACGATATGAAGTGGATAAATTTCCTTATGACAGGCTTTGGTAGTATGGAAGTCGATTAATGAAAAGAGTGGGGCTGAAAATAATGGCACAAATACAACAAATGACGACCCTATTGCAGCAGTTGATTGTCAATAAAGAGAGAGTTAGTCTTAGAGATCTAGTGAATCAAATGATAGAGATGATCCAGGTCCATCAAGTTGGAAGCTTCCATTTGTGGATATCCCATGATATAGATGTTCATATAATAATTAATATATTCAAATATTTAGTACATTGTTATGATAATATATTTTTCCTTATTTGTATTTTTTAAAACCACATGTCAATTTGTAGTCTTTGGAATGAAACTTGAAATACATTGCATTGATTTGTTGTAGTATGTACTGAAATGAGCATGCATCCATCCAACTTTAATCTCCAACTTACTCAAAAAGATTAACATTCCTCAAACAAGGATTAACATTCGCCCCAAACTTACATGTGCCTAAAGGTAAATCAACAAGGAAAACAATAAACAAACCTACATGAATTTATGAAATATTTGTTGAAAAGAAACTCCAAATGTTGAACCCTAGGTCATTGGTGTTGTCATTGATGTCAAGTGGAATTGATGGAAAAGTAGTGAGTGGTGAAGTGAGGCTCTGTAGGAGGCATGAAGGTTGATTGGTAGTGCATCCAGGTTGGTTTCAAGGTGCTACAAGCTCAAATTGGTAGGTGGTTGGTCTCTAAAGGAAAAGTATAGGTTGGATTGTTGGTTTCAGATGGTCTACAAGTCAGTAATAGTGTTGCAAGCTTGAATTTCTTTAGAAAAATGTTGTTCAATGTCTTTTTCAAGTTTCATGAAGTTCTTTTTCTCTCCTACAGGTTGGATTGCTAGTTTTAGATGGTCTACAGTCAAGTAATAGTGTTGCAAGCTTGAATTTCTTTAGCAAAATGTTGTTCAATGTCTTTGTCAGGTTTCATGAAGTTATTTTTCTCTCCTTGATCCTTGACCTATAGAAACCTCTTTAGTACTATTTTCTATGGAGTTGTAGTCATGGTTAACCTTCATATCAATTGAAATGACTATTCAAGATCATCAAGTTTGCAATTATCTCAAAACCTAGGATTTTGATGTGTATGTTCATCATTGTACCTACTTACATGACTTTGGGAGCTAATGGAGAAAGTCCAAGGTTGCAATTTGATTGAAACAACTAGAAGTTGGTCTCACAAAGACCCAACACTTGGTCTTAAGCCTTCAAGCTTGAATTTCTTTAGCAAAATGTTGTTCAATGTCTTTGTCAGGTTTCATGAAGTTCTTTTTCTCTCCTACAAGAGAAAAGTAGTGTGATGAAATCCTTCAAGTGCAATAGTGTTGTATGTAGTGTGATGAAATCCTTCAAGTGCAATAGTGATGAAATTATAATTAAGTTTTCTCTTTTCTAGTCCAAAAAGAAGCCCAAGAATCTCAGATAGTTACATGAACTTGTTTTCTCCTTATGAAGCTTGAACTAGAATGTAAAGAGCCATGGTGCACAAGTAAAAAAACATGAAACAAAAATGGTGAAAGTTCAATTTAAAAATAACATTATTCCTCATTCAACTTGCTTGAGACATGCCTTGTATGAAAAAATTGAAGATTGCAACAAATGGAACAATTTTCAAAATCAAATTACTCTTAATTATATCATCTTCTGTAACATGCTCCACTCTTCATCTGTTGGAATTATAATTTGTTGTAAATCAGAGTGACTGACATGTAACTTTGTTAGCAATTCATAATTGAGAGTGGAGCTTTCCTTTACTGTTGTATGCAAACTTACTGACAAGGTTATCAATGGTTTAACAAAGCCAATTTTTTTGTCTCATCTAGCTTCTCAGGAATTCGGTTCTTCTCTTGCATCATTTTTTCTTTCATATTCTTCTGGAATGCATCCTTCTTAATGAATTGGTGTGTTTTGTCAAAAGAAATTAGCAAACCAAGCTTTGTGAACTCTTGTACCTTTCCATGCAACTCTTGTAACATTCTTTGACACTTATTCAACAATTCATGTGCTTTGCCTAGCATCACACACTTTCGAATGATAGATGATACCTTTACTGAGGCATCAAACCAGTTTTGAATTCCTCTAGATGCCAATTCTGTGTCACTAAATTTGTAGATAGCTTCCAAAATTTTCCTTGTTGTATCCTCTCTTAAAGCCATCACTTTTTTTCTACTACCAATTATGTATTCATGGAGCTTATCATAGATTCTCTGTAGATCAGCCATGAATTCAAACAATCTAATCAAATCATCAATTTTTTGGTTTATTTCCCCCAAACATTATCCGTCATATTAATCAATACATTTTTATAAAATTCAGATAATTTGATGTTGGAAGACTATATATCCTTTTTCGCTTTTTCCAACTCTTGTTGCAATATTTCATTTTTTTTCTCTTACTTCGCATTCGCCCGATTTTCTCTCTTCATCTAGGATTTTCTCCCATTTTTGGCATTTTCTTTCTCGACTTCATAACCTCTTTAAATTCTCCCAATGTTTGTTTTAATCTATTATTCTTATTCGTTGTTTCTTGTAACCATTTCTTGGATTCTTCTACTTCTACATGTTCTGTTCATTTGCAATAACCTGTCATCATAGAGGCAAATGATTTTATCTTCCTCTCCAACTCACCTGTCTTATTAAGTGTTGCTTTTCCTTTTGCTTTCTCATTTTTCAGGTTTGCCTCTAACTTTTGAATCTTATTATTCAACTTATTTTTCTCCCTCTCTTCCTTTAGTAATGATGTGTAAACGACATCAAAGTTCCTTTTCGATATATTGATTTTTTCATAAGGTTTCATTGCCTTAAAATCCATTTGAAGGAGGTCACCTCGTAGTCACTAGAAACCATTTCATTATCTGGTTTTACAATTTTTGGTACAACATACATGTATTCCATTGTATTTGTGAGTTATATGTTGGCAATACCCTCATTGTGGCAGGATCTGAACTTAAAGTAGCCTCTAAAATTTGCTTCTTGTTTTTTTATCTCTTTCTAATTTATTGGCAAAATCAGATCTGTAATCAAAACCTGAGGTGTTTGTAGGAATGAATGGTTTCACCTTGAATGGAGGAGTAATTGAAGTTTGGGGAGAAATTCCTTGTGGAATTTAAAATTCTTGAGGGGTGGCAGGTGACACCGCCTTCAGTAATTAGTTGCCTTGAGGTGAGAGTAATTGTATACGTATGTCTGCCTTTGTCTTTTTCCTCTTCTCGTTTCCTTGTTGGACAATAGCCATAGGAACTTTAACTATTTGTATTGGCATCTTTAAGTTTACAATACTCATTGACTTCTCCTTTAGGATTTTCAACGTGTGGCTGAACTGTTTGCTGAGGATTTGACTCTAGAGTAAATTACATTAGATTACCACTTCTAGATGTTTTAGTATGCAATGGTCCTTTCTCTGAAGGTGAAGCTCCAAGGCTTGACCTATTAGAAACTCTTATAGGTCATGCCTGCGTGGAAGCCAAATGCCTTGTCTGTTGAAGACATACCACACCACAAAACTCATCTTTTCAACAATAACTACTCATGTAGAATATCTTTGTTTCAAGCCTTCATCAAGACTTGGTTTATATGTTCTAGGGGCAATGTGTAATTCCTCAGAGTTAGTGTCATCATCACTACTTGCCTCTCTAGGATGCGTATCATTACATAATTTTTCAAACGTTGTATCTTCGAATAGAATCATACTTTGAAACAAATTCTGGATGGCCTAGGTCCTGCCTCATAGACCAAAAGGCAGTAATTTTTGACCTTGTCCATTTTTTTTTCTTATAATTCATGTTGTAATTCCTTTGGCATGCTTTTAGAGGAATTTTTATCATATTTTGCATAAAATTTGGCAGATTGAAAATCCTCTGCCTATTTTTGTGGAGGCTGAGGCAATCCAAAAATTTGTGTTGACAACTCTTGAAAACTAATTCCTTTCTCAACAACAATTTCATCCATTGCTATTTTTACTTCATCCCAAGAGTTCTTGTTTTTCAATTTTTCTAGCAAGGGTTTGCTTTCATGTTGAATTTTAGTGGTAGAGTTCTTGTTCACCACTACCCTTGCTTTAATCACCTCACATGGGTCATACACCCAGTGATAGTTGACATCAAACTTAAAAATCTCTAAGATTTCATGTGCCACATTAAATGTTTTTCTTTCAAATGTGAACCCTCCACATGAAAATGGCAATGAAGAAAATATACTCCTCTTTTGTTGAGTAACAAAATAGAGTTTATATGTACTTTTTCCATCTGTCGTATATATTCCAAGGATAAAAATCTCTATAACATGTTTTGGAAATATTGCAAGGTTGTACTCTTGATCCATAAAACCTTAACACATTATATTCCTCCATGAACTACCGGTTTGCTAAACTTGTATTTATGATCCTAGTTGAATGCAATCTCTACAATTCATAGGCAATCTAGGCAATGTAATTTTTTAAATTGCTTTATAAATTGGAGCCCAAAAATAATCCACAAACTGACTGTAGTCCCTTCTATTATCAAACATTCTTATCTTGGGGGTCCACTCAGTTAATGGACGAATCACTTTTAGTTGGGCCTCAACATTATAGGGTTGAATTGCAAGTTTGTTGTTGCCAAACCATTCAACAAACTACCATAGAATTAAATAACACAAGTAGGAAGTGAACCTAAAGGTCTTAGTGTCGGAGCCTTCTTTGATGGTTAAGAATTGTTTATGCATAGATTCTGCAATGTGCCCAACAAATCTATATGCACAAGGTGGAGAAACGAAATGGATATTGTATACCATTTCCAGGAGGGTTTCATCCACTTTCTCATCGCTATCAAAGCCAAGAAAAATAATACTAACCCACGGTTTAAACATATCAATTGCATGCGGAGGCTTCCTTTTGGTACCGCTCCATCAACTATTAATTTTAACAAAAATTCATCTCTGGAATTTTGAGTGGTGGCATGATAATCGCTAGCAATGTTTTCTAGGTTTATGCTGATGGTTCTGAATATTTTCTTTCAAACCCCAACGCATGGCCAAGATTTACCTTTGTAATGGACAAAATTTATTCTCCTGCCATTTGCAACAATTACTTTTTTTGTCCTATCGTAATTCTGGGCACATAGAATGAAAAATTCAGGGCGGGTAAAACCTCATGGAGCATTATGCATCCCAATCCAGAACCCCATGTTATCCAACCTTTATGTTTCAGTTTACCTGATGGGTCTAAATGTTTACTTTCAATTGCCTTATTCTCATACAAGTATATAAGATGTGAAGTTCTTGTGCCAATTATAGGATCATAAATATCATGATATTCATCAGTAAAACCAGGGTTTTAAGCAGTTTGGTGTATGGGATTTGGGTTTTACTTTTACTTTGGGGTCCTATGGAAGTAGACATGCTTGGAAGTTTGGATTCTGCCTCTGGAAACCCTCAACCCTTATATTGAAATATTTCAAAGTGAAGGCTTATACAATGCTACTTATAAAAAGATAATATTTAAAGAATCAAGATTCAAATGTAGGATGACACTTACTCGGAAATATGAAAATTTTGAGTCTTACACGATCTGCAACTTCTATGAATCTATTTTACCTTTTTCGATAAAGACGCCTTCCGAAACAAAATTTCAATTGTCGGTGGGCGTTTAATATCCCCACAACTGCTTACAGCGATACCACGGTCCACATCACTATAAATGATTATGTCTTTCAATGTACTTTGTAAACATCAAATTTAGCCTCTTTATTAGACGACCACGTGGTAGGATTCCGGGCCTCCTCGAGGCAAAAGCATTCCCCGGACTCCAAGCCCGCGGAATGAACCAATTCAATAAAGTTTCGGGTCCGTGGTGACAGGTGTGGGCATTTAATGACTTGTCGTTGAAATTTTTGTGGGCCATTGAAACATTATTGATTTCTTAAATTAGATTCTTTCTTTCTTAAATTAATTTAAAGTTTTCAATAAATTAAAAAGTTATCACCCCCTCTTTTGCCCATGCCACGCGGAAGAATTGCAGTGGATTTCCACGCGGAAGAATTCTATGGATTTCTTTTTGCCTTGCCCCCATAGATGTGAACCTCCCGGATTTAGGCGGGATGAATTAAAATTTCAGTCAGGTTTATTTGTTCATTGTTGGTCATGGAATATATGATGGGCTGACATATTATATATTTATATACATTATGTATATTATTATATAAATATATTATATATATTATTAGATTCTTTCTTTCTTAAATTAATTTGAAGTTTTCAATAAATTAAAAATCTATCACAAGTTCAATTTTCAAAATACAAAACCAAATATCCATAGATGAGAATAGATCAAAGGAAGTCTTTCTAAAGAAAATGGATATGAATAAAATCAAATGTTGCTTGATATTATTTACTATTTGAATTGAAGTAACTAATGAAAATGTTGTTTTTAAACATAATTTAGAATTGTTGATGTCATTACGATGAAATGTAGTGTTTTCACATTTATATAGTGTTTTCAAAATTATTTTTAGATGTTATATATTTCATAATTTTGACATTTTTCGTATTTATTGTATTCAAATTAATTAGATATATATTGAAAGAAAATTAACATTTTCATTTTTTCTATTGAAGGGTAATGCGTTTTCTAATTCTCATTTACGAAGGGTAAATCTTAATCTAGCCATCAAATTAAAGTATTGAGAGCCCTTTAAATTTGATCATTGAATGCAATGATGGTTGTTTTAATATATTTTGCGAGTAAGTGCGCTTTTCATAAAACTTAATAACTTTTGAATATACACAACAACTTAAATATGTCACTTCTAAATTTCTAAAATATCATTTCTTATATTTTATATATATAGTTAGTTTCTTTTTTTTCCCGAGCGTGTCTCCTCATATATGTGATGAAATCTAAACAAATCTTAAAATCTAAATAATAAAATTTAAATGCATCACTTTAAAGACTAAAGTTATAGATTTTTTTTTTCATATTTATTAAATATGTCACTTTTATGAAAAAAATCTTTTTCATATTTATTAAATATCTTGTTTCTTGGACCTTCATGCTAGAAAATATAATGTGACAAAGAACTAAATTTGATAAGACATTTCTTAACTGCGAGGGTGTCGATTAAATCTCTAGTGGCACACTTTACATGAACAGGTAATTAATTTTTATTAAAATTTAGGTAGAGGTCTGAGGCTATTGATTTTGGGAGGATATGGCATTGATGGAAAAATGATTTCTCCCTCACACATTAGCTCAAAAGACATGTTTATTTAAACCTGGTGATGACATGTTACCAACTTACCACATAAATTTTCCAAGCGTCCTCTGTCATCTTCTTTCAATCAACATCCTGCGTTCATGTCTTCTTCATCTACAAAATTGAATCCTCTTAATGCAAAACTCACCCATTTGGGTGAGTGTTTCTAGCTAACAAGGCCGAATGAGGCCCTCGTCCACCACATTCTTAGCATACCAGACACCAAGGCCGGATCTCCCAATATTTCCTCTCCGAAGGACATGATTTTTTATTTCTTGTATCGCATGTCCGAATTATTTCCTTCATTTCCTGTTTTCCAAACTCTCCATTTCCACCTGATTCACCCAGATTATCACATGAAAACTAAATAATTAAAATACCATTGGATACACCACCGCCCGTGTCTTAGCTAATCGGTGGGGTTTTAACCTAGATTTTTACAAACTTCATTTATTGATCACAGAGCTCTCAATACAAAGCTCACTACCTACTCAATAGGGGAGAACAACCCCCAAAATTTCCAGAGAATGAAATAGAGAAGCGGTTGACAACATTAGAAACCACCCTCACCGAAGTCATGGTCCCATGGTAAGCACCCACGCCTTTCCTCTCAAGAAAAGGAGGATCACAGGAGGAGGCTCTTTTAACACTAGCGAGAATTCCTCAATTCCTCGTAGCTCGATTTTCTTCGGGAAGAAAACCAAAACATACATAAGAGGGGGAGACTCTCTTTCTGAGTGGGTAAAATCACATAAAAGGAAAAGAGAATTCACCGAAATACTGAATGGACCTCGGGTGGGAGTCTAGGAGCTACTAAATATGGGCATGTCTTGGGATTTAGTGGAAAATAGCCAATTTATTTTCAGCGCAGTGGCCAAAGACATGTTTATCCAACGCAGTTTAGGTTTCCTTTAAAACGTACTCCATTGTTTTGGGATGAATCTGTGTCTTCATAAGAATGACCATTATCTTTTATCTTTATAAAGAAATTTGTAATATCGTGTATGTATGTATATATATATGCTTTCAAGGGCACGGGCCCCTAAAATAGAACCCCATTTTGTTATGAGAATATTGTTGAATAATTGCTCATAGTTGTAGTAGCATTTGATTGATGTGATTTCATGTGACACATTTTATTGACTACTTTTATATCAAATTTTAAGTGTTAAATCGACAAGTACTAGTTCTTAGCTTTAGTATTTACATCTACCCTCACCAATACCATTATAATTTATTGGTCCATGCTTGACGATTAGCTCCTCTCCCTTAATATATTTCTTGAATCTCAATATGTTTATTAAGAAGGAAGTTATTATTGATTTAATGTATAACATTCTATCCTTAATGATATCATATTCATCATGATAAAAGGGTTTAAATGGCGAGAGGCATGTGGGATAGTGATGTTGGTTTAAAGGTGAATTTTTTTCCGCAATTTGCATTTAATATTAACTATCAATTCATACCGGGTTTGATGGACACATGTAAAGGTCCAATCGAATAAATCACTCAACAATTATAAATTCAAGGCCCATGGTCGTTTTCTAACACTTACTTTCTTTTGCAAAATCATGGGGGACCAAATTGAGTGCATCGAACCAATATCAAGCCATGAATATGTCTAGATTTCTTATAGTTATGATACAAACTCAGACAAGGTTATTGTTGGGAAATCCTTTGCCCTCTCTACTTCTATTTCTCCTTCTGATGGTGCTTCCACCCCCTCTCTTGACCAGTTGACTGCTACCATTGTTCCCCTTCATTCTCTTAGAACTTCTCCTACAGAGCTCCAACCGGATTCCCTATCTGAGCAACCAATTCCTGAAGTATTACTAGAACTCTCTATTATTTATCTAGAATCCCCAGACCCAGAACCTATGGATTCTCCACATTGTGCTTCAAATGATGTGAATATGGAACTTGATGGCAATCAATCCCTGACGACGACCCCTCGGATGGGCCGAGTCTTTGTGTCAGTCAAAATGGTGTCTTTCATTCTTGCAAAGTTGCAACGAGCTTTTAATGTGCTTAAAACCTGGAAAGACTTAATAAACACCATCGAGCTATCATTGATAAAGAATGTGTATTATTTATGTTATATATAGTTATAGCTTTTTTGGTATGCCTATGTTATGATATGTAATGTTTATGTTTCAACAAATATATGAGAGGTATGTCTAGAATTGTATGCAAAATGTTATATGTTTTGTCTAAGTAAGGTATAATCTAGTTTGATAACAATAATATTTAAATTAGATATTCCTCAATGTTTCCCCCATACTCATGTTTTCTATCGCTTAAAACAACTTCATAGAACTGCAAATATATAATAAATGGACAGATAATTAATAAATGTCAAAATTAATAACATCTAAAAATAATTTAATAACTTATAATTTTGAAATATATGTTATAAGTTATTAAGTTATTAAATTATGAAATTATTTTTAGATGTTATATATTTCAAAAAGGATTCAATTATTTAATATAAAGGGCAGTTCCAAACTTCCAATAGTAAAAAGGATTCAGTTATTTAATAACGAATTTTTGGACAAGATTTGCATTTAATATTAACCATCATACCCCCGTTCAGAGGACACGTGTACGGTGTAAATTTCTCCAAATCCACCGTAGATTTGCATTTAATATTAACCATCATACCATGTAAATTACTAAATTTCTCCAAAGAGTTTGTTTCATGAATAACAAAGAGTTTGTTTCTTTTTTGAAATATATGTTATTGTTATTAAGTTATTAAATTATGAAATTATTTTTAGATGTTATATATTTCAAATTCAAAAAGGATTCGGTATTTAATAATTTAATAACTTATAATATGTTATAATTTATGTTATTATTAAATATAAGTTATTTTTGCCTTATTATTAAAGTTATTAGTCCTTCCCTACCCATTAGGCAGACACATGGCAGGATTCTGGGCCTCCTCAAGGAAAAGGCATTCCCCGGACTCCAAGTGAGTGGGATGCAAAAGAAATGAAATTTTTTTGGGCCTTATTATAGTCAAATTCGACAGAGGGTATTTGCCAAACTAGTTACAGGAGTTTTGCCAATCGATTTCCAACTATTTTTTTATATTTATACCATTTTCACCGAAAGAATGAAACAAGTTATAGGGATATTTTCCAAAACCACTGAAACTGGTTATAGGTATATTCACGAACCATGAAACTAGTTACAAGTATATTCGCCATGATTTCTATAAGTTTTTTCCAGGGGTTCCTTAAAATTTTCCTTATTTGTGAATTTAGTAACATAATTATAATGGTTGAAATGTAATCTTAATGTCGTTTAAGAATAGTATAAAAGATACATAAAAGTGACGATATCATATCTACTCGTATGAGATTGGCCGAATCATTACCTTAACCTCAATCAAGAGATATACAAAAGTGAATAGAATCACCTCTATGAGCATGAGATGGAATGTGGATTTCATTGGTGGTAGTGTATAGGGAGTATATGTTACCACGTACCAATCATACTAATGAATACGAGATTAAGCTTCTAAGTAAATGATTATTTTAGAATTGTTAAAGCAATTTTAAATGTGCTCATCCTAGTTGATCACACATTTTTGTAGTAGGAATGACACTTTGACATCACCTCTATTGAAATAGGATAAATGTATATTGGTTTTACACATTATCATATAAAAATATAAAAGATACATTAAGTGGCATCATCATCTACTCACATAACATTAGTTGCATCATTATCTTAATCTCATATAAGAGCAATATAAAGGATACACAAAAATGACAAACATCACCTCTATGGGCATGAGATGGAATAATAATTTTAGTGGTAACTTTGGATATAGGGTATATATGTTTCCTGATACCAAAGCTACTAATGAACGTAGTATTAATTTTTATAATAAATGAAGATTTTAAAATTGTTAAAGCAATTTTAAATGTACCCATCCTAGTTAATCACATGTATTATGGTAATATGAATGACACTTCAACGTCACCTCTATTGACATAGTGTAATGGTTTATTAGGAACTTATATATTGTCATAGATTAAGTTTATTTGTCAATTTGGCATTGATTTCTTTAACAAATGAGAATTTTAGAGTCATAGAACCATTCTTAAACGCTCTAAAAAGAAATTTCTAATACATAGTAGTAAGGTGTGTATTTAGAGATATTTGAACAACATTTGTTTTATTATAAGACCCCACATGAGGAGAGTGTAAGGACAAGCAAGTAAACATAATCATCTCACAAATAATCAACCATTATATATCACACAACTTCATATCTATACACAAATTTGGAAGTGCACTAAAATTTTTTTCATTCACTTAAATATATCAACATTTCAACAACAAAGAAACCTAACATGGATTTTGATACTTTATCCTCCTTAAACCCAATTTATCGACCATTTCTTGTGAAATAATGTTATTTGTATTGCCACTATCTATGATTAACTTACAACACTTGCCATCTGACTTACAAATCATTATGAACAAGTTTTCCCTTTGTGGGAGACTATTCGCCTCTTTCACATGTTTCAACAACACCATTTTCATCATGACTAGTACTTATTTGGTTTTAAGTTCATTGTTGTGATGTATTAGTTTTATACATTCTTCATCAACTTGTGCCATATATGCACTTGTATTATTACATTTACTATCATCACTATGGACAAGTGGACTCTTAAAGGATTTATGCCCATATTCTTCATGCAAGTAACACATGTACAAGTGAATGAACATCCAAGACATCAACCTCTTATCATTGCAATATGAGGTGATTTCCTCTCTTTCATAGTTTTTCTTTTTCCACTTGCTTTTCCATAACCATATATGAACTTGCCTAAATTCCTTATCATTTTTTTTCTTCTTATGCGCTACATTCTCTTCTACCCTAAACACACACATTGATATGCCTCCTCAAAAAAATTATTCCGATCATCCCCAACTCATGTTGGATTTCCATCCACAATCCATTCATATAACGTAATATATTTTCTATGTCATATTCAACATGACCACTCTAATCATTAGCTTGTAAATTCTCAAATTTTAGAGCTTTTAAATATAATCATGTAGTAATCCTTTGGAATGAACTTCAAATTTAATTTCACAAAAATATATTCCATGTATGGATGATCTATTCTCTTTTTCCCTTGCATAATCTTTAACTTTATACATGCTCCCAAAAAAGAGATGTTTGACCTATCTATTTGATGCACCCTAGAATTGACCGAGATAACACCCTAGTCATGCTTGGCACATCACTCGGCCTTGACCGAGTGCTCACCCATCTCACCCGGCGCGTTACCTTGGTCCCTCTTTAGGGTTGTAGTAGGATGTTAGCACAATGAAGGAAGAAACATATAGATTCTTAACTAATCCATCATTCTATAATACATGCTACCCATAGATCTATGAAAGAACAAGCTTACATAGTAATCTTGATTGAAATAATAACATGCACTACTCAACTACACATAGAATGACACTTAGATTAAACCAATATATTCCATCTATTAATAAATACATACACTCCTTACAATATTGTCAATCCATACTAATGCATGTATGGATCGATACGATGATTCAGTCATATGCGCATATTCTCTCATTACACATACATACTCACACATTCATATATCCAAAATCATACCTCTACTATGTACCTAACATCATATATATATAGGGGGGAATTTCCCTTCACCACTTATCTATTCCAGAAATAGGCCACATGTTATTGATAGCCACACGCCATTTACAAGCATAGCCACACATGCAAGTGTGTTATCTATAGTCCTCTTGCAGTTAATTGAAGTGTCAATTCTATTCTCATCTCGTCTCCATGCAAAATGCTTCAATCCACTTCTCCAAAGATAGATAATGCATGGCGTGCATGTCTCTGCATCATTGGTGTGTTCCACATGCCATCTTCTAAAAATAGGTCTTCATGCTCAAAATCGGCTAAGTCCTAAAATTTGAACTTGCCTTCCACATGTGGGTCCTTCTGTCCTTCCGTGCCTTTGATCCTTGGGCCTTCTATCTCCCACGTGGACTCCTTGTGTGATCTTTGACAAGTATTCTTTGATCAACATTACCCCACACTAATCTCATTGTCATCCCGACAATGGGTATCTCCAAAAATTGAAGTAAATAATAGAAGAATGGAAAGAATAAGAATGAAATAATGTAGATAAATAAAGAATTTTTATGAGGTTATGAGGTAGCCTCCTTTGTATCAGTTTGCAGTATCAACTCTGGATACTCCTCCTTTATTTCGGCCTCCAAAACTTGCCATTCAGTGAGTGCTTGCTCTACTTTTTCTGGGATGTCCACAGCAATGGATTCCAACTCATCCCTCATAATCTCTCCTTTCTCATTCTATAGAACCAACACAACACTGGACATTGATGTCATTCTTCCTTCTAAAAGATCCATCTTCTGCGCAATTAGCTTTCCCAAGCTCTTCCAACCAAGTCTTGTGTGGCTCTTGTGTTCTTTTCCCAGGGCCTCACACTTTTGTTTAACCATTGAAAATATTTTTGTATGGCCCAATGTCTCATCTTTCATCACTTTTTGGACCTCATTGTTCTCTTCTAGGGTCTTGATGTTGATAAGCACCTCTGGAGCTGTGCATATGTTTAAAGCCTAGTATGATTTCTTCAATACTTCCTATAATGCTTATAACAACCCTTCATAAGATGTAATTTTTCTCATCACTGATGCTTTCTCCCATTCGACATCTTGTTCTGAAGCTTCTTGGTGCTTGCATATGCAGAGTTTCATCTTCAAGTACCAAGTCCACCAACTTTCCCACATAGTGTATCACTTGAAGGAAATGTTTGTGGTACCTTGGCCTCCAAGTGTGGCCTTGCTTTGATGACATTGTCCCCAATCTCCTCTGTGATGTTGATAAACACCTCATTCTTCTTACATGAAGTCCCTCTCTACATTATGTGTGTGCTATCTCTTGCATCCTTTGTCTTGACTCCTCACACGATTGCTCGATCATGGTAGCTTTGTCCATGTTTCTTCTAGCCACCTCAGCAAAAATTTCACCAATGCATTATTGACCTGCTCATCTGACATGATAGTAGGCTTTACTTGTCATGTGTCTAGCTTGAGGTGCCTTCTTCAGTCATCTCAAAATGCATGACTCTTCGCACACATCAAAGTCAGGCTCATCCATGTGGGTGTGCATTGACCATGATAGTTTCTTTCGAGTGCACACAGTCACCATATCCTCATCCATTAACTCCCAACCAAATAAATCCTTCATCTATATGCTCTCTAGAAGTGGGCATGCATGGAAAATTTTTCCTACGTCCTCTGCATACCCCATGGCTGGTGGAATGTGCTCTCCACTTGTTCTTCTAGACCTTTTCTACTTAGGAACTTTAGCTTCCAAATTTGGGACTTGTGTCTCCATGTCCTAAACATCTCTCTGTTGTCTCCTCTGGTATTTTCTCATCCTCTTCTTTTCCTTTGATGCCTCACCCTATTCTTTTGTGTTCTCTGGAAGTGTAGGAGAATTAGGTGTGCTTTCCTCTGACTCTTCCACCTCCTCATTCAACTTTAGTTTCCTCCTTCTCTGCGTGTGGTTGCCTCCTTTTGTGGAGAGAGTCTAGGTGATTTGCACATAGTGGTTGGAGTAGCACCTTGGGTCCTTGTTCTCCTAAATACCCTCTTAAACCTGTGCTCCCCTTGGACTACATTCAAGTCCTCATCATCCCCCTCTTGTGGTTGAGGTGGTGTAACGATGCGCTCAGCTTCACCCTTATTTGTAGGATGTCTCCTACCCCTATGCTCTAAACCACCACTATCTTCATGCTCCTCCTCCTCATCCTCCACTTTAATTGGCTCTGTGGGCTTAGGCGTTGGGATGTTCTCCATTATATGCTTTCCCTTTGGTGGTGTTGGAAGTGTGAAACTCACCTTCCACATATTTTTATTCTCCATCTTTGGCTTCAACTGGAGATACACCAATGTTGCCCCCACATCTACTACAGACCAAACTTATTGGTTTGATATTCAACACCTCTGAAATGATCCTCTCTATATAAGCACTTATGTCAGGATACACATACTTCTTCCTCAACATATGGTAGTCGCAGTCTACCTTATCTGCATTGAAGACCAATTTACATGTGTGTCATAAATCTATGAACAAATGCTTGAAATACCTTGCAGTGAATGCGTAAGGCAATTTGCACCAAGGGCTCCAGACTCCATCTTTCATTGGGAAGCACGCGATGCAGAAATGTTGATATACAACAAACTAAACTTGTTTCCCTACCACTGCTAGTAGGTCCTTTGGGATGTGTCACTCTTCCCCAAATGTTGTGCGGAGCTGTCATACCATTTCTCCCCCTTTTCTTTACATCATCTATCATGGCCCCCTTATATAGGTACTTGCTTTGAATCTTTCAGCTGGGGACTTGTTCTCCATGGGGTATTCCCATACTTTCTCCTTCGGTCCATCTGGTACTCCATCTCCATGAATACCAGTGATAGTAGAACATCCCCAAAGCTGATCTTCCCTCCTATGTGTGCTTCTTCAACTATTTGCTCTGTAATATAGCCTGCAATGTTGTAGATTGTCCCTTCTGACATCTTATGCACCACATGTAACCACATAGTATTTACCTGAGACCACCGCTCTTGATCATTCAACTTGGTAACAAGGTGTGTTGCAGCTTGTACAACTGGATAGTTCTTCAATTTGTCTATGTCCATTCCACGCGGACCCTTCAGGTACCCCAACTCCTGTTTGGTCTTTAAAATCATGGCTTTATCTGCGAGATCACCTTTTATGTCTTCTCTTATGGCCTTCAGACCTATAATTGATGAGACAAGTGCAGATGAGATTCTAACTCTGTGTCCTGCAAAGTAGAAGAAGTCTTCGTGCACCCTGCTCATGAGCCACTGATATAAGGGCTCATACTTCCCAAAATATGGAAGCTCATACAATTGGTAGACCCCAATTCTCTTTAAAAGCTTCTCACTTGCATCATCATAAACTGGCATGTCCTCCGTCATGCACTTGTTCATTCTCGCAGTGAGCAAGGAATCGAGCTCCTTTTTCTCCAAATTTCTATGATTGTATTCACTCACTTTGCTCTTTCTGATGGGTGAATCCCATTCTTGGCTGATGATGAATCCTTCTGGATATTACATCTCTAAAAAATGGCTTTTAGGTGCCATCTCTTCCTCCTCGATGACCACCTTCTTCTTTCCTTTTATTGCTGCTGCAGATGCCTTCTTCGGTGCCATTTTTACCTTGCAAATGTCTCCTCTTTAACTCTGTAACTTTGTGAATCAAACCCTAGCTCATTCAATCATGCCCTAGGTGGAAACTTCGTAACCTAACTCTTTTCTATCTCCCTACTTCACTCAAACCCTTCACCACTGGGGACGCAAGCTTCTTATCACACAAATCTGGTTGTCACGCTTGGTTTCACACCCTTCACACCTTAACTCGATCACTCGGCTCTTCACACTTGGCTCTTTCTTCAAATACTCTTAGTTGCAATGGTAAAAATGAATCCGCATCCCATCCTTATATAATTTTTCAAATTTTGATGCATTTATTACTCCTTCACCTACCAAATATCCCCTCATTCATTGACCAAATCCATTCATTCCATGCATGGTACATCTTTGCACCCAACTATAACCTTCTAGCGCACCTTCCTACCCTCTGGTCACATACTTCTCTTTAGTGTGCGCTCCTACACCTCATCATTGTACCTTCTCTTGGTAGCTATCATGGCCTCCACTTACCTCGCGTTATACTATTCTTTCATTCATCTCCATCCTTGGTCACTTTTGAGAAGTAATCTTCTTTTGACTTAAAGCACACCCGTAGCAGCTTATTCCTTTCACCTTTCAATTCCCAGTCTTTTTCTTGGATAACTACAACCACCCCACACTAAAAGTATGTGCAGTCCTCTGCACATAAACATTCTTCATATAGTAATTAGCTTCATGTGCGCAAGTGCACTTATTACACAAAAACAAAACTAAATTGACAAAGCATAGCGACAATGAAGGAAATACATTAAGGAAATTCATAATTGAAAACCTAAATAAATGGCAATACTACCTTATTACAAACACCAAGAAGACTTATTTATAGTAGGGCTTTAGCCTACTCCCATTAAAGTAACCGGGTAGTCATGTTCCATCAAGTGCTTCTAATTAGAAAGCACCTGATTCAAGTATATAAGTGATAACATATGGCCCCAACCAATGTACTTTGAGCTTGCCTGGATGGCACAAGAACTTTGAGTCATAAAGAAGTACCATTTGTCCAATCTCAAACTTCTTATCCCTTATGTTTCTGTCATGCCATGCCTTTTTCTTGGCCTTTTCTTGCTTCTGACTCCATCGTGCTATGGCTCATTGCTCATCCAGTTGAATCATCTTTTGATACATTCTTCTAAATCCTATTCATCATCTAGACCTCCAGCTCTGCAATGCTGCACAAGAAAAGGTAACATAAATTCTATAGGGAGAACAACTTCCACGCCAAACACCAACTAAAATGGTGTGGCTTTGTTCAATCTCTTGTAAGTTGTTCTATATGCCCAAAGAATAGCTGACACTTTGTCATCCCAATCCTTTCTTCCAACATCACAATTTTTTTGTCAAAGTCTAGCTCAAAATCTTGTTGAAGGCCTCAACAGTTCCATTTTCTGAGGATGATAAGGTGTAGTTTTATGGTGTGTAACCATAAACTCATCTAATAGGATCCTGATTGTCTCATTCAAAAAGTGTGTACCTCTATCACTTGTCAAGCTTAAGGACATCCATATCTTGTAAGAACATTCTCCCATAGAAACCTAGCTGTTGTAGCTATTGTACAGTCCTTGGTAGGTGTTTCTTCTACCCATCGTGTGAGATAATCTATGTAAGTAATGATATAGCACGATCCAGTCCTGCACGCGGGTGGTGAAATAGGTCCTACAAAATCAATGGCCCATTTCTCAAATGGTTCGGCACTAGTAATCGGTCTCAAAGGCATCTCATCTCTTTGCCTTGGTTTTCCTAGGTGTTGACAATGATCACATGCCTTACAATATTCTTTACAATCCTTATACAATGTCTCCCACCATAATCCAACAATAGGATCTTCCGGGAAGTCGCATCACCTGCATAATGGCCTCCTGCAATACCACCATGAGCTTCTTCCATGATATCCTTACACTCATGCTCTAATACACAACGGCATAATACTTCATCTCTACCTAGCTTGTAAAGGTCACCACTAATTAACATAAATGGTGTCGTGTGTATAGCAAGTTGCTTCTTTTCTAATGCTTTCATTCCTTCTGGTGCCATACCTATTTGTAGAAAGACAACAATGTCTTCTAATTCCATGGGCATGTGTTGTAACCTATATAACTATGCATCTGACATTGTTTCTTCAATTGTCTATGCATCCTCTCCTAAATTGATTCTAGATAAATGATCTGGTCCAGAATTGCTTTTCCTTGGCTTCACCACAACTATGAAGTCAAACTCTTGAAATAGGAGCACCCATCTGCATATGTGCCCCTTGTAAGATGGGCTTGTTTACCAAGTACTTCAATGCCATGTGATATATATAAAACAAAATGGTGTTGCTAACAAGTACTGTCAAAACTTGTGTAATGCATAGATCATTGAAAAATCTTCACGCTCTGTAGTTGTATAATTCCATTTAGTAGGAGTCAACTTCCTACTAGCAAAATAGATTGGATGATCTATAATACCTTTACCAGGTTGAGCTAACACAGTGCACCAATGGCCATGCCAGAAGCATCCACATGCACATGAAATGGTTTATCCCATGAGGGAAAGTGCAAAATGGGCGCGGTAGTAAGTTTCTCTTTTAATATCTCAAACACGCACTACTGTGGTTCTCCCCAATAAAATGTACCTTTCCCCTTCATAATTCTTCCAAGGGTGCAAAAATTTTGGCATACCCTTTTATGAATTTTCTATAATATCTCTGTATGACCTAAAAATCCATGCACCTCACTTTGACTAGTAGGCACTTCCAGGCCTAAAATGAGCTGAACCTTGGTTGGATCAACTAGAAAACCTTCCTTGCAGATTATATGTCCTAACAGTATCCCAAATGGCATAGAAAATATGCACTTCTTGATGTTCAAAGAGATACTCAATTATCTACATCATTCAAACATTAAGTGCAGATTGTCACAATGATCTTTCACAAGCCCATATACTGTCCAATCATCTAGGTAGACCTGTAAGAAGTTGTGAATAAAATATTTGAATGCTGAACAACTATGCATGAGAATACATGCATTTTTTCAATCCAAAGGGCATCACAGTATAGGAAAAACTACCCCATTCAGTAGTAAATGTTGTCTTTTCTTGATCCTCCTGAGCAATCCTAACCTGATGATACCCGGAAAACTCCATCTGTGAAAGAATATATTTCACACCCTGCAACTCCTTCTAGTATTTCCTCAGTGAATGGCGTAGGGAATGGATCATGATGCATGTAACATTCAGCTCCCTGTAGTCCACACATATCTAATCCATCCATCCTTCTTGATACTGATCACCATTGGGCTAACCCATTCTGACTCATCAAGGGCTTGATAATTCTAGATTTCAACATTTTATCAATTTCTTCTTTTACCTTTTCATGCAAATTAGGATTCATTATGTAAGGTCTCTTTCTAACTGGTCATGCACCATCCTTAAGTTTGATCTTCATTTCCCCAAGTGATTCATGCACACCTTTAAGTTCATGATATCCTCGAGGGAATAAGTCATGATAATCCTAAGAGTAACTCGATGATCTTTGCTACCTCTCGATTCGACCAGTATCTCCAATTATGGCCTCCTTAGGCTCAGCCTCCGAACCTATATTCACCTTCTTTGTCTTCATGGGTTCGTGGTAGGCACGCATATCCTTTTCTGCACTTTCCAAGACCTCGCACACCCCTTGTGAATGTTCAATATCCAGGTTCTCAACTTCCTCGTCATCCACGATGTAAACCATCTTTCCTTTCTCTTTCTCAAGGCAAGCACATTCAAGTAGTATGGAGTCCATTTCTTCTTCCTTTTCAAAACATGCTCCGAACTCTACCTCACCGAATAATTCTTGAATATGCTCTTCTACTTTTGCACTATCTCCCATAGTTAAGCACTTGAAAATTTTAATGCCTCTTCTACATGAGGTTTAGTCGAGAAGTAGTCAAAAGTTTGGATCATTCTTATGCAGTCAAATCTTGCCAGTTTCCAGTTTCTCGATGTAGTTTTACATATACATACCAAGGTGTGTGCACATCCTTGTAGCGTAGAATACAATCTATGCACCCAGAGTGAAGGTGGTAATGCTTCTATCCTGCTGTCTAGAGTCTCTCACACTTTGCTTGAATGTGATGTTGAACAGGTTGATCACCATGATAAGTGCAAATTTGTGTAGGTGCATTGTTCCTTATAAACCTAGTAGACAAAGTGACTCCAATCTCTTCCCAGTTTATAAGATTATCTCTGTGGACTACCCACCAGTGCGCTGTTGTCCCGCGTAGTGTATATACTAACATATCTCTCCTTTTAACTTGATCTATCCACTGTGTTTCCATGGCCTTCAAAAATGTAGGAAGATCTTTTGTCCCTATATACCAAGGTATTGTGCTACCTATCCATCAAATTGAATGAAGTCCATTCTTCACACAACCACACTTTTCACCTCACATCCTACTAATTCATATGTACCATGAGCCCAATTATCATAAGCAATACTCATAGTATCACTAATAGAATGAGAATCCTCCCACTTTGTAGGATGCCTTCTTTTGATGGCTCATTGACCTCTGGGTCCTAAATAACGCATACATAGACTCTGTTTAAATCCTCCTCACTTAGAGGCTCAACATATGGTGTAGAATTCCCATCTATCAAAGGTATCACAACCCTTTCCTCCTTGTTTTCAAAGCTGATATACCCCTTATTGAATCTCAAGTCAACATTATTCGCATAACACCAAGGGCGTCAAGCAAGGGCTGGAAAATTGTCTACTTCTGCAAGTGCTAATACCTCAAAATCCCCAGTGAACTTGGCCCCTTGTATAGTTATAGATGCATCTTTCAAACTCCTATGGGAGTGGCCTTAGTCCGATTTTCCATAAATAACACATTAGATGATGGCTGTAATGGAGGCCTCCCCATTTGTACCCATGCATCTAATGTAAGCACATTTACTTCCACACATGTATCGATCAATATGTTTCTCAACAGCCACCCATCCACAACAACATTCAAAGTAATTTCTTGTCATAGTCAATGCTATCAGGGGGAAGATTTACATGCAGAATCTGTCATCGGTCTCAAGACTTACGCGTGGAGTGTTCCCTTTTAACCAACTTCCTAATAGTGGAATAATGTTCTCCTGGCACAACATCTTACACACCTCTTGCAGATCATCGATATCAGTTTGGACTATCTCTGATGCTTTCTTTTTCTCCTTTAGGTATTGTATCTCACCCTAAAGATTCCTTAGCACTTCCATGGTATCCTGGTAAACTTCCTTCTGATGAGTAGGATCTAGGTACCTTGCATGCAAAACCTCCTCCTTGGTGATCATAGGCTTCTAGTGTAATGCCTCTCTTACACGTGTTACTTACTTCGCTTGCATGTTGTAATCTTCACTATCATACCTCGGTCCTTCTATCTTGGGCATCCACTGATCTTCTACCATGCACTAGATTCTAACCATCCCAGCACCTTTGTTTTCTTTCTTATGTTGCTTACTCAGATGCTCATATAAATTTGGGCACTCTTCATAACTATGGTTCTTTCCATAGAAAGAACATGCAATATTCTGAGGACATTCACACCTATAGTGGTCAAGATATCCACACGTATAACATGTTCCACGAGGGAACTCACCTCTTCCTCCACCACGGCCTCATCCTCCATATCCACCATGATATCCACGTCCCCTTCCACGACCTCCTTTAAAACACCCCTCATTCTGTCATAGCACGTTTGATTATGATCCCGATCCTGGTGCTCATTCTTACCCTTAGAATTATCTGTTATACTTGTCTATCATACCCCAATGTCTATAGCATCATGGATCTGACCAATCAGCCAAAATCCTCAGTATCATGGGTCGTGGACCTACAAATTTGCAAAAGCAAGATACATTCTTCCTTATCACACGTTGTAACAAAGGAAAGTGACTAGCATCATGATTCAAATGAAAATATCACATAGTCCAATAGTAATGAGTGTACAGATCTACGAGGGAACTATCCTTGGTGTGACCTTCCACTTCACAATCTATACACCAAATTCCTGAGCACGTTTCATGGGCTGAATTTGTTGATAGCTTCTCTAACTGCTTTTCCATAGCTGCAATCTATGCCTCTAAAATGGACTAATGCTAGTGTCAATGCTCCCAAATACCTTGGATGAAAATTTGCTTCCAATGCTTCATGCGGATCAGTGTATGTCTTATGTGACAGTGCCCTTCTAAAAGGTGTAATCAATCCTCCAACAAACCACTTGTGCATGCTGGCTAGCATGAATATCATAAGATAGCTTAGATAGAAGTGTCTTAAAATGAGCATCATACTCACATACACTCTCAGTAGTGCCTTGTTTGATATCCTTGAGCACACTTATACTCTTCTCAAACTCAGGGATATGGAACTCTTTTAAGAAAACATCCTCAATGCTACATAATCCACACAAGTTTGATCAGGGTCAAACTTCCTATACCAAGTTGTGTGCGCGCCCTGTAATGTAGTGGAAAATTGACTTGCCTTTCACTCAGTAGCCATGATCCCTTTAGCACGCCACAATATTTCACACATATGCACATGTTCGGCAACATCCTCTATACCTCTATACTCCGGAAGACGAAGAGACATCTCCATATAGATATTTTGTGGTTGTTGCGGACCTTGACCACCGATCCGAGAACCTCCTGTGTTCCCTCTGCCTCCAGAACCACCAGATCCACGAACTAGAACCACCTATACCTCTGATCCTCCACCACTTAGCTAGAAATAGGACCTATAGATGTACTCCCTGTGCTCTGATAGTAGTACTATATTGAACCCCTATAGTCTGTGAGGTAGCTCCACTTCTAGAGGTGAATCTAACATTCTGCGTGCTCACATTATGTGGATGATGCACCTAAGAATGCTCCTCCATATAACATTGAAGTTATCTGTCCTGCCATTGATGTACTTGATCCCTGACTTACTCCTGCTTTCCTACTTCCCAAGTTAGTTTGTTGGTTACTTTTCATACTAGATACTGAAAAACCAAGTGCAAAGGCTAGGTCACCAAGTGGATTAAGATGCGTGCCTACGGCCCAGGTAGTCTCTGTTGGTGCACTTCTGTGTGAGGCCGAGAAGGGATCTCTATCATGTTTTCTAAGATGGGGGAGTTCCTGATGCTCTGGCTCCACGTCTTCTACGTGAGCTATAAATCCTTCACGATCCATCTCTCTCCTCCATGCCATACTTTCTACAACGAATGCTACTTCTCTATCTCCCTCTCATGTGCCTCATTATACTTAATCCACCTTTCCTCTCTCTGCTTTTCTACCGCTAGGTCTGCCATCTTAAACCAAACCTATTCCTACCCTCATGCGTGGTGAAGTTTAGTTAGCCATCGGTTTACTTTTCGGTTCAAAGTTACTATCAGGATCTTGATCGCTAATGGAATACCTTGCAAATATGTTCCCCTTAGATACCTCAAAAATTGGAACTCGGCTATCTCGGGCAAGAGTATGTCAAAATTGAATATTCCATAATATAACTGTTTAGAACACCACGAAACCACGTATCCACCAATCGAGTCAAGATCATATCAGCATCATAGAGGGCCTAAAATTCTTCCTGTGTCCAGACAAGTGTGCTATACCTCCAATTCTGCTGAGATGCATAGCAGTAAGCCACTCATATAATTCTACTAGAAAGATAGTGAAAAATCTCTCATATAAGTTGTCATACAGATTTTATTCTACCCAAGTGCGTGCGTTAAACTCAAATCCACTGTCGAACCACTGTGCGTATTCTTCCTCTAGATCATGTATCCATTCCTTAAAAATTGCTAGAGTTAACCGATCTGTCGACACTAAAATTTTCCTCCGTAATTTCTATTTCATTAATGTATGTATTAGGAATAGGATGTTGTTAAGTATAATTAGTAGTAGCGTCTGATAGAAGATAACGGCGCCGTCAGTACGGTGCCGCCAATAATGTGGAGTACGGTAACAGTCAAAGTACAATAGGAATGTTGTAAAAAGTAAATATTTGTCGTAAGTGGTCCGGTAATGTTCAAATGTCAAAGTTTGGGTAATTAGAGAAGTAGGGTCTACATGATTAGGAATTAGAAATATTATATTGGTAATAAAGACAAGGAGTGAGGTCATAAATATTTTGTGTATTTTATTTGTAAAAAGTCTAAAAATGTGGAACCCATGTAAAATGATAAGGTTTATCTTATCTTAACAGATAAGCTTACATGTACAGATAAGAGGTAAGGGTATGGAATATGATTCGTCAGGGGGATTTCTTATCCTATCTTAGAGATAAGATGGATAAGCCTGGAAGTTCTATAAATAGAGAGGCCACCCCCTCATTTAGCATAGAAGGAAGTAGTGAGAAATATTGTAGGAAGTGTGCGAAGGAAGCCATCAGTTTAAAGGTGTGTTGAAGAAGCCATTAAGAGGTGTAATTGTAAAGTTTCTCCCATAGTCTTGGTGAAAGGCAAGTGAAGTCAATAACACTTGAAGTACCTCATGGGTGAGATTGTAACAGTTTCATGTTAATATTATAATTTATTTTGATATTTCAGATTTGTCATCATTCTGTCTTATCATAGTCGATGGTATTCTTGTGTTATGTTGTTGTTTTGTTTCCAGATTACATCCACCAAACTAAAGGCTGTGCATTAGTAAATAATCATAGCACGAGGAGTTCTCGGTGAAGAATTATCATAGTGCCGGATTGGTGATGACATTTTGGTTCCGTTGCTGGGACCATTCCTCGTTGGTGGATTTTCTAGAGAGATATTCCCACTTAGTCAAAAATCAATTGGAGGGTAACCTTATTTTTACTGTGCATAGTAGTTACCATGGTAAAGTCATTTTTACCGTGAATAGTAGTTACCATGATAAAGTCATTTTTGCTTTGGGAATAGTATTTACCGCAGTAAAGTCACTTTTTACCGTGAATAGTATTTACCGCAGTAACTTCACTTTTTACCGTGAATAGTGTTTACCACAGTAAAGTCAGTTTTTACTGTAGTAAGTCAAGTTTTACCATAGTTTACCGTGGTCATTTCTATTTTACTGTAGAAAGGTGTAAAGTCACTTTCTAGTATAGTGATTCCAATTATTTGTGCACATAAGTCTTGTTGATTGTACTTGTGGGTTGGTATTTCACGGTGGTTACTTTTGAAAATGGGAAAGATTCCTATTTTTTCAGCTCAATCTAATGAAGATGCTTCTTCTTTCATTCAAGAGTTTAAGTGATCTTGTATTTGTAATGGCCTTATAAGAAGGGAACAATGGACTGAATTTTTTCCTACCTTTTTGGATGGTTCAACACTTAGGTGGTTTGAAACACTAGGTGATAATGTGAAAAATTCATGGGATTTATTAACTGAAAGTTTTCTTGAAGAATTTGGTGAACAATAGAAATATGCAGATCTTGTGATCGAGATCACAAAGCTATCCCAAGGAAAGAAGGAGAAGATAAGGGATTATCATGCTTGTGTTCTAGAGCTAAGGAGGAAGCTCGATGCCCGGATCGGGAAGGAAGGATTAGTGGATGGGTTGATGAATGGCGTGGATAATCTCCTCTGTAAGCACTTCATTATTGAGATGAAACCCGAGATTAGACAACGAGTGAAGTATGACCACCTAGCTACCATTGAACAAGCAAAGGAGATTACAAAGAAGCAAGAAGAAAGCATGGAAGAGGAGCCCAAAGAAATTGTGGCTAAAGTAGAGCCTACACCAGCCTTTGGTCTAGAATCCACAACCACTCCCGGTGAGCAAAAATATTTCTCTTAGTACATCTACCGAGTATGAAGATCTCTCAAAAGATGGGTCAGTTAACTATTAATATTCTTGAGGAAAGAATTTAGTTCTCGGGGAGGAGATAGAGGTCCAAAAAGAAATATTTACGAAGTCGTATGTTATGGTTGTTATTAAAAGGGTCATTATAAGTATAATTGTCCAGATAAAGCTTCTACATCTGGTAAAGGAGATAATGATAAAGGAAAAGCACCTGTGAATTCTTTTGATGTAGTAGATAAGAGCAGAAATAATGAAGTAGATGTGTTTGTAACAAAAAGAAAGAAAGAAAAAGATAATCAAGATGGAAATGATCCTAAGAAGATGAAAGAAGAAACTAGTAAGAAACATAGGAGAAGAAAGTTGGGTGTGCAGGATTTTTGATTTCACAGGGGCAAGGACCATACTCCATCTTGGAAGATCTATCCAAAAGGCCTGCAAATATTACATATGGTCAACTCTTGGCTATGTCTTCTGAGAAGAGGCGAGAGTTGCGAGGTGGACTCAATGCTCGAAGAAGGAAGGAGGTTGAGGTCCCTGTTTTGGAGGCGAGGCGATCCCTATGCTCCACAAGATGAGGTATTATGTAATGGCATTTCAATTCATGATGTCTTAGTTGATGGAGGTGTTGCGATTAATGTAATGACCGAGTGATCCGTAATGAATATGTTGGGTTTAAAAATTGATCACCCTTGACACTTATGTTAAGGTCATTAAATAAAGGAAAAACTAAACCGAAGGTGTAGTTTCAAATGTGGCAATATCTCTTATGGGTGTTGTATGTGTGGTAGACTTTCAAGTGATGAAAAATGGTATCTTGTTGTGTACCCAATTTGCTTTGGGAAGACCATGGCTAAGGAGAGTTCATGCAAGAAACTCTTTGGAATGAAGGTTTCATGACACTTGGACGTGGTAGAGAGAGGTGAAGATAAACGTGATCCTCGACATCATAAAGCAAAACCTATGGATTCAAGTGATGAAACCGATGATTGGACATCCTCGATTACTCTAGTACCGGTGAAGTGGACACTTTGAAGATGAAGAAAGTGAGGTGGATGTTTGATCATGGATATCCTTCCATTCACACCAACTCATGACCCCATAAAATTATCGAAGAAGAAGTTGATGATCGTCTCCAACAGATAAAGATTGGTGATGTTGTGATGGAGAGTGAGAAGGAATCCTACCTCCAGCTCTTTCGAAGGTACATACACCTATTCACTTTTGATTACAAGGAACTCCGTCAAGTAAGTTGGGTAGAAAATTCTATTGAGCTGGTAGATGGTGCTTAAGCCCATAAAGCAAATGTCATATAGAATGAATCCTAATTTTTCCAAGAGTGTAAAAGAAGAAATAGATAAGTTGCTTGATGCAGGATTCATATTTGTTGTGGAGAATTCAGAATGAGTTTCTCCCATTGTGATCTCAATAAAAAAGAATGGGAAGCTACGCATTTGTGTTGATTAAAGGAAGCTCAATAAGGCAACAAAGAAGGATCATTACCCTCTTCCATTTTCAGATCAGATTTTGGACAAAGTAGTGGCAGAGTGCTATAGTTTTGCTGATGGATATAGCGGCTACAACCAAGTTCGTATAGCAGAGAAAGATCAGCTGAAGACCATGTTCACCACTCCTTGGGGAACATTTACTTATAGAGTTATGCCTTTTGGGTTGTGTAATGCTCCAGCAAACATTCCAGCGTTTGATGAATAGGGTGTTCAAACCCTACATTGGGACCTTTCATCGAGTATTTACGGATGATTTTTACATCTATGGGAGCAAGTTGGACCACCTACACCAAATGGAGACAGCATTTCAAAGGTTAGATGAAGCACAAGCCTCACTAAACCCTACAAAGTGTGTCTTTGGATGTTCTAAAGGTGTTTTGTTAGGGCATGTTGTATCCAGAGATGGTATTGAGTGCGATCTGATAAAGTTTCAAAAATCAAAGATTTACCATTTCCTATTAATAGAAGTAAGTTGAGATCATTTTTAGGCCATGTGGGTTACTATAGAAGGTTCATCAAGAATTTTTCAAAGATTACACAGCCACTAACCTAATTCTTGAAGAAGGATGTTACTTATGAACCGGAAATAAGGCGCATGAAGCTTTTGGACAAGCTGAAGGAAGCCACAGTGTCTTCACCTATTTTGAAGAATCCAGTTGGAGCAAGCCATTCATTGTGTACACTTTGATGCCTCGGATGCAGACTAGGAAGTACTTTGAGCCAAAAGGATGAAAATGGGAATGAACATCCAATTTACTTTGGGAGCAGAAAAATGAGCAATCTTTGAGGTAAATTATCACCATGTAATCTGAAAAGAGGCTCAGGGCTATCATTTTTGTTGTAAAGAAGTTTAGAAATTACTTGCTAGGGCAAAAATTTCTAGTTGTAATGTGAACCATCAAGCTCTAAAATATATTGTAAATAAGCCTAACCCATCGGGGGGAGGATAGCAAGATGGATAATTTTGCTACAAGAATTTGAATTTGATATTATAGATAGGCCGGAAAGAAGCATGTCAATGCGGATGCACTCTCTCGAGCCTATGATGGTTTAGGATCATCTTGTGATGATGATGATTTCCCCATGCAAAGATTGTTATCCCTTAACACAATCCCTAGTGAATACATAGATATTTGGAATTATCTCGAATAAATTCAAGTTTCTGATGGTGCCATCAAAGACTAAGAGAAAGATTACTCAAGCCGATCGTCCATATTCTATTCTCAGTATGGAGTATTATTTCGAATAGGACTCGATGGACAAGATCTGAAGAGGGCATTGGACGTGATCAAGGAAGGAACTGCTAGAAGAATTCCACAATGGTACATATGGAGGGCACTTCTCTGGACAACTTATAGCGAAGAAGGATCTTGGATGCGAGGTTATCAACTGGCCCACTCTTTTTAAAGATTGTTATAATTATTGTAAGACATGTGATATTTGTCAAACACATGGTAACCGTAAGACTTCATCACTCCATTATGTCCTATTCTTCCCCTTGGTCCCTTTGAAAAGTGGGGAATAGACATTGTAGGTCCACTTCCAACTACATCACGCCAAAATAAGTATATTGTAGTTGCCACAGATTACTTAACCAAGTGGGTTGAAGCTAGGCCATTGAAAACAGCTTCCATGGATGAAGTGGCAAGGTTCATGTATGAACGCATTGTCACCAGATTTGGTTGCCCATTAGAAATTGTAACAGATCAAGGAAGCCACTTCATTAATGAGGTGGTAGAAGCCCTAGTCAATAAGTTTTCTATTAAGCACAGGAAGGCAACAACATACAAGCCAAGCACAAATGGACAGGTGGAATGAACAAATTTTGTGTTGTGTCAAATTCTAGCAAAAGATGCAGCCTTGCAGGTACATAAATGGGATAAAAGGATTCATGCAGCATTGTGGGCATATAGGGAAACATCAAAGTCAGCAACAGGATACTCCCCATTTCAGTTGGCCTATGGCATTGATCCAATTCTTCCTATTGAGTTTGATATTCCCACTGTGAGAGTTATGAAAAATGAAAGGATGGATGAAAGTGATTCAGTAAAAGAAAGGTTGGTACATCTTCATTTCTTTGGAGAAATGAGAGAAATAACAAAGGATACAAGCCATAAGAAGAAAATGAAGCAGAAGGAATACTTTGATCAAAAGATCCGGTGGTCTCCATTTCATGTGAATGACTTGGTTCTAGTATATGATTCCAGATACAAAAAAAGAAGACAGAAAATTTCTTCCAAAATGGATGGGGCCCTACAAAATAGCAGCTGTGCATGAAAATGGTACGTACGGCCTGGAGGAATTGGATGGCACTCCCATTACGAAATGGGTCAACCACGACAAGTTGAAGATTTTCCAAGCACCAGAATAGTCTACTCTGAGGACGGAGTAGAAGCTAGGAAGGGGGAAGATGTCGACACTAAAATTTTCCTCCGTAATTTCTATTTCATTAATGTATGTATTAGGAATAGGATGTTGTTAAGTATAATTAGTAGTAGCGTCTGATAGAAGATAACGTCGCCACGTCGATGCGGTGCCGCCATAATGTGGAGTACGGTAACAGTCAAAAGTACAATAGGAATGTTGTAAAAGTAAATATTTGTCATAAGTGGTCCGGTAATGTTCAAATGTCAAAGTTTGGGTAATTAGAGAAGTAGGGTCTACATGATTAGGAATTAGAAATATTATATTGGTAATAAAGAAAAGGAGTGAGGTCATAAATATTTTGTGTATTTTATTTGTAAAAAGTCTAAAAATGTGGAACCCATGTAAAATGATAAGGTTTATCTTATCTTAACGATAAAGCTTACATGTACAGATAAGAGTTAAGGTATGGAATATGATTCGTCAGAGTGGATTTCTTATCCTATCTTAGAGATAAGATGGATAAGCCTGGAAGTTCTATAAATAGAGAGGCCACCCCCCTCATTTAGCATAGAAGGAAGTAGTGAGAAATATTGTAGGAAGTGTGTGAAGGAAGCCATCAGTTTAAAGGTGTGTTGAAGAAGCCATTAAGAGGTGTAATTGTAAAGTTTCTCCCATAGTCTTGGTGAAAGGCAAGTGAAGTCAATAACACTTGAAGTACCTCATGGGTGAGATTATAGATTTCATGTTAATATTATAATTTATTTTGATATTTCAGATTTGTCATCATTCTGTCTTATCATAGTCGATGGTATTCTTGTGTTATGTTGTTGTTTTGTTTCCAGATTACATCCACCAAACTAAAGGCTGTGCATTAGTAAATAATCATAGCATGAGGAGTTCCCGGTGAAGAATTATCATAGTGCCGGATTGGTGATGACAGTACGTATTCATCGCGAACCATCCTAAAAACAACTAAAAAAGAGGTCCCGATAATGGAACCAATGATGCAGCCTCGAATTTACCAGATAACACCCTAGTCATGCGGGTACATCACTCACCTTGATGAGTGCTCACCAAGCACGCAAAGATTCCAGTCCCTCTTTAGGGTTGTTGTAGTAGGATGTTAGCACGATGAAGGAAGAAACATATAGATTCATAACTAATCCATCATTCTATAATGCATGCTACCCATAGATCTATGAAGAACAAGCTTACACAAAGTAATCATGATTGAATTAATAACATGCACTACTCAACTACACATAGAATGACACTTAGATTCAGCCAATATCTTCCATCTATTAATAAATACAGAAGCTCCTTATAGTATCGTCAATCTATACCAATGTGCGTATGGAACTAATACAGTGATTTAGTCATATTCATATATTCTCTAGTACACATACATACTCACACATTCATATATCCAAAATCATACCTCTACTATGTACCTAATCATCGTATGTATATATATATATATATATATATATGGGGGACTTTCCCTTCACCACTTATCTATTCCAGAAATAGGCCGCATGTTGTTGATAGCCACATGCCATTTACAAGCATATCAACACATGCAAGCGTGCTATCTATAGTCCTCTTACAGTTAACTAAAGTTTCAATTCTATTCTCATCTCGTCTCCATGCAAAACGCTTCAATCCACTTCTCCAAAGATAGACAATGCATGGCGCGCACGTTTCTGTATCATTGGTGTGTTCCACACGCCATCTTCTAAAAATAGGTCTTGAAGCTCAAAATCGGATAAGTCTTGAAATCTGAACTTGCCTTCCGTGCACGGGTCCTTCTTGTCCTTCTATGCCTTTGATCCTAGTCATCTATCCCACGCGAACTCCTTGTGTGATCTTTGACAAGTATTCTTTGATCAACACTATTTCATGTCAACAAACTTGATTCATCTTGGATCTTCCAAGATTTCATACTCAAAATACTTTTATAACTTAACTACCCAAATAATGAGATCTTTAGGATACAATCCTCCAACATAACAAGTACTATCCAATTCAGGTTTACTTGTTATCCTTATGACATCTCTTAGAAATTTGTGTCCATGTTCTTGAACTTCTTCTTGTTCAAATATTTCAAGCCTTTTTGGGTAGATTTGATATCACTTGCATCATCTATAACAATCTTTCATATCACATAGGAATTATTTTTGTGACATTAACAAATTAGGATTAGTTTCTACTTATATACCTATCCTTTAATAGATTCAAAGTGTATGTCTCTCCGTGTGTGTGTGTGTGTGTGTGTGTGTGTGTGTGTGAGAGAGAGAGAGAGAGAGAGAGAGAGAGAGAGATGGATTATGAAGTTCACTAATCACTTCAACTTTATGACACCATATATATATATATATATATATATATATATATAGAAATTCACTAATCACTATTCATTCACTAAAATCTAATAACCCTTCAACAAAAAAGAAACCTTATATGGATTAGGAAGTGTTATTCTCTTCAAAATCAATTTATCAATGTTCATTTCTTAGAAAACAATATTATTATATTACCAATATATAATATTAAATTGTAACACTTACCTCTTGAATTACAAATTATTAGAATATGATTTCCCTCAACGTGGGAATATTCTCTTCTTTCTTAAATTTTAAAACACCTTCTTCATCACGAGTGTTTCTCTAGTTGAGAGATAAAGTGACAGATAGATTGAAGTTTCCTTGTAGGATACATAGTTGTTTAAGATTAGATGGAGGGGGTATTTCGATAATAGTCCTAACCTTGGTAGGGTCGGCCAATTCCCCTAATAGATACTATAAATCCTAGGAGTTTTCCTATGAGAACTCCAAATATGCATTTAGCTAGATTAAGGCGGAGAAAGAAGCGTAGTAGATGTGAAAATATCATGCCGAGGGAAGAAAGATGGTATTTTTGGTGTTTTTATTTTCCTAAGAGATCATATACGTAGTCTTCTATAGTTTTTGGATGAGGTCATGAAAGATGTATGTCATAGTGCACTGATAAGTAGATCTTGCATTTTTCAGGACAAAGGGAATTACTCTATAGTAAAAGGTTCCCCACGGGGTGATAAAGGATGTCTTATGTTTATCTTCTGGTGTGATGAGGATTTGATTATAACCAAAGAAACCATTTATAAGAGATAACATTTCATGTCATGTTGTTAGATCGACAAGTTGATCGATGTAAGGTAGGGAAAATAGTCTTTTGGACAAGCGAGGTTATGGTCTCAAAAGTCTATACGATGCGTAATTTCTTAGTGGCTTTAGTGAAAAATATGATATTAGAAATCCATTGGGGATAATCAATAGGTAGTATGAAATTGGTTGAAAGAAGACGCTGGAGTTCTTCTTTGACTAAAAGTGCGATGTGAGGCTGCATGCATGGGAAACTTGTTGTCTTCCCAAAGATTATGGAGGGATGGGACTCGCCGATATCTTGCGTCAAGGGAAGGCACTTTGTACCAAATGGATAATTCATAGTATTGAAGGAAAAGAAGCTTGGAAAGTGCTTATTCACCATGGCATTGTAAAGGGATACCCTTATGGCTGTCTAACCTGGAAAGGTTTAAGGTTTTCCAATCTCCTCATTCTTCTTGTTCCTATCAAAGTGGTTGACATTTCTCCCATGTGGGGCTAGCGACAAAGAAGAAGAAGACCCTCAGGACCTTGGTTGGGATATGCCGGATTCTCGGAAAATATCTTCTCGGCCTTGGTTGGCCCGATGACCACGATCCTCCTTTTGTTAGTCAACTTTTTGCCACAACAGCATAATTTTGATGATTGTTAAGTTGCTTTAGTTGTTTGTCCTAAACCTAGCCTAGTTTACTCATGGTTTTGGGGCGTGCTCTCATACCATCTACTTTTTTGTTGAATTATCTTGTATCATGTTTTAATTAATATAATATAAGATCTTATTCATCAAAAATTTCATATTATAAAAGTTTTGATTTTAATGTTATATATTTTATGCATTAAATATTCCTATGCTCATTGGAATCTTAAATTTCTTATTATAAAAGCTTTGATTTTAATTTACTTATTTTTATAGTGTTTAATAAAAACTCATGATTGATTTAGCAAGAAATGTAGTTTGAATCAATTTTCTCACTTACAAGATTGATTATGGAGACAAAAACCTGAAAACCAATTAATGTGGACCGACCTCCCTTCAATGGATATATTTGGATATATTATTCTAAGAAGTATACTATAATATATCTGATTTTTTTTAGACAAATGTAAACTTTCATTATGATAAACTGAAAGATTGGATGAAGCAAGAAACACAACCAGAACTCAACATGTGGAAGTAAAACTTCTTCTATTAATAATTTACAAGCACCATACTTTTCTTCTTCTTTCTCTTCTTTTTCATATAAATATGAAGTTAACACACATATTTATAACTCTTTACAAAAATTTCTCAAATCTAATATTAAAATGTTTTTTATTAATATAACTTTTTATGATATAAAATTACAAACATTAAATCAAACATCTCCTAAAAATAAATACTAAATTTTTCTATTAAAAATTGCTTGATTTGATGTTTATTTCGCCAAGGCATTCCCCTATGGGAAAGGCCTTTGCGGATGTTTCCGAGACTATGTTAAATTTGATGTTTGTTTGGACGTTTTTTCAAAGCGATTAAATTTGACGTCCGTTTTGACGGTTTCGACGAGCATCCAAACGTTTTTGTGTTACGGGCGTGTTTTGACATTTTTTTGGTCATTCCACCGTTCGCGGGTGGACTTCCCCTCTCTTCACATTTTGCATCATCTGCCTTGGTCGAGCATTCTTCAAATTTTGAATCATTCGTTGTATGGATTTAACTAGGGTTTTTATGTATTCACCTAGGATGGGTTTGTATTGTTACTGGTTTTGTATGTTTTAGTTAGGGTTTTAATATATTTTTGTGTGTAGGTAAAAGGCAAACGTGATAATAGAACCCACTTCATATACAGGAACAAATCAAGATCAACCAATTTGTTTATAGTAAAATGTGAAGATATTGGGGCTCAGATTTATGGCCGTGAGCTGGGCTGATTTAAAACGTTATCGTGGGTTTCTGTAGGTTAATGCCTTCAGATCTCAAATAAAGTGCTTGTATTATTATGGAAGGGAAATGACCGGTTTGAAACGCTGTTTAGGACGCCTCGATGTCCATGCTCTGCATTGGGTTTGGTGGGTTTGTTGAAGTGGGTATATTCTTCCCACTCTACTTTCATTTTTCCGCTCAATACATGGAGAAACAAACAACATCACATTACCCTTGAAACTATACGATTCATATAATATCTTTTCAACCGGAATCTTATTATTACTTAAGGAATATATTTAGATATATGTAGAATAAGGATGTTTTTTTAAAAGATTTAAATACGTGGAAACATATATTAAAATTCAATATAGGAAATGATTTTAAAATACTATATGGGAAATAGTTTATTATAAATATAAGGTTATTAAGTTGTTTAATATTATATATAATATAATATTATTATAGTGTTTACGATAGTATTATAAATAATACTCTTATGATATTATTTTAATACTTATCATTATATTATCCAAAATTAGATATTATTAATAATGTTAGTACGTGAGGCAATGTATCTATAGGGATATAATGTTATAACGTTATTTATAATGTCGTATAAGGTTATAAGCATTAGAGCTTTATAAAATGTATATGATTATTGTATGTATATAATGTAATCGTAATATAAAAAGTATAATGGTTATAAAGTTCACTACTAAATCATTTGTAATACTTATAATGCTATTATCTAATATATTATAATCACATCGTTTGACATTATTATAATCTTGTTTAGAAGTCACACACGTAAGGAAGTTAGGGTTGAAAATAGGTGATAATAATATTATATATTAGTTTTATAATATAAGTATCATATTAAAATATGAGCATTATGAAATAGTGTTAATTATAATATGAGGACATTACAATGTAATTTGGCCTATACTAATTCTATAATGTATGCATTGCTTATATTATTCCTATCACACATGGTGAATTAAAGGTCGGGAGCGCCCTAGGCAATAGTTTGAGTGGGCGCCCTCCTCAAAAAATTATTTAATATTTTTTCCATAAAGTAAATAAATAAAATATGTCTATATTTTTATATTTTTAAATTTACATCATGGTCATAATAAAATAATAATAAAAATATATTATTAAATTATCACATAAAGATGAAAAATATTCTGTGGATGGAAAACATTAGTCGTAGGAGATGCTCAAATGCAAAATATACAAAATTTATATGAGGCTTCTTACAAGTTTGATTTAGCCATATCAAGTAGGTGACAGAACTCTATTAGGAAAATTTTTGGGGCATTACAGTCAAAGTTAGTTCTTGGCTGACTTTGATGGATTAGAATCCCCATGGTCATGGCTACTTAGCCAAAGGAAGAGAATAATTTGGATGTACACTTAACATCGTTATATACTATATGTAATTGAAAACATGGGTAAAGATTTACATATTAATAATAGGAAGATTCAACCCAAAAACATGGGGACTTTGTAGGATTCCCCATCCCCTCACATTCCAATCTTGCCATCAAATACAACTATTGAAGGATTGTATATGGAGATTTGGACATAGTTCTTATACAAAAGGAAGGAGCTAATTTTAAAAAGTATGATTTCTACATCAGTAGATCTCGTGTTTCTATGACAGTAGTTAGCAAAGAAGAGTTTGTATGGAAGTAATTGGTATGGTCGTGCAAATTTTTTTCCATGGAAGTGACTTGGGGAATGTTGGTTGGAATCCTTCAGTAGTTGTATTTGATGGCAAGATTGGAATGTGAGGGGATTCAATGTAATGTTTCATCTATATTCCTACACAACCACTATCAATCACACCCCTTATCGACCATACAAAAAAGGTTTTGTGAACAAAAGACCAACCAGACAACCGATGCAACACTAACACAACTACCCCAATATAATTGCAAACCACATCAACTACCAAAGCAACTAACTATCCAAATCGGTATAAAATGTATTCATGTTTAGTGTGCAAAAAAATGGCCACAAAAGACCACCACTCATGATATAAAATTTGCACATGTACCAGATTTGCAAATGTACAAATTTGTAACAAGTTTGAAATATAGAGATGATACATTTAAATGTATTGCACCATCTATATTCCTACACTTACAAAATCAATCACACCACTTATCAACACATGCACATGCATGGAAGTCTTCATGTATTCATGTTAAGTTCAAATAAAATAGTCCACAAAATGCTACCACTCAAGATATAAGATTTGCAATTGTATATGTACGAATTTGTAACAAGTTTGAAATGTAGAGATGATACCTTTAAATGAAGTGGTTCATCTATATTTCTACACTTACAAAATCTAACTTTTCAACATACATGTTCAATATTACCATTTTATTATTGCTCGCTTCTTTATGTAAACCAACAATGCATTTCATTTCTATAACATTGATCTTTTCAAAGAAAATTACATAGCACAATAACTATATGCAAAATGTCTCCTAGAAATCGAGGAAGTTTACCTATACTCCACTCAAAATATGCCCTACTTATTGCCGAACTTTTATTAAAATGCTCAAGGACATTTGTTTTTGATAGAATAGATATAGTTGGCTGCTAGCAATATCTATGAGGCATGTTCATCGTATCAGTCCTTGATTTTTTTGGTAAATGGCCATATGCATTATCTCTCTCTCACACATAGAAATTGAAAGTTGTTTCCAACAAAAAGTGATCATGTTACAAGAAAAGGACATGTGATATTAAAAATCTTATTTTAAAGAAGGTATCAATATTAAATTTCACACTTTACAATAATAATAGTAGCTGGTTTTATAATCAGAAAACCTTTTTTTTAATTTACCCTAAGAAGGTTCTACAAATTAGGCCCTAAAAGTCAATTCAGGGAAAAAACCAGAGACCCTAAATAAATGTAATGCTTCATCTATATTCCTACACTTACAAAATCAATCACACCCCTTATCAACATCAACTACAAAAGTAATAACTATCCCTCTAAATCAAATAACATATACCATTCGGTGTTCACATTACATTGTGCACATGTGATTCAAGAGAGCAATGAACATGGTGGGGAAATGGTTTCATTATTGGATCTCAACTTCGTAATTGTTTGACAGGTTGAAATAGAACTGAAGATTACAGAGCTCTTCATGAAAATGAACAAAAATCCCAAGAGAGACCTTACGAGAAATCAATTTTTTATTAGATCTTACATGCAGTTTCACCTATTATGTTGTGTTTGGCTATTTGTTTCCCATGATCACATCCTTGTCATGGATTTACTGGATATTTCCTAAATCTGTGAGGACAAACATAATCCTATTGGATTTGAGATTATCTTCACTGCAATGTTGGAAGATGCAAAAGACTTATGCTTGGAACTCCCTTATGAATCATCTCCTTTAAAACTGATGCTCACCAAACAAAAAGAAATCCTCAAAAGGTATGTTTGCCTCATAGTCCAAATCATTTTTGTTCATTCCTGTAACTTTAGTATTATTTTGATTTTTGCAGTAGATAGAAATAGACCATATGACTGAATATGACGCATCCCTGATTTATATTGTTGAGGGTATTCAGAGGATAGTTGATTAGAACAAAGTACTTAGACATCAGAACAAGGATGGCTTGCTCTTCCATTCTCCCTCCGCAACTACTTGTACTCTAATGCATACTAGAAAATCCACTTGCCTTAAGTATTTGAATTCAATGCTACAAAATTTGGAGAATGAAGGTTGGTCCTTAAATATTCATAAATGTGGTTTGATGAGTTTTTGTCATCTTCATGCACATGTAATGGCCATTTTGTCTCAAGAATGGAATACAGATTGGGTAATGAATAAAACTTCTCAAGAATGGCCAATGTATATGTCCGAATTTGTAACAAATTTGAAATGTAGAGATAGAACCTTTAAATATAATGCTTCAACTATATTCCTACATTTACAAAATCAATCACACCCCTTATCAACATCAACTACAAAAGTAATAACTATCCCTCTAAATCAAATAACATATATCGTTTGGCATTCACATTACATTGTACACATGCGATTGCTAGTTATATGAATATCCGACATAAACATGGGGTCTACAATATTTAATTTCTATATAAATGTATGGAGGAGTATTGATATTGTGTAATCCCGTTGTTTATCTCGTGTTTCCAACTTCTTGTCCAGATGAGTGTACGAGTAATCAAGAAACACGAGACCACATCGAGTATACAAGGGCTTAGTACCTTGGAGATGGAGATGGATGATACGGGTGCAAAGAAATCGATGCATGATATCAAGAAGCTAGATCTATAAAATTGAAACAAATAAGATTAGATCATAATATGCAGGGGTTTCCCAGACGGTGCCGTTCCAAGAGGATTTCAACTCCCTTGGAGGATGTCAACCCCATGTCAGACAAGATAATTATATCGTGGACAACAGTAAAAATGAAAAGAAAATGCAATAACAAGAGTACTTAGCTCATGTCCTGCTATGGAAATGAACCGGGCATCAAGATGGCAAGATAAGAGACACTGTCAGAGCTTTCTCCTTCTTCTTTTTAAAAATATATCCTTATTTTCTAAGTATTTTGTTTTGGTTCTTGCAAATGTCTCCTCTTTTTTGAAATATGGGGAAAACCCCATATTTATAGCTTAGATATGAGACTAACTGCAGGTTAGATTATACCCAGGGTGTAGTAAAGTAACTTGAGTTAGGGATGTGATGTGATCATGTGGGTCCCATATTTTGACTTATTAGGCAAAGTGGGGGACATGATTTGAATGGGGGGGTGAGATAAAGATTAAATTTTAAAAGAAGGTGTCGGATGGGTGCATTTTGAATTAAATAATTTGTGAGAGATGGGGGTGATTCCAAAAATTAAATTATCAAATGGGTCCACACATAGAACCATTAATAATCAATCAAATAATATGAACAAATAGATAAGATTTTATTTAATTTAAGATAAAGAGAATCGGGGATAGAAATTACGTGAATATAAGATGTTGGGGGGTGCTATACGAAAATAGGTGTCTACATTTGCCCCTTTTGTTGAGTGGTTGGCGATAGCAAGCCACGAGACAAAAACAAAAAGGGTTAGATGAAAGATGTATCCGAGGATGGATGAAGATTATGACCAAAGGCAAGATGCCCTAGGAAAGAAAAGGAAAAAGGATTACAATAAATAAAAAAGTATGGCGGTGACTCCATATCACATCGGTAGAGGACGATTGTGGTCTCAACGAGACAGAGACAACAATGTTCTACATACCGGTGAGTGGTGAAGACCACTGTAGTATGGATGTAAACCAAGATGACGAATGAGTCATAGGAAAAAATCAAAATATGTAGCAACTAAATGCGAAAGATGTGCACAATCCTTTGTTTGTGAGGAATCATTCAAAAAAATCATGCGTCCGCAAAAGGGGACGTGGATGAAGATAATGATGCCCCAACATAAGGCATGGAAAAGACACAAAGTGAGTTATATGCGTTACAAATATGAAAAGGGTGCCCCAACATAAGCCATAAATAGAATAATCATAAAAGTGGACAAGATGAGAAAATAGGATAGAAAGGTGAGATAAAATTCCCTAAAAGGACAATAAATATGATGGCAATCATGTTTTATAGGAACGATGCATAAGTGTTAGCAAATTAGAAGATAAAAGTACTCCTACTTGTTCGATAAGTATGATAAGAAGTCAAAATACTTTTGCGACAAAAAAAAATCAAAGAAAATGTTCAAGGAAGAGAACAAGATTAGATAGGTGATGGCCGTTATGGTATCTTCCAAGACAAAAATGTCAAAAGAATATGGGAAGAGATTCTTAGAAATAGATATGATGATGTCCCTGCGAGAGGAATGATGAAGATAAAAGATATGACAGGGTTCTTAAAAAGAGAAGAGGTCAATGTGACAAAGAGAAGAACAAGAACGGTAATGAAAGGGATAGATGGTGATACATAAATGGAGAAACATCGACATTGACTGTGAATACCAAATGTAAGGGATGTTGAGAAAGAGAAAAGGGAATAGACAGGAGGATTGGTTGATTATGAGAAGAGCAAGAAAGATTGAATATGAAGGTGATAAGGACATGCAATAGAGGGATGGAGACGGAAGAGGAGAAAATAAAGAGTGAAAGGGGAGGAAGAAGATAACAAAGAAGGATTATGAAAAAGGAAAAACAAAGAGAAGACAAGAAAAGAACAGAGCAGAGGATGAAATCATGAAAAAGGGAGAGAGTTATTTAAAATGAAAGATGTGATGAAGATTGGAGCAGAGGAAAATAGAGAGGTAATGGAAAATGAAAGAGATGATAGAGCAAAGAAAATTGAAGGAAATAGATCATAGTGAGGAAATCCAAGGCAAAGAATATGGAACTGACCACATGGAAATGCATGTGGATGATGAGATGATAAAGGAAATGGGATAATGTTGAAGAGTCAGGTTTTCAATGGGGAAGTAAGGAGGAAGTGTGAGGTAACACGAGGAGGAGGATGATAAAGAGGAAGTAAAATAAGATGAAGATCAGAAAGGAGGAGAAGACAACAAAGAAAAGTATGCTGAAGGAAGGAACCAAGAATGAAGATATTTGGTAAAGAGTGAGAAGCATAAGGAATGTAAAGAGAAACTTGAGGGAAGGAATGACATCGATTGGAAAAGAAACAGAGATGCATGAGATGAGGATATGTTGATGATGAGAAAATAGAGAGAAGGTGTATGATGAAGACAATGAAGAAATTGGCAAGGAAGAATGGCAGATAGAGAGGTGGCAAGGAAAAAGAAAGGATGGGATAGGAGAGGCATGTCGGTGAATGGATGTTAGGAGAAATCCATCGATAATGATCAGTAGGAAAAGATGAGACAAAAGATAAGACAAGGGATAAAGTAAACAAAGAACGGGATGGGGAATGCCAATGAAGGGACATTAGGAGAAGTCCTCTGATAATGATCAGAGGACACAGAGGAAGGAAGGAATGAAGATAGAATGGAGGAGGTCAAAGAAAAGGATTCAGGCTATGCAGAATGGGGATGAGTGATTTTTAGGAGAATTCCACCGATAATTACTAGCGCAAAAAATGGAAGGATATGATGAAAGAATGTTAGGAGAAGATCAATGACAATGACATGTAAGTATGGGGGTAGATATGTGGGAGAACTCTAGAAGATGGAGTGAAAAGAGTAAATAAAGGAGGGATAACAATGTGTAGGAAGATGAAGATGAGGAGAGGATGCAGTGGATGAGAATGGATGAGAGAGAAATGAATGGAAATGAAAGCAAAGCAACGATTAAGTAAGATTACCCAGTGATGGATGATGGAGATGAAAAAGGGACTAGTAAGAAGTGGTGTTTGCGAGAATGAAAGAGGAGGTGAGAGGATGTGATGATGGGGAATGCCGAGAAAATGTAGATGGAGAGAATGTGGGGTAGTGGGGGAGTGCAGGATGAAAATCATGCTTAAGAGGGAATCTTAAGTAAGATCGCCATGCCATAGGAGGATTTAAGTAAGATCACCAAACCGGCAGTGATGATATGGAAGGAGAAAGACAACATTGTATTGGATGCAGGTGTGGAAGGGTTGGTTGGAATGGATGAGTATGATGAGAGGTGGGAGACAGAAGATGAGGAAGAGATGATGGGAGATGGAAGGATCAGATGGGAAACCATTCTTAAGAGAAACTCTTAAGTAAGATTGCCCTGCGATGGGGATGGTTAAGTAGGATCGCCAAACCGAAGAAGAAGAATGATGAAAATACTAAGCAGTGTATACCAAAATGGAACAAGAGATGAAAGGAGGTGATAATAATGTGATAACAAGGAAACATAGGGGTGTGACATGAATGGATGGAGGAACATATGTAGTGTAGATGGAGAGTGTAAGGGTAATCCTTAACTAGGATGCCCGTGTGGTGGTAGTGATGATGCAAGAGTGTTAAGCGGAAAAGGAGGAGTGGAAAGATGTTTGTGGTGGTGATTGTCGTTTGTTGAAAGAGGAAATGGTGGAGAATTTTTACAACGGGAGGATCCAAGGAAGAAGATATACCTTAACTAAGGTTCTCTGGCTATATGGATGATTAAGCAAGATTGTCAAACTGAAAGCGGAAGAGTAGAAGAGAAACTCAAGAGGAAAGACGAGTAAGATATCTGGCGTCGTGCAAAGGGACAGAAAGGTGAGAAGGATGATGTGGAGACAAATGGTGATGATTGAACATGGAGAGCGAGGAGAAATGGATCAAATACGGTGTTTAACATGTTGAGAGATAAGGATTATAGGATAATGAACTTTCCTTGAGAAGGACCCTCAAGTAGAATTCACAAACTGCAATGGTGATCAAGTAGAATTCACAAACCAAAAAGTGTGTTTGCAAATGCATTCATGGAAAGGATGATAGATATAGAATCCATAGTGTGAATTTTGATGTGATTTTTATAAAAGATGATTTGGATGAGATGAATGGAACATAGCTGTAACTATGTTTCAAACTATGGATTAGAGATAAACAAGAAAGGGTACCACTCAAGGCATTGCACTTGCAGCCAATAGCATGTGTTAATACATAACCAATGATAGTTAGTTATACCAAAAGATCATGAGGGAAATATGGATGAAATATGCTTATAATCCTAATGTTGACATGACAAAGGGATCGAAGATGTGACTTGTACATGGGAAGAGGGATCTCCAAAGGTGGTGTTCCTTAATTCTATGCCCCAGCTCTGGGAAAGGGAAATAAAAATAGTAGAAAGTTGATCAATGCGGGAAGCTTTCAGAAAATGTTGATAAAAGAAGGTTGATCAATGTGGAAAACCTTCCAGATGCCATAATAATAGAGTAGCCATCCTTCGAGGGTATGGTCTACTTTATACATAATATGGATGGCAATAATAATATAATATCTGTCCTTCAAGGGATCGGTCTATTTCTTTTGATTTTGCTTGGATTTTGATTTGTATACTTTTTTTTTTTTTTTTTTTTTCATGAACAGTTGTCCTTCGAGGGATCAGTCTATTTTTTATAACTTTGATTTTGCCTTTACATACTTGAATTTGAGCTTCACATGGGGGAGAGCTAGGAATAGCTAAGTAAACCACTTAAGAAGGGATAAGGAATGTACAAGAGACACCCTGGACCCTTCGCATGGCTGTAATAGGAGAATGAGAAGGTAATGGATGTAATGGTTATGGGATCACATCAAAGTAGTGAAGGCGGACCACATAAGTCAGATTATTATAGTGATAAATGGAAGGGGATAAAGATGGCAAAACAATCTAAGGATGTAACTAAGTTCTCATTGGTAGATATGTTAACAGTAGATTGGTTGCAAAGTGCAATGCATTAAGAGATTCTCATCTCTAGTTTACCACCATGAGAGAGAAGACAATGTAGTTGTAATAAGATGAGATGATAGCCAAGTAGGAAATAAAACTAACATATGACCACAATGGTGGATTTAGATGAAAATAAATGGTGCCCCAAGAAAGACACAAATATGGAAGGACAATAATGGCCTCAAAGGAGGGCTTGATGAAATAAATGATGTCCCAAAAGAGACACACATATAGCCACAATGGTGGGCTTCAAAATAGATGGTGCCCCAGAAGAGACATAAATATAGCCACAAAGGTGGACTTCGAAATAGATGGTGCCCCAGAAGAGACACAAATGTAGAAAAAGGTCCCTTAATGGAGAGACAAACATGGCCTCAAAGGAGGGCTTCAATGAAAAAGATGATACTCCCAAAAGGAGCACAAACATAAAAGAACAAATATGGCCTCAAAGGAGGACTTAGAATGAGATGAGAATTTGGATATAATTAATTTAGATTGAATGGATGTGAATAAGGTAGATAAAAAAATGTCAAAGAGCGAAGTCCCCTAGTAACAAGGGATTTGTACAGATGATGTGTTCAAGGGTGAGGGAAGATTATTCTCCCAACAAGTTAAATGTGAAGGAGGTAAAGGATGTCGAAAGAGCTTAGATGAGATTGTTTTAGATTTGGATGGGGTAAATGATCGAGACCACAAGTGTGTTTAGCAAGATAAGCGACATTGATGAACAATGGCGGGCATTCCTTAGGAGGAATGACATGGGTTAGATGAATATTAAGGGATGATGTGGATGGAGGGATCATGGGAGATCTGACATATGGGATATGGATTGGATTCAAGGTAGATGGAGAAGGAACTTTCCCCTGAATGAGGAAATCATCTTTCTCAATAAGGTTGTGGATGATTGATCGAAAGGCCTTACAATTTTCATGTCGTGACTTGGGGTATGATGATAAGCACAACTACAATTAGGATTGAACCATGATGGCTTGGGACCATATGGATTGAAGGCTTTAATAGGAGGAAGTTTGATGGTAGATGTTTGAGTTAAATGTTAAAAGATATTTGCATAAGACCCCATTGAAGTGTCATGGGGAAGGTAACTCTTATGGGTTTTGATAGGATGTCTCAGCTTAGCGTTAGGAGAAAATGTAGATGTAGATTGGATGTGTGAATTTTGTGTTTTGGAGGACAAATCAAATTTGGTTGAAGGATGATATTGTTTGGATGTGGATTGATTATTGCAAGATGTCGTAGATGGAAAAACTGACCCTGACATGGATGTTGTGGAATTGGATTGTTGAGAAGAGGGAAAACCTGAATGTTTCTGTGGATGTGCAGGGGACTGTCGGGGATGTTTTCCCCAGCCTTAGACTTCAACCAAGAAGATTTACCTTTAGCAGGGATGACAATAATCTCAACCGGAGGATCTGATAGTGGTGGTGTGGTTATCAATGGAGAAACTGTTCTAAAACAAGATGAAGATGTTAATGAAGATATAGGTGTTTGTATGATGCGATTAATGATATCTATGTGAGACATGGATTGTTTCAATTTGGGCATGGAAAGAGATGATTTTTTAGAGGGAGAAGGTAAAACATATTTATTTGATCGAGGTGGATGTGTTGGTTCAATAGGTGATTCAAGGGGTATATTTGGTAGGGTTGCGAGATCGAGAGGATTTGGTTGGATAGTTGGGTAAAGAATATTGGGGTAGACTGGGTGATGTGGCCATGGGCGAAGATATAGGTACATATGTCAAGGTCGGGATAGGTGGACTTGTTGATATGATAGATATAGGGGTTAGGAGATAGATAAATATGTAGGCACTTTTGGAATATGTGGAGATGTGAGTGATGTGATAACCGATGGAGTAGACCTTATAGGTATGGGTAATGCAACAAATGCAGGAGCATTTTTAGGCGTAGAAGTAGAAGAGACTGGTTGTTTCATAAATGTTTTGAGGGGTAAGAATGATATGTTAGCTAATGGGGTTGATGTCGAAGATGGGGTTGCAAGGGTGCATGTAGTAGAACTGAGTTTAGTTGGGATGGTTGTGAGTAATGTAGGTGTAGTAACAGGTGCATTTGATGAAGATGTCGGTGAATGAATAGGTGTGAGAGACGTAGGGATATGTGTGGATACGAGTGGGGCTGAAATGGGTGCTAAGGATGAATCTAATGTGGTAGATTGGGGTGTATTTGAAGCGGCGGAAATGGATGATATAGTTGAATTTGATGTGGATGTGGTAAGGATAGGAGAAGGTACAGGTTCAACATAAGTAGTGAAAGTTGATGTAGGTGTTACAGGTTCTAAATAAGGGATGGGAATAATGTCCACTTGTGGGAACATGTGGAGTTGGTGACAAGATGGGATCTTGATTGACAGTGTCAACCATACAAGCGTTTGATAGTTGAGATGTAAAGGGGGTGACGTGATTCGTTGGTGGTTGATTAGTTTGTGTAGTGGAGGTATCAATTTGGATATCCCCTTGATTTACAAGTTGTTGGACACGATCTTTGAAGGAACAACATCTCTCAATGTCATGACCTTTGACTCGATGATATTTACAAAAGTGGGCCTCGTGATACCAAATAGGCTTGGCTTGCGAGTTTTCTACGGGTCGTATGGGAGGTAGTTGGATAGAGTTTACACTCATCAACTTATCAAATATGGAACTGTATGATTCTCCTAAAGGAGTGTAGTGGGATGTTGATTGAGGAGATCATTGTTGAGACCATGTGCTTGGTGTAGATGGGGATGAGGGTTCAATGACCACAATGTTGGCCATAGTCTTGAACTTGCCATTATGTGTGAATGGTTTAGTGGATTCAATTTTTGATTTAGTTGAACTTAATTTAAGATGACCTACTCAATGGCACGGGTTTTGAGCTTGCAAGCCATTGTGAAAGCTTCATCAAAGGTTTGGAATGATTGGATCTGCAAAGTGGATGATATATGTTTGGCACACGAACGCGAGAATAAATCGATGAGTTCGGTTTGCGGGATAGTGAAGGATAGTTGATTTATAACAGCATGCCATCGTGCGACGAAGTCGGCGATGGGCTCGTTTTCATACTGTTAAATGGTATATAGATTAGTGATAGTGGTCTTGTGTGTGATATTGATAGAAAAGTGTTCTAAGAACAACTGTGTAAGTTGGGTGAAAGAGAATAAGGAATGTCATGTGATACTATGGTACCAGTCCAACACGGGACCAGACAGAGACATGGGGAAAGTGCGAAGAAGTAAATCATGATCATGCGCAATAAGACAACATGTGTGTTTAAATGTGAGGAGATGTTGTTGGGGATCTTATTTATTGTTGAACTTATTAAATGCAGGAATTTTCCAATGAGGAGGGTAAGGTTTGATTGGAACCAATGGATGAATCGGTTCATTAATTTGTTCATAGGATAAGGTGTTTTTGGGTGGTACGGTAAGAGTTTCTAAACTAGCTAACCGATTCATTAAGGTGTGAATTGAATCACTCGAGGTGTTGTAAGGTTGAGATTGGATTGGTTGTGTGGTTTGAAAAGTAGTTTGATAAGGCAAATGATGTGTTTATGGGTATGTGGGTGTTTGGTGAAGCATCTGATAAGGTGGTTGATAAGTTTGTGGATAGGATGTTTGCGAAATGGTTTGATAAGACAGTTGATTAATTTGTGGATATATAGATGTTGGAGGAGTTGCTTGGCAAAGACTAACATGTGTCACAGGTTGGGATTGTTGCATAGGTTGACTTTGAATAATAGGAATATGGTGTGTTCATTAAAGCTAGGTAGGTTGTTATGGTAGATGATAAGTAGGGATATGAGTGTTAAGGGGTTGATATTGTTGGAGCATAGGATGGGTAGGAATGTAGGTATTCAAAGGTTGAGATTGTTTGATGGGCATACTAGTGGTGGATGAAATATAATTGAAAAAAGGGATGTGGGTGGAATGCAATCCACCAATTGAGGAGATTGGGAGGATTGAGAGATTGTAGGGGATTTTTGGAGTAAGAAGTCATACATGGGGTTAGGAGGAGATTTGAGTGTATTTAAAGGAGGAGGAGATGGTGGTACGATCGGTTTAGGAAGACGGCTTGACAAGGGGATATGAGGGTTGGTGTCGAGTGGGGAGAATTTTGTATGACATGGCTCTCATGAGGTGAGACCATGGAGGCCCAGATATGGAGTGACCGAATGCGTGGTTTTGATTTTAGAATCCTGTTGAGTGAGATTATCAGAGGAAGTAACATCATTGGATAGAGCAGATTGTTTGTTTGTCTTGATTTGGGAGAGAGCAACAATAGGTGTGAAGTAAAGAAACATCTGTTTATGTATGTTGTTGACAAAAAAATCAAGCAGAATTTTTTTAGCATCATGATTAATTTAGAGGATGTGAACAGAAAAGAAAAGTAAGTAATAGAGGTGCCTAAAGGAATCTAAGGCTGGTTTCAGAAGTTATGGATTAGGAGATGTCCTGAGGCGGTTGCTTGTTGGTGTTTAGGTCCCAAACAGATTAACCGTGAGAGGAATGTTTGGATGTGTTAATTATGTTTGTGCAGTCTCAGGCAGTGTGTGATAAGTGAAATGCAAAGAGTTAAATCCTTTTACTTAAGCTATGTGATCAGGAAGGATGCAGAAGGTTCGTTTTAGACCAAAATGAAATGTGATATTCGATGCAGAAAAACACTCAGGAAAGGGAAAATTCGATGCAGAAAAGAGAAAATAGAAAAAAATGAGAAATACCTAGAGAATTGTTTATCGTGGTTATTTAAGTGTGTTTGATAGTGATGTATTTTGAAAGAGCTAGTTAGTGACCTGAAATGCCCGGGTACCCTGAAATGGCACCGTTTATGACCTGAAATTGCACCATTTGACTGCAAGAGGTCGGTAAAGGTTTGTTTTTTTTACGGTGTGTTTGATTTGAACATTGGTCTTTGACAATGTAATTTAGACTTTTTCCTGCAAAACAAATATAACCATTAGTGGATATGAGTTAAAAAGATATAAAAAAGGATAGTAAAACAAAACATTCTAATATTTATATGCAAAATAAAATCCTCGGTGTAGGATATTAATCTAAAATCGTTTGTATGTTAATTAGAATAAACAAACTATCGAAACTAATCGAATGCAAACTAAATTATAAACTAAATGATGAAATAACTATGATTAAATAATGAAATAAATGATGAAATAATAACTAAATAACTCTCAAATAAATATTCAATGTAAATCTTAACATGGAACGATAAACAATATAATGTGATAATGCATTCAAAATAATAAATTACGACATGTACTATACAAATGACAAACCAACTTTAGACTTACAAAACTAAACGCTAACTGACTAAAATAACAATTAAGCACCTAAATGATAAAACTACGTTATCAAGCAATATGAACATGTATGTTGCATTTATTTAACAACTTATCAAATCTAAACAAATTTCACCAACAAATGTTTATTAACGATATAAAATATAGTTGAACGTTAGATGTTGGATGTCAATCAATGATACAATGAGATACGACGTCTAATCAATGGGACAGAAAAAGGAAATATCTTATCACCCTTTGTTGTTAACACTTCCTTATCTACTTTTTGATACTTTACAATTGGTCCTACTAGCACATGGATATGGATTTTTACATTGACGATGACATAATGAGAATTGTAAATGAAAAATACATGCTTGGAAATTGTAAACTACTTGCTATAAGGAGACTACCCAGCTACCAAATTCTACTTCAATATTGAATGACTATGTTCTATATTCAATGTAACAGCTACCAATGGTGATAAATATGTTTGAATGAATTGTAATTCAGTTGCTATAAAAGGACTGTACAATCATTATCTACACAACATGCTGGAGAATTATGAATCAATTGATCAAGTGATATAAGTGGCGTGAATGAATCCAGGGACGTGACTATTTGCATACACAATGAGATGCTATGTATGGACGTGGCTCTTCACATAATGGGAATCACAGAAAATCTAAATGGGTATATGCATGTTATCAGCAGCAAATCTAAGTTTTGTGTGCTAATACATTACTATGCAATCCAAATTTAATTTTCCCGGGTGTCGTTTAGGAGTAAGACCTGTTAAATAATTATCAAAACAACATTGTGAATCGACTATAATAAAAACATTGTGTAAGTCGTTGAGTGCAAAAGCCTGCTGGAATTTAAAACGTGGATTTTTAGATATACAATGACATAATGATAAGCACCGAAAATTACATGCTCTGCAAAATATATTGAAACGTGGTTGTTTATATATACATGTTCTGTTTGGTGGTATAAGGAATTGTAAGCCAAACATTATACTAAGATTGTGAAGTCAATAATTTTCATTTCAATATGGGCATTGTTTATAGACTTATAGACAGTGACTTTACATTAATTAAATTTCAATGAGATTATTTACCAAAGGCGCAGTGTATTGGAAAGAATTGTGGGTCGATTGCTATACAACACTATAGTCGATATCTACAAAGCTTGCGTAAATTTAAACTGAGCCAGAAATGGTTATAATGAAGCAAACTGATTCTTATTAAAAAAAATTATAAGCCAATCATCATCCATCTGGGAAAGCTCAAAGGAGATCAAGGGAGATGCGGGGATGTGGAAAGAGTGCAGGGTGCAAGAAAAGTGATGAGGATGGGTGAGGTGCAGGTTGAATGGAGCTCGGGTGGAGAGGAAGTGGAGTAAGCCGAGGAGTGGAGAGAGGTGGTGTGGCAAATGGTTTGAGAGGAAGGTGGGCTCGAGAGGAGAAAAGGGACAGAGATGGAGATGGTAGACAGGTAGAATGGGGACTGGTGGGTCTGCGTGGAAGATGGAGTAGGTGGAAGGGAGATGGAGACGGTAGTAAGGAGTCTGGGACAAGGAAGGGAGACGGGGACAGTGATGTGGGAGCTTGTGGGAAGAAGCAGATGGGACGTGGGAGGAGTGGTAGGTGTGAGAGAGAGAAGGGAGACGAGATAGGTAGGGGGAAGTGGGAAGGTCGGGAGGAGCGATAGGAGATGGGGCAGAGGAGATGAGAGGAAGGAAAGGACATGGAGGTCAGTGCAGAATTGAAGCCGAGGGGAGTGGTAGGGAGGAATGGCGGTTGGGAGGACACGGGGAGAGGAAGGGAAGAGTGGAGTGGAGAGGAGAGGTGCTGGTTGGGAGGACACAATGTGTGGCTTGGTGAAGCTGGTGAGGGAGGTGGCTGAGCTGGCCGAGTGGAGAGGTGAGAGATAGTTAAGGGGTGTGTGGGATGTAGGATAATAACAAATTTTTTTAATGTTTGATTTTATTTTAATTTTTTAATCATTTATTTAATTAAATATAAAAAATGAATTCTATAGTATACGTAAAACAAGAACAAAACTATGATGATTTTATTTAATCAAATGAATATGGATTATTGCAAAGATTATAGATTCTTATAATTGCGAAAAACGAGATCTATATCTATGGTACAACTAAGACCGCAAACGAAAAGTCAGAGAATACGATTATTTTCTGGATTTCTTTCCCATGCGAATAAAAATGAACTTGAAACTAAATACCAAGCCAGTTGAACACCAGAAGAGCACTTACCTCCAAGACGACCTAAACGAACCGAACAGGAATCAACAAATACTAAGGTATTGCAAACAAGCAAGTTAGAAAAAATAAGCAAAATAACAAACAAAACGACCAAATCTAGGATCTGGTCCCATCGGGCGTGCCAAATGTTGATTTGCGTTTCCAGCTTCCTGTCCAGATGAGTGTACGAGTAATCAAGAAACACGAGACCACGTGGAGTATACAAGGGCTTAGTACCTTGGAGATGGAGATGGATGATACGGGCGCAAAGAAATCAGATGCATGATATCAAGAAGCTAGATCTATAAAATTGAAACAAATAAGATTAGATCATAATATGCGGGGTTTCCCGGATGGTGCCGGTTCCAAGAGGATTTCAACTCCCTTGGAGGATGTCAACCCCATGTCAGACAAGATAATTAGATCATGAACAATAGTAAAAATGACAAGCAAATGGAATAACAAGAGTACTTAGCTCATGTCCTGCTATGGAAATGAACCGGGCATCAAGATGGCAAGATAAGAGACATTGTCAGAGATTTCTCCTTCTTCTTTTTAAAAATATATCCTTCTTTTCTAAGTCTTCCATTCTGGTTCTTGAAAATGTCTCCTCCTTTTTGAAATATGGGGAAAACCCCATATTTATAGCTTAGATATGAGACTAACTGCAGGTTAGATGATACCCAGGGTGTAGTAAAGTAACTTGAGTTAGGGATGTGATGTGATCATGTGGGTCCCATATTTTGACTTATTAGGCAAAGTGGGGGACATGATTTGAATGGGAGGGTGAGATAAAGATTTCATTTTAAAAAGAAGGTGTCGGATGGGTGCATTTTGAATTAAATAATTTGTGAGAGATGGGGGATGATTCCAAAAATTGAATTATCAAATGGGTCCATACGGAGCCCATTGATAATCAATCAAATAATATGAAAAAATAGATAAGATTTTATTTAATTTAAGATAAAGAGAAGCGGGGATAGAAATTGCATGAATATAAGATGTCGGGTGCTATACCAAAAATAGGTGTCTACACTGTATACTGAAAGAAAAATCACAACAAATAATTGTGGCATAGGTATTTAACATTTTTTTATATTTGATGGGCTTCATTATATTTACTTAACTTTTTGTACCCAATTTATTTCCTATAATCTATTCATATATCCCACCATTCAATTTTTTATCCATAGAATGTAGTCCAAAAATAGCACCTTTTGTGGAATATTCTACGAGAGAAATACATGCAAAACCAAAACCAGTTCATTTCTCATTCACCATCCATTATGTTAGTTATTGCGGGTGAACCGATCAGTCATTGAAATAAGACAAAGCTTGTTGGTCAATATTTAATTATTTAATAGATATTATTGACAATAACGAGACGAGACAGTTGTAAAGAAAGTTCACCTATAAAGGCCCCATCGGCCAATGAATGGTTCCACGTTGGCATGGAGTGGTGAGGTGGCTGTTGACTGGGCACTTTCCACTATTTTAATGAAGTTAAAAAAAGTTAACAAAAACCTTGTCATTTCAATGCATCCCGGTGACTACTCAACGCTGCCTATCTATACACATTCATTGTTGTGAATTTACTACGCTTCATGTCAATACATCATTTCAATTATTTATTGAATGCTACGTAAATATTTACTCCCCATTTTGATGCTATTGCTTTGTTTTTTTTTTTTTTTTTTTACATATGTCAAGTTATTTAAGTATTGCAAAAAAGAACATCGCTCATATTTCACCCAGTTTTATGGGAGTTAATGAGATTTACGAAGGTGGGCTGTGAGCAAGAATGTTGCTCAGGACAAGCAAGTTTGGATTAAACAATCTGTACATTGCAAATCAAGTAAGAACGTTGCATTTTTAAAATCAATAATAGCAAGTTGGCACATAATTCATGAACTTTCTAATTGCTACGTTGTAAAAATCTCAAGACTTATAAAATGCTAGCTTGGAGCTAATGTTCGATGATGATGCTAAATAATTAAAAAAAACTAGAGCAAAACAATATTATTATAGCTTCAATTCTTGCAAAGAAAACCACATAAAAGCTCTTGTTATCTGTGTTTTGTTCCTGCTAAGTGCATAAAGTTTTTTTCTATCTTTTGTTTCATTTAAATGAAGATTGGATAATCACTAACCTACATTACATTACATTGTAATCACTTATAAATGAAATCAATTCAATAACTTAGACCTAATTGCTATAAAAATATAGTAATTTTAATTACTTAATAAAATGAGATATTAGATTGATATTTAGTTTTGTTTTAATTTGGGAAATAGTTCTAAGAATTTAGATAGTGCAATGTAGGTCCAAATGTTGAGACAAAAATCCAAAAATATCTATAGAAATAGAGAAATCATCCTAAAGTCATACTTATTTTTCCAAAATTGTAGTGAAATTTTAAGTCATTATCAATGAATTATATATATATATATATAATTTGACGACCCTATTTCACGATATCCATAATCGAGGTATAAGAAGTCCAAGAACTATTATTTACACTACGACACTTGGGTTACAGAAACCCACAATCTTACCAACATATGGGAAACGTGTGCAAGTGAATTGGTGTCTATATATCCATAATCGATATAATGTTGAGATGTGAAATCTTAATCATAGGATATTCGTGGAATATGTATGTATGTATGTATGTATGTATATGTATATGTATATGTATATGTATATGTATATATGTATATCATGATGAGACTAAGTGGGGTATGATATATGTGTCTTGGAGAAAACAACATGTGATCTCTTTCTTGTGAAGGAGTGAGAGAGTATGCACCATGGAATACTCTTCATGTATACAATCTAACCACATTGAATTAAAAACTAGTACTATATCACCACAACATACTCTTACACCCCCACCCACCTATGATTTGGTTTTGACCTATAGTTTTTTTTTGTGAATTTATTTTCTTGGGTATTGTGTTTTTCATCAATATGTTTACTATAAATAATACATTTCCTTATATAGTTTATTAACAAAATAATGTGTTGTCTAATATTTTTCCTCTTTGTTTTAATAATTTTAAGCATTTTTTTGTCTATTTCAGTTTTATGGATTTTTAAGTGTTGAATTCCTTATTTTTGTGTTAAATGTTTTAATACATTGGAATGTAAACTTCCATTGTTGTTGTTGAGGTAAGAATAATCCATTTTTAATTTTTGTTCTATTGCATTGACCACACATTTGACCTTAGGCTTTGGATGGGAATATTTTCACGAGTTTCTGCCTTGAAATTTTTCTTCAATTAAAATTTTCTCCACTAGAGGTGTGGTCATCAACCCTATATTTGAGCATGTTAAACCATAAAAATTATTTAATTGATTTGTATCTAAAGTCCTAAAACAATTATAAACTTCACCTAATTCATATTAAATAACTAAGACACTCAAATATAAAAAACTGAAAATAAATTAACGAAATTTAGAGAGAGAAAGTCGATAGTTACTCAAATTTTATTTCATCGTACTCACACAATGCCCCTGAAATATTCTCTCCTTGTTTTCACCTTAATATGGTAAAACATTAATCAAACCTTCAAGACATGTCAAAATATCTTTCAAAAAATTCACCTCCAGTTATAAAAAAACAAGACCATTCTATCAAAATTAGTATATTAAATAGTGTCATGGTTTTGTACGTTCCTTGGAAATAACTAATCATATGTAAACCACAGAAAGGTTTCCCTATTTCTCCTATTATTTTTAAGCTCCATAATATTTTAAGTGTAAATTACACTCATGTGAATAATGCGAGCAAGATCGAGATGATAAAATGGAGCACATATAGAAAATAATGTATGGGTGGGAACAATCTGAGTAGTGGAATAGGTGTGGGACATGCAGATATTCAATGCCCACATTTTCTTTCCAAATTTCCATTCATGTATTCATATTATCTAACAAATTAAACGTTGTCTAATTAGAAATTTTGATGTCGTAAAAATAAATACTAAAACCAATTTTTCCATATTTTCTTTAAAATTTCCATTTCTTTCATTTTTGTAAGGCCCAGTTGTTGGCATCGTATAATTGACAAACAAGTTCAAGATATTTACTATGTGACCCCTTCATATGGCTAAAATCATACACAATACAATGTTCTTCTTAAGCTAGATACTATTTTTTATTAGGTTGACTAATGTTACTCAAAATTTATTTCATCGTACTCGCACACCGCCCTAAAAGATTCTCTTCTTGCTTTTATCCTTGATATGGAAAACATTTTAATAAGACCTTTAAGACATATGTCAAAATATATTTCATAAATTTTTACCCCTCCAAAATTTAAAAAAATAAAACTAGACCATTCTATCAAATTTAGTATATTAAAAAGTATCACGGTTTTTACATATATTGTAAATAACTAACTCGTACCCAGTGCATGGGTGCAGTCTTCCAGAATGTTGAACTGAATAAGAAAAAACCCTTTAGACATCAGTGAGATTTCCATATTTCCTCTAGGATTCCATTTTCTAAAATCCCATCTTCTTATAATATCCACGTTTGGTCTTGGCCCATGAAACTTTCCTATCAGGCTAGTTTTTTCCTATGCATTGCTTTTTCAATGACCACATCTAATATAGTAAAGTGATGACCTTTTTCTGAGATGTGGTGCTTGATTTCAGTCCTTTCTGATTCCTTTTCAGAGCTTTATTTTTGCATGGATACCACGCCCGTCCACGTGGTCTTGGGAGCCTCACCCTTATCAAATATTATCTTATTACATAAGTCTAGATTGTTTATGTGCATTTACCATTCTAGAATTATAATATATATCAATTGCATATCTTAATTAGATTAACTTAGTTTTGATATTACACTAACTTATAAGAAAGGGTGGAATTGAAGGTAAAAATCAAGAGTAATTGTGACTTAATGTTCATGCTCCTTTGACACCGAATTTTCCAACTATAATAAATACTAGTTATGCAATATTTTTAGATTCTAGAGTCCATAAATGTGTGCAGGAGGATTTCTCGATATTAACTATATAGAACTCATGTAGCTTTTATCTAGAAACTACCTTGCAATAAATCAATTATTTACATATAAGGTTGTAATTAATGCTTTAATGTCCAAAATAAATTTTGAAAGAGATCATTAGAAAAGCAATAACCAATGTACCGAGCCAAAAATCTAAACATCGGTACAAAATCTAGATTGTATTTTCACAATAATGGCTATAGTGATAGTAAAATAAGAGAATATTTAATGTACCAAGCCACAAATCTAAAACTTGGTACAACATGGATTATAATTTTATAATAAAAACATCAGTGATATTAAAAAATATATATCTATTGAGATCTAATGCATATGTACTTACCATTTATTTTATTTAATGAGATTTAATGCATGTGTTAACCACTTATTTGTTACACATATTGTAAGTTATTCATAGTTCACAATTACATATAAAAAATCTTTACAATTTGATTATTTTGGGATGAATCTCCAACTATTTCCCAAAGCTCTTATTTTGGTGTAAGCTTAGACTCTAGTGGAAAAATTATAAAGCTTGGATGAGCTATATCATCCATTTGCAAATTTATTATATTTCCCATTTGCATTCACTATATCTCTCGTTTTCATTTACTGTAAAATATTTGTGTCTTTATTAACATGTTGAATTAAGTGTACATCTTAGAATAATGCATTGTATGAACCTCTTGCATTAAAAATGTGTTTTTTCATTGCTTCAATTTTTTTATATATGTATATGCTAAATATTATTACTAATACATCTTATCATTATATATAACTATACCACTAATCTTTTATATCCCAACTATTAGTAGCATATAATTTAATCTTTTCATTATCTAATTCCACCACTAGCACAATTTACAATACAAAGGAAAGGACTAATGCCTATGAAACTCTTGTTATGTTGATAGGCATTGCCCTCTTAAAAGGACAGTGGTCGTGCCTAATACTCAACAAGCAATGTATAATGGTGATTAGGTGTGGAAATATCATTGGCACATGAATCAATGTAGAACATCCATGTGTTGGGTAGTGTGGGATGTGGACTCAACCAACTTGGCCATTGAGCTCCCTAATGCAATCTTCGCCTTAACTCGACGTCCATGAGCTCGCCGAGTAGCTCGTATTGAAAACACAATAAAACCTTACTAAAAATTTGCAATATACCATCGTTGGATTTTCAACTGCCATTGGCATTTACTTGTCTACATACTACTTATAGTATAAGCTTAAAAATCCTCATTGCAACATAATAAATCTTACTATGAATTCCAAGCATGTTGAACGAAAAAAATAGTGCATTATTCTACATTGGGATGTATATGGGTTCTCTCAAAATAGGTAGATTAACCGTATCTCTTCCAACAATGGGTTCCAAGCATTTTGATGATAAGGATCCTAGAGAAAGTATATAAATGTAAATTTTTTTAAAATAGTTCTTTATCAACATTATGGTGGGATAAAGTAAAGGAGTGGTATTTTTGGTGTGGATTAAAGGAAGTAAGGGATGGAATTGGGCCTTCAACATTTATAAGAGATCCATCGTTCTCATTATTATCACCTTTATCTTGAGAAACTCCAAGTACCACAACCAAGTTTGTTGCATAAGCCATCTCACTAAAAGCATGAGAGATTCAAACATATGCAAGCTTCCCCATCTACAAACATTGGTGAAGGAGGATTTGTTAATGCATCCAACTATTCTCCTCCTATCATGGGCCTACCTCTCCACCCAAGACTAAAATGGATGATGTAATATTTTTGTTTTAGTAGGCACCACCACCATGATCAATATGTGTCAAAATTTATAGATTTGGTGTCCTTATAAATGAGCGTGTGTTTATCATGTGGCACAAAAATCAATTGAAATGTCCTTTTTGTACCAGATGCTCATGAAACCATCTTGGACTAGATATGTTTTCATCCATAATGAGGCACAAATTTCGGTCACTTGTGCAGTCAAACTAAACTTTTAGATTACGATTCAATAGATGGTTGACTGAGAGAATATTTTTATTCATCCTAGTACATACAATACATTGGTAAGTGTGTAATGCTTATTTCCAAGAGGCATCCTTATATCTCTAATACCATGAAATTTTTAGGAATTTTCATCCCCTAATGAAATTTATTTTTGGTGGGAGATGCAGTGATATCAGAGAACCAATCCTTTCATTTTGTTGTATTTATAAGTGAGATTGAGTCTACATATTAGATTGAAATTTATGTAGATGTTTCTTCCACTGATTTTACATCGAACAAGTTATCCTCATCAAAATTTTCATCTTCATCAATGACATTATCTTGATGTTATTGCTTATTATTCCAATTATTTTTGGTTTATTTTTTAATATACATGCCCAAAGTCTCCCGCTACCTGATAGTGGTTTACAAAAAACATTTTAGGTTCTTATGGTGGCAGTTAGTCCACAAGATCGATTGTCAAAGGTCTAGTGATTAGTCCAACACCCCTCGGACATAACTTTAGGGAATCAAACTGGGTCAAGGCTCTAATACTAAATGATAGAAACTAGAAATCAATATGCAAGACTCAAAACTAATTTATGAGTTAATTAAATGATGTTGCAATGTACACAAAACATCTTATTACAATGAATTACAAAAATGATCACATTAGATCAATCTCTATACAAGCTATGATAATAATTAAACTTAGCTAAAATTTAAATAGTCAATTAAGCTAGTTACTTTGCTAAAATAATTGATCACATGAATGATCTAAAAACTTGATTGAATATTAATTTTATCATTCATTTCCTTATGCAAAAATTATTATTGAATGATGATAATAATGTCAATATATCTACATTAATATGTAAGGATAAAAAAATATTTCTGGAGAAAAATGGGTTCCAAACTTCATGGATATGGCCAAGATATTATGATTTTTCAAATTGAGTTTCCTAAGAAAAATATGAAATTCTTAGTAATGGTCAAATAGATAAAAAAATTAAGGTTGGAATTAGAAGTGACCACACTCAAATACATTATAGTCCACCACCAACCCCAAACTCCATCCTAGAATATCGCTCAACACAACTAGGTAATAGAATTAAAATCAACTTGTCATGTGTACACCTAAAAATGATCAATTATTAATCGATTAAATTGAAGATTTTAGGATGTTTGTGTACTTCTTTTATTGGTTACATAAGACATTATTAGTGTATTTTTTGATATTAGATTATCATCAATATATGTGATTTTGATTAAAATTTTTTTTTTTGTAGAAGAAATTTGTTTGATAACAATTGTCTATTATTTTTATGCCGAGAGGCGTTCTCTACAATGATAAGCGGACAAGGTTGTAATGGAGTGCGTTGTTCACTTTTATTCTTGACATTAAATTTGATGTTCATTTGACTATCATGTGACAATTCATTCATAAATTTGACTTCTATTGGGGATCACTTAAATAATATTGTTTCTTTTTTATGAGAAGTCAATAAAAAATAGTAATATCTTGGTCATGTACTAATATTTGGGTCTTTTTTTTCTTGAATATGTATTTTTGAAATTGACACACGATCGCATACCTAAATGATTGTATTTGCCACAAATAAATGGAAACTGATAGAGAATTTAATGAAGTTGTTGATTAAAGAGACATGTAAAAATCAAACCTAAGAACCTTGAAATTGATATCCATTGATATATTTAATATAGATGCATTTATTATAACATACTTATTATATTATATTTTTTACATAATTGTTACTTTTTGGTATACTTATACTACGCTTACATAGTTAGATATTTACCTCGTGATTGATATCTCTCGGCATATTTTAGATAGATGTATTTAAGATATCTATACGAGTTAATTTTCTAGTTGAGGTTGGTGTTGGATTATTATATATGTGAGATGTTATTACTTAATGGACCACTTTAAATTTTACATTCATGTGATCATCATAAGGTAGTCTCAAATTTAAATTTCACATCTATTTCATTATCATATACTATATATTTTTGTTCTTTCTTGAAAATTTTGATTGAAAAATTACAATATTTTGTACACAAAGTAGAGTTTGGAACCATATTTTATCCAACATATTTTTTGAACCCGACACAATAATACAACCATATTGAGAGTATCTACCACCAATTAATTAAAAAATTAAGAAAACAAATTAATATCAATCTAAAAACAATTAACACCTTAAATATATGTGTCTTAACATTTTTCAAATAAATATATTTTAAAAATATAATTTAAATAACTATAATATTTTACAAATTATTTGTTTAAATTAAAACATTGTCAATAATTTATTTTTAAAATGAAATGAGAGAGCTAATACTAAAACTAATTGCGTAGCATTAACGAGTTAGGACCAAATCCTTTTTCTTAACATAAAAATTCATTTTTCTTTATTTGGAAGTCAAAATTTACTAAGTAACCATATTCCATAAATTTAAATTGGCATGTCTTTTCATTTAATGTACTACAAGAGCCTTTAATATTTTGTTCTCGTGCCTTAAGTCATATCACTTTGCAATCTGCCTCATGCCTCGATATCAACGAAACAACATAAGCCCTTCCAGATGTTGTTGTTATGACAAACTTTGTAGTTCATTTTAAAAGTTGTTAAGGAAACACCAAGCCCATAACAATGATTTGTAGATTTTTTTCCGAAAATTGACCAAATTGCTCATGGATTGTGTCAAATGTTGTGAGGGTTAAGAGATGGTATCCCCACCATCCCAAATGTAGCCTAGTTTGGGTCTTTGAATCCATAGTCGCATTTGAGCATAAACACTGAGTTATGATGTGCCTAAGGTAAAGCCGAAGATGATTGATTTATTATGTGCCCAAGCTAAAGCCGAAGGTGATTTTTTTGCTTCAACCCAACATAAGTACAACTCATCTTGTTTATTAATTTATTAAGTTTTTGAACTACTTTACCAGGTCATTTACGACAACATCAAGTCTTATAGTCATCTATCCAAGCTCAAAAGAGTAACAAGTCTAGTTAGTGTTTGCTAGATTTATTTGAAACAAGACTAATTGAAAACAAAGACATTATAAGTTGGATGGTGATTTAGATACTTAAAGCTAATATTCAAGGTAGATTTTTCCTGAAAGAGTTTTAATTACAATAGTACAACAATGTATTACGTTGTCACCCAAACTAAATGATGGAACACGTTATTTTTACAAGATATATATAGTCATTATAGTGTATAAAATTGTGATGCCACATTCTTATGTGCCTACATGATCTATATCAAAGTAGGTTACTTTCCCACGTAATACGTTGTTGTGTCAACGACATGCATTTCTAAAGATTGTTTTGCACATCAATGTTATGAAACTATTCAAATATGTTTCATTCAATTACTTTGAAATAATTTCCAATTCATTCCCTCCTACTATGAGTACAACAATTTAACAACATATTACGTTGTTACCCCTGATAACAATGATCTGACTCATTACTAGATTACAGAAGATACACATTGTACTATATAAAGTACAATTTTAGATCTTATTTTGCCTACATGATCTATATCAAAGTAAGTGGTTACTCAATGTAATACATTGTTCTATGACGACTGCATTTTTAATGTTTGTTTTGCACTGAATAATCTATCCAAAGTTGTTTCATTCAATTAAATTGGAATATTTTCCAATTCATTCCCTCACACTTTAATTACAATAGTACAACAACGTATTACGTTGTCACCCAAAGTAAATGATGGAACACATTATTTTTACAAGCTATAGTCATTATAGTGTATAAAATTGTGATGCCACATTCTTATGTGCCTACATGATATATATCAAAGTAGGTTACTTTCCCACATACTACATATTTAAATTTGTTTCATTCAATTACTTTGAAATAGTTTCCAATTCATTCTCTCCTACTATGAGTACAACAATTTATCAACATTTGAAGCACTTTATGGTTGGGCAGCCTATATTTTCTTCCTTTGACACTAGGGGCCAAGCAAACAAATTGATTTCATCGAATCTGAAATATAATGACAAGATCCTTGCCTTGACAAGAGGTTTCTCTGTCATCCTTTGGTTTGAGAAAGGAATTAAAATATTTCATGAATTGTACAGATTTGGGAAGTGGATGGAGTGGATAGACCTTAAATCTTTCTATAAGCTTCCTCAATCTCAGTTCAGAATGTATACAATGCTCAAAAATGCTTTCACAGCTCCCTCTACTGGACTAATTATGGAGGATGATAATGACTGCTAGGATATGATGAGGTGGCTCAAAGGGTACCCTCTCCAAGACATTTTTTAGATTTAAGACATTTATTAAAAAGGGAAGGAGGGTATTTTTCAGATTTAATACATTTTTTAGATTTAAGACATTTATTAAAAAAGGCAACTTTGTTTGTGTCAAAATTTGTATAAATATGTAGTTGTTAACTAAACATTCATCTGTAGAATATCTTGTAAAATATTTAACAGTTGATGGCGATGATAAATGTTAATAAGGTTGATGCTCCGTTCACGGTGATGATAAATATTATGGATGATTCCTCCAATCAGGTTAATGATAATGAAGTTGTTATAGCCCATGTTGTTTAGAGTGGTGTCATGTTTGAGACCTAAAACAATTTCCATACTTTCATATTGATGCTTGTGATGATTTGTGATACCCTTGAGAGCTATTTTTGGGTTGATTCTCTTTTATAAGGCAACAACTGATTTTGAACAATTCTCAACCTTAATGAACTTAGAAAATATACTCTATTATCTAATATGATGATTTCGTTCTTTGACAACCTTTGGCTATTAATTTATTTTCAACAACTTATGTGTGCATCTATAGTTTTGGCTAATGAGAAAAAGGATAGATCATGATCTGCATACGAGGATAATTTTAGTGGTGAATATTCATAATATGGCGAAAATTTCATTTTAGGAAAATTTGAAAAGGCAATTTTTTTGAAGCGGGTCAGTGTCCTGTTCGCCTAAAATTTATAGTATATATATTTTTTGGGGTCGGCTTCACCTACATTTGAAAACATCTCCTATAAAAACCTAGGTGATTCACCGGTAGTATACTACGGTACTACCACAAGTAGCTTACCAATACGTGAACTCACATACTCTAAGCACCAAAGATTGTTGTTAGCTTGTTAGTAGTTTAGAGTCGGTGACAGATGATATTTTTGATGCGCGACAGGGATATAGTTGACGCGCGACAAGGAGGTATTGTAAACACGCGACAAGGGAGTTAGTTATTGATGTGCAACAGGGATTTATTTGACGTCGACAAAGAGGTATTACAGACACGTGACAAGGGGGTTTGTTGTTGATGCGCGACAAGGAGGTATTGTAGACGCGCAATAAGGGGGTTAGTTGTTGAAGCGCAATAGGGATATAGTTGACATGTGATAGGTCACAGGATATAGTTGATGCATTGTTAACGCATGACAAGGGTGTTAGTTGTTGACGCGTGATAGGGATATAGTTGACGTGAAACAGGGATATAGTTGACGCATGACATGGATATAGTTTATGCGTGACAAGGAGGTATTGTAGACACGTGATAGGAATTTTGTCTCGATGCGTAACTTGTTTCTTTTTTTTTCTAACACAGGACTCTGGACTCTGTTTAGAATAATGGAAGGTGTTAGTCCTTAGAATGCGAAGACCCTAAAAGTAACTAAGAAATCTCAGAAGTCCCTGTTCAAGTATTTTGGAAACTCTACTGATACAGATATTGCAACTACCAACAACCATATAGCTGCCACTAGAAAGAATCAGAATACTGACTATGTGGAAGGTAATATTGAGGTGGACATGCATTCTGCACAGTATCAAACAAATGACACCTATGATAATATGCCAGATCTTGAAGATATAACTGTTGAGATGCTAGATCCTGAAGATATTCTTCCTGTTGGGGTGTAACCAGGAGTGCATCAAGATATCACACATATAAATACTCAGCAAAATGGAACACAAATCAAATTCAAATTCTGGTTCATGAAAGAGGAAACCAAGTGATTGTGATATTGCTCAAAATTCTACTCAAAAAAGTAAAACATTGAAAACGAACAAGAATATGTGGACCATTGGTAGGACATACAAGTTTGATTGGGCTACCAAATTTCTATTTATCGAACATGTACAATCATCTAATTCAGAAGAGATCCCATCTGAATGTACATGTACAATATGTACGTGGAAATGGGAAAGCAAAAAAAAATGCAAATGAAGTTGGACACTATAGAAAAACATTGTGGAAAACAATATTTGACTGTAACGAGGTGGATGGCTAGAAAATCAAAACACACAGTGGAAAACTAAAAAATAATGCATGCATGTTAAATACACAACGGATTATGAAGCAGAGAAAAAAAACACAGACATCTCGTGGAAAAGGGAGGAACGATCACATCACAAATTGGTAAGATGAATCAAACAAATCTACATGCAAAACTCATACAGTTCTCTACTTTATTTCACATACTAAAGAAAGGAAGACCAATTTCAGATTTCCTCGATTTCAAAGTTTTGTATCAATATAATGGAATGCTTGAATGTACCTCAGTCTCATTGGTCTAAAAGTAGTGGATGGGAAATGGCAAAATTCCTTTCGATGATAGAGAAGGAAGATTTGAAAGAGAATGTAAAAAAATAAAAGTTTATCTCTCTTTCAATTGATGAAGTGACAACAATCGACAACACTGCATGGGTATGTATCCATGTCTATACTTTAGAAAATAATATAAGGACACCTCATCTATTGGGTGTTATGAAAATGGTTGAAAACTGTAATGCTGAAAACCTACATAAAATAGTTGTTTCTCATTTGAAAGATATTGTTGGAATGACTGATTATGAAATTGCTACAAAGTTAGTATACGTCATAGCAGATGGTGCATCTATCATGCAGGGTCATTGAATAGGGCTATGTGTTAGATTACAAACAACAATGGCCCCATATATGCTACCAATTCATTGTATGGCTCACAAAATGAATTTAGCATATAAAATGGTAAACAACTATGAAAATGTTGCTAAATTAGAAGACCTTATAAGAGAACTTCATGCCTATATGGCAAGCATCCCAAAGTGATTTCTTGAGTTCCAGAAATTCGCAATTGGAATTATAGATGGCAAAAACTTCTGAAAGATGTTGAGACGAGATGGATCTCTTTGTATGAACCTGCATGCAGAGTTCATGAGGAGTATCCTTCGTTGGTTGGTTTCATGCACAAATATCGTCATGAAGTTGATAGGGCGAGGGACTTGTTGTTCCGTTTAACTGATTTGGAGACATTGCTTACATTGGTTGGTATTCTTCCAATGTTGCAGGAGATCAATACACTGATGAAGCATGCACGGGGAGATTAATCTATATTGTGGATTTTATACGGATGAGAAAAATGGTATGTCAAAGTCTTGATATCTTGTATTGTTCCCAAGATAGTTTTGATACACCTATTTTTGAGAATTGGAAAGCTTTATTAGATCTTAAAAATCCCAGTAACTATTTGAGATTTAATATCCATGATCACCTTTACATCACTGTTAATGGGAGGGACATACCACTGCACATTTTGTAAAAACGTCAAGATATTACAGATCGAAATGAGAAGATGTTCTCATGATAGGTAATCTCTTTGAGTCTGTTATAGTTGAAATAATAATAAATCTTTAAAAAATCAGAATCCTTATCATCAGAAATTAGAGAACATTTCTCCAAAGATAAAATTCTTGAAGCAATGGGTGTGATGAATCCTAATTTTTGGAATACTGAAGGTGGTCATGTAGACTTTGTAAGAAAGCATTTCCATAAATCCATGGGTACAATAATGGAACATTTCACAAAGACTTTAGAGTTCAAGGGTATGGAAATCAAAGGTATATTGAATGCTGATTTATTAAAGTTTCAATCAACAAATTTTGCAACAACAATGAGGAACCAATATAAAAATTTAGATGAACCTTTTGAAAGTGGTGCTATTACAAGGTTGTGGTGAGGAATCTATCAAAGTTCTATCTTACAAGAAGACATTAGTGAATATTTCAGATTATATGAGTTATGCCAAACAATGATTTTGGGGTCTGATGGAGGACGAAAGGGTTTTCAGTGCTTTATCATTTATAAAATCAAAACTGAGAAACAGGTTGGATAAAAATCTAGAAAGTTGCATGAGGTGTTATGTATCTTGCTACTCCATGGAAACCTTTCCTTTCGACAGAGCAATTGCACATTGGAATTCCCTTTGTGAAATAAGAGGTGTGAATAATACAGCTACAAGTACAACTGTTCCCAACGTTGAGAGTGGAATTGGCACATCATCACACTCTACAGAAGAGAACATCGAGTTTGAAGAAGCTATTGATAATGGATTGTTTCAACTTTAAATAGGTATCTCCTTCACCTTAATTTTATTGTTTGTCACCTTAAATTTTGTTTCAGCTCTTGTTATCATTAAAGATGTTACAAGTATATATATTTACATTTATTTAAATACAATTATTTCTTTTCTTTTTTTTTTTGAAAACGTGGGTTGACATCCATCCGAGGAAGCTGGTACTTCTCGGGACTGACAATGTCAAGCAACTCACCCATCTATCTACTAATCCATTTCTCGTGTTGAGTTTTCTTAAAACAAAGATCTAGCACACTACGAAGGATGATTTCATAGCCATCTAAAACACTAGAGGTAACTTAAACCCTATCATATGACATTTCTTGATTTTTTACAATTATGTTTAATTTATTTTTAATATTTGCAAAATGCTTTGATATATTTTTTAAACTTTGTGGGATAAAATCACACAATCGAATTTTACAAAGAGGAATATTTTTCCATATTATACAATTCATAATCCACGATCCATTATACAATTCATCATCCACGATCATGATTGAAGTTAAATATACATCCACATAAAATTCATCATCATCCATATATATCATATCATTATCATATCATAATCCTGACACTCCAATTATTATTAAATTCATCATATCATTATCATAATCCTGACACTCCAATTATTATTAAAACAATTATTTATCTATTTTAAATGTGCAGAAACGTCTCTGTCCTAACACATTCCATTTTTTTAAAACAATTATCCATTATCATCATTCATCATCATCTATATCCATTCTAATGTCATCATATCATTACAAGTATAGAGAAGAAGATTTTGAGAACGTTTAAATGTCTTTGTTGTACTACATTCCAAATTTTCTTAAAACAATTATCCATTATCATCATCCAGATTCCATGATCGTGCTTGAAGCTAAATCTACGTCCACATACAATTCATGATAATCCATATCTATGAGACTGATTCTATTGTAATGTCATCATCCACATCTAATGCAATCATCATTACAAGTAGAGAAGAAACATAAACACCATATACAATCTAGAAATTCTATACATAATATATAGGAAGTTATAAAATTAAAGATTATATAGTATTTCAAATTTTCAAAGGCTATCAAATTCAAGTTTCAACTTTCAAATCCAGATAATAAAATTCAAATGCCATGACCATCACATTCAATGTTTCAAATTTTCAAATATAGATTCTATTTTTCAAGTTTCCACACTCAATAATGAAATTTTTCAACCCTCAATTTTTTGTACCCCTTTCCACTCTTGTACTCCTTTCCCCAATGGATTCTCCACCTGTACCCCTTTCCCCAATGGCAAAAATAATCCCAGAACTTATGAGATCTTCCACAACACTGTCTAGATTTTTAAAAATTCTTTCTTCTTGCTTTGTCGCATCTCCATGGGATAGAAAATTTGGATCAGCAACTACCTTGGTTTTGAATAAAATTTCAGGGTCGAAGCCATGCTCTTTAATTATCCGCTTTAGTGTATTGTTTTGTTTGTTAACCAAAACAATATTTTCCTTCAAATTCTTCATTGTGGATAAACTGTTCTTCATGCGGTTTCCAAGTGAACTTGGAAAACCTTTTCTTGACTCTTCAAATTTTCATATTTCAACTACACAAAAAAGTGATGTCAATTCAACATATTACTAAAATAAGAAAACTTCAAATTAACAAAAAATATTGTTTGAAAGTGATAATACTTACGACCGCTCTATCTCTCTCGGCATTTGCAACTGCTACCAGATCCTTGTCCTTAGACCATTTGTTAAAATATGCCTGGGCCTCAACACTAATATTTTCCAATTTGTTTAATGTCTTATCCAAAATTTCATCTTTATAGTTGTTGTTATACGTGATAGTCCCACTTCTTACTTGGGTAAGTAAGGAATCCATCTTCGCAGTTGATTCTGGGCAACAGTATAAACTATCCCTTTGCCAATAATTTTCATAACGACTTATTATCTCATTGATAAGTACTTTAGCCATTCTATCTCATTCTATGAGCTAACTAATATGAGGTAGAATAAACTCATCGACATGGGATTGACAAGCATAACCAATTAATTTATCTAAAGGAAAAGGTAACAACTGTTCACCATCTGTATCTGATGAAGATGATCTCATTTGGAGAGGTATGGGGTTGTTCGATTTGATCGACTTCTACTTGTTTTTGCCTTTGGATGGCCTGATCCTGTTTGTGATAAAATAAATCAATATTCAAACAAATAAATCTAAAGTGAAATGTAATTCAATATGGTAAATTATGTTGAAATAGAAGTATACCTGTTGGCCTTGAATCATCTCACGTGTATTGAAAAATCCAGTTGGGTCATTGCTATCAATGCCCAAGTAATCTTCATCTAAATTTATATTATTTAAAACTGATATGCTCGTTGCCTTTGGGAAAGCCACCAAGTGAGAGGGTTGGAATTTGAAACGAGGAGGCAATGTTTAGTGTCCCACTAGGGGCCGGAGCAATTGGCATGTGTTTACCAATGTTCTTTTTTCCTAATCCTTTGGTTGGCATTTTGAATATTATTGGTGGAGGAGGGGGTAGTGCCACTATTTGTATAGAAGGAGGAGGACTACAATGTGTTGAAAAGTTCAAGAAAAATCATATGAAAAACTAGAAAACTATGCAAAAACTATGAAATTAAACGAAGTACTATTCAAAACTTGTACCTTGTTGTTGAGGGGTAGTTTGTCGTGGTGCTTGAGGTGGCCATGTTGGAGTAGTAATTGGTGGTTTTTAAGTTGTATTCTTTGAGATTACCGAGGTGGTTGTTGAGAAGACATAAATGCATGTGATTGAACTGAGTGAGTTAGGGAAGATGGTTGACTTTGAGAAACACGTGTATGGTCCAAAGTCCTGCTGATGTCATCAACATACAATTGTATGTCAATTCAATATGATAAAATTTAAATGGGAAAATGAAAATACAAATTTAGAATTTGTAAATAATACATGTAAAGGTATTACTTCTTTGGCGTTTAACGAATTCAAATGGTTGGGGGTTCGGAGATGAGTGAGCTTCCATTTTAGATTGTGAATCTCCGACGCCTCAACGTGTTTTTGGCCTCTTCCTCTTGATGTCACCTTTTTTCGGGAAGGGCCTCCATAAATCTTCTTTGCAAACAATAAATAGTTAATACTTGTTGTCAGTGTAATGTCAAAATACAAACTTTATAGTTTATACCTGTTGTTCTTCAAATGGAATTGAAAAATTCATCAATGCCTCGTCCGTGCAAGTGGGAATTGGTTTGTCTTTTAAATTTAAAAGAGCCTCGTAATAAAGGCCAAGGAGATAGTTTGTGGAGTAAATGACTGGTTTTTCTGAAAGCTTTGCATTTGTAATGTCAGTTCTTATTTTTTTATAAAAAGGTGCACCAATCAAATTTTTGCTTTGCGATAGTTGCAACAATGTATGCAATGGCCCAATTTGGTATATCTGTTTGCCGACCCTACAAAAATATTCGATTGAAAGAAGGAAATCATAACAGCAAGAAAGTGGTGTGCAATTGCTTGCATATCCACACCACGTCTGGATTTATTGACATGAGCTGCAAATGCCAAAAAATAGTTGGAATTAATATAAATTTAAATTGTATCAAAATAAAAACTGAATAAAAATGACGAATGAAAACAGTTTACACTTACAATCAACATGGAAACCGAAAGTCGATTTGAGATATTTCTTATCATCTTCGACGAGTGTTGCCTTCGTTGTAATAAAGGGTAAATTTTTGAATGGGAGGCACATGTAACCGTGAATATCACCGGGTCGATACCAAATTTAAACAATCGGCGATCGTCTACAAAGAACATTTAATAGGTCATCCTCTGTATTGTATGAAGAGAGAAGATAATTCAAAATATCTCGGTTTGTTTTGAAATGGGGCATCTTAATGAGCCCACCAAACTCACATGCATCAATCAAATCCTTGTATTACTGAAGTCATTTGTAAAACAGTCTAGATGTGGGGGCACAAAGGATTCCTGTAGAGTATCTTTCCCGTGGATAGGGCTTGTGGGTTGACTGGATTTTCCTCTTGATTTTTGTCTTGAGCTTGGGATGTACTTGTAGTTTCCATTGTAGTTTTCCTTGAGCTTGATTATACCTGACCTAGATAATGGATTCCTGTATACAAGAAAATTCGAGAGCCGGAAAGTGTAAACATGAAAATGACTGGTGGGAGGGTATTTATAGGACAAAACCAGGGTCAACGAGTCTTGTTAACGTGCATCAACAAGACCCATTGACGTGCGTCAAAAAGACTCGTTGAAACGCATCAACAATCCTTGTTGACGCACGTCAACCACACTTCGATGTCTGCCAGAATCTGCGGTCTCTCGACTCAAAAAAAAGCAGGTGAAAATTTAGTTCTGAAAAATTGGTAAATTTGCCTTTCAGTCAAACCGGTTCCGGGGATATTTGTCAGGTATTTTCCACCTCCAATTTCCAAGAGGTCTCTTAAAATGAGCCCTGTCTACATACTTTCTATTTTTTTTTCAGACTTTCTGTTGTTGTATTCATACTTTTTCCTATTGAAAACATGAGTGGAAATCATTGAGGGAAGTGCAAAATGCTTTAATTTTTGAAGAGGAGTTTTTGGGTTTGCATGTTTCCAACTTCTAACCTTTAGGCTGCCTATTGAAAAGAAAGAGGCAGTGAGAGATCATGTGAGGGAGAAGGATTGGTTTTACAATAGACAATCTTCAAATAATTCTAGTTTTGTTTGAGTGATATGAGAGTGAAATTAAGATGGCTAGCTCAATTTTATGAGATTCTTGATGTCGTTGTTTATTATAACTCTTTTTTTTTACCCGAATTCATTTAATAATGATCCTCAATTTCTTGAACATTTGTGAATGCAGGTCTTATCATTGTAGCGTCAACTATAATATAAATATCAAATGGTTAGTGTTATTATCTAATTGTATAGTGTGTTATCTTGAGCATTTTTTCCAAATTTCTATAATTTTCATTGTTATTAATAACAATGTATAATTAAAGAGACTCAAAGTGGAAGTGCTTGTTAGACGTTCCTATCCAATTTCCTTCGGAAGGATCATTCTCTGCATCAGATGTAGTTTGGAGCAAAGTTAAAGATAACCATGGAGTGGAAGGGGATTTTGTTGCATGGGTAGAAGTTGGACGAGTAGATGATTTTATCAAAGGGGAATGTCAGTGGACATCATTTCCAACAAGTTATTACAAACATTGGAGTCATTCATCCCTCATAAGGAAAGTATACTATGAGTTTGAATTGATAGCACCATTAGTTATATAAAGTAAGATGTGGCAAAGTCGGTGATGTTTTTAATATGATTTCAAATTTGTTGTTTATTTTACTATGACTCACTTTTAGTTACATTTTGCGAGATATTAGTGTAACTATGGGCCTAAATAATTTAAAGAAGGGGATGATTTTCCATATGATAAGTCCAAGGTTCCAACTAGAGGGACATGGATTAGATGTGGACGTAAACATATAAAACATGGTTGCCAATGCAATTTTAATGTGCACATTCTTATGAAAAGAAACAAATATGCACTTATCACATATCCTCAAATGGATCATGTGGATAACAACAATCATATATGCCATGGCCAAAAAAATCATGAATTTGAAGGGACACGAGCTTATTATGCGCCACATATTAGTAAGGAGTTGCAAGAATGGGTAGAAAATTTATTGCTATTAAGAATTCCAACCGATATTGTGTTGTAAAAGCACTTTGAAATGGTTCATGAGAAGCTAACCTTGTTTGATGGGGAAAAAAACGTGATGATTTCTTATCTTCACATGATGTTCAAAATATTGATACAAAAATAAAAGCAACAAAGTACATGTATGATAGAAATGATGCCCAAAGTGTGAGAGTATGGCAAGATTAAAATCCAAAGATATGTTTTGAATACTAAGAGTATGAAGGAAATGTTGAGGAAGATGGTCATGTTCCATTTATCATGGGCATTCAAATGCAAGAAAAACTTGAGTGGATGTTAAAATATGGCCATAACAACATGCTTGTAATGGAATCCACTTTTGGAACTAATGGAATGAAGGTATTCTCTTTTACATAATCTTATCAATACAAATTTCTGCAAAAATGAAGTGACATTTTCTCACCAATAATCTACTAATTCACATTTTTATTACATTTTCAACTCTCCAGAGTTCAAAATCTATACCATCCTCACATTTGATTCCAAACACATGGGCCTACCAGTTGCATGGGTCATAATGGAAAGAGCTACAACTAGCGACCTAACCCAATGGATGAAAAAGTTGGTGAATCGATCACATGCCCATATGCTTGAGTGGAAACTAAATTCTTTCATGGTAGATGATGATACAACTGAAATCAATGCTATTAGGTTGTATATTACTCTTTGCGTATATTGTTATAATATATAAATGTAACTTATAGATATTTATTGTGCTATCAAATTTTTAAAATTCTCATAAAATTCATTTTCAAATACAGAGAAGTTTTTGGGTGCAAAGTATACTTATGTAGATGGCATGTAAGGAGGGCATGGTTGAAGAATCTTTTTGCCAAGGTTAAGGAAGATCGAAAAGACTTGTAATGTTTGATAGGTGGGGGAAATAATGCATCATTCAAATAATGAGGAGAGTGTTATTCAAATGGCACAAGATATTTCATAGAATTTTTGGAAGAGATAAAATTTATTAAATATTGGCAGGAACACTGGCTTCCAAGAATTGGAATGTGGGTGAGACATCTATGGAATTTGACGCATCTTTGGGTAAGAAAAAAATGTTGTAATAGAGGTATATCACTTTATAATTAAGAGTAAGTGGTTATCCTCCATTCGAAAAGCATCTCATCAACTGGGTTGATAGATGATACATCAACTAATCGAGTTGTTTTTATATATTATTGGTGGAGTCAATGTTATAAGGAAAGTGGGTTCTCTTGTAACTTCAAAGTGGAGAAACTATAAAATAACCAATGACCGTGTATGGACAATCCATTCTGATTATTATGTCACCTTCCATACCTTTGACCCACGCTTAACATGGGTTCGTAGCCATATGGATGATACTTGTCACTATGAAGTATGGTATCAAACCCCACATTTGGTAATGTGTGAATGTGGAGTGTCAAAGAATGGGTACCTATGTAAGCACGTAATTAAAGTGAATATGATGAAAAAAAAATCAACGAGAGAAAACTTTAATGTTCGGTATTCTAGGAACAATGATTTTCAATATTTTCCAACATAGTAATTTATTGTATATAAATTCTATTAATTTTGGTTTGTGTTCAAATGTATGATTTATTCTACTAATTTGTAATGTTCTCCAGGGTTTATTTTTGCTCCAAATGTTGCATGTGGAGATCTGATCATGTGGTTGATGGCCCTCCCAGAGTTATTGAGTACGTGATATCAATGGATAGATCACTTTTCACTGTGTGATATGTTGTTTTGGTGATGGCTATGGTGCCCTGAATCGAGAAAAAGGTCTCTTCCCAATTTATGTGACACAAAAACAAATGTATTTCTTAATTTTATATTATTTATTTTATAATTTTGCCAACACAATTATAGTTTACATATCAAAGTGGGTATATGTTCTATAACAACACTTTCCTTTTGATTTTCTTTTAACAAGTTAACCACTTCGAGAGTTTAAGTTTTAAGTCTTAAAGCTCTTAATAAGTGACCAATACGATATGTTAACAATATTGCGGGTGATTTTCAAATTCAAAACTATTAAATTTTCCTTCTTTGTTATTTTGGACCCCTAAATCATTAATTCCAATGCCAAAATATTGAGATAAAGTGGACCATAGATAGTTGATATTGGGAATAGGTGTGGGACCTAGGTATTTACTTCTCACATTTTTCTTTCCACCGTTTTATTCATGTATTAACCTTTTCTAATAAATTTTACAATGTCCAATTATAAAATCTTGACACTAATTAATATGAGTGAGATCGTGACAATAAAGTGGAGCATCAATAACAAATATTATTTGGATATGAAAAATGTACATTGTGAAGCGTGTGGGACATAGACGAAATTAATTTTCACATTTAAGTCCCACATTTTTTTTCCAAATTTCCATGTATGTCTTAATCTTATTTAGAAAATGGAACGTCGATTAATAAAAATGTTGACAAGTACTAAAAATTTAAAATAGAAAGGCCCATTGTCACCATATTTAAAAAAATCATTTCTTTCGATTGTGTAAGGGACAATTGTCCGCACCCTAAAACTATCGAGACAACTTAACGACAACTGAATCACAAATCCCTCCATATGTCTACAAGAAGATGCGGTACAATTTTATTTTTAAGCTCAATACTATTTTTTATTAAGTTGAATCATGTTACTCAATACTTATTTCATCATCTATGGCGCTACCCCCAAAAGATATTGTCCTTGTTTTCTTATTGATATGGAATTTTTTTAATTTGACCTTCTAGAAATATACCACGATATCTTTCAAAATTTGTGGCCTCTCAAAAAAATAAAAAATTATATAAAATTAGACCAAACTATCAAAGTTAGTATACTAAAAAATGTTTTGATTTTACCTACATTCGAAATAACTAACCCTTCATAAACCATGGAAATACTCCCTTATCTCTCTTAAATTATTTTAGAGAGGTTTTCATTTTGGATATGAGGTCCTACGAAATGGTATTTCCTCCTTCCACCTTGGATTACACCTTTTGTTATCTTTCCCGACTCGTTCTCCTTCTCGAATGCCTGTAAATTGGATGACATGTCTCTCGCATGTGGTTTTTGGCTTCGTCTTTAGCATCAAATATTTTACTTTTAAGAGCAAAATTAGATCAATGAGCATCTCATGACTTATTTCTTAGTTATGCCGAAGGTGTTTCCCAATTGATCCAAGGTTAGTCTATCTAACATGCATCACACATTGGGAAGGTCAGGGATTGAATTTTGATGGACGTTAATAGTACATTACAATATTCTCTATCCACGTATTTTTGTTTGACACATCCATGTATTTTATATCTGCTTCCATTCATGTATTTGTTTCTTGTTTTGTGTTGAGATGACCAACATTCTCGATGTGTAGTGCTAGATCTACGAATATATGGCCAACTCGTGTGATTTAACGTCGTCTAATAAAAAACCTTCACGCTATAAAAATTAAAAAATAACAAAGCCTCTTTTCCCCATATTTTATCTATTCATTTCCATTATGTAAGTGTAAGTTTTTGATGCCTTGAAAAATAAGTTAACGATACTAACTAGTTGACCCCTCAAAATGGCATTAAAAACACATTCCAACATGTTTTTATTAAGGTCTTTAGTACCTTTTTATTGGGTAAACATGTTTATTTCATCAAATATGCCCCCAAAATATTCTCCCCTTATTTTATAATATGGAAAATATTTTAATGAGACCTTCTAGATATATGTCAAAATATATTCTCAAATTTATCACCTTAAAATTTATTTTTGTATAAAAGTAAACCATCATATCAAAATTAAATTATACTGATAAGGCCAAAGAGAATGTGGATGTTAAGGTCAATGAGTCGAGGCTTGCCCCTTTAGGCACAAGTCATTGTAGTACCTTGATAGTCTACGAATAGCTCAAATTTTGAATTAGGATATCCATTTCAAGATTATGTTGCCTCATCTACTAGGCATATGCATTATGAGAGAAGGTATAATTTTCGGTGGGAGTGTTGGTTATCTCATTCAACACATTCCATGGATCTATTATTTGGGGTCCTCCAACTCTCTATATTGGTGGTGATTTCATATTTCCAAGAGACATTGAGAGGCATGGCTCACCTTTTGCTTCTTATGTTTTTGGATCTTTTCTAAATGGAGTGACATTCGATGGGCTTGAAATGGAACAATTATATGCATGGCCTATAAAACCATATTGGTCAATTACAATCCCTATTGGGAAAGCAAATGCAACGAGAAAGATATTGATTTTGTCATTGGAAGAGCCATCAAAGACAACATGGATATTATTCCTTTGTCGATTGGCAGACCAGATCAAGATTTGTGTTTTGATAAACAAATCCTTGCAAACATTTAAGGCCATGGAAAAAGGTGTATTGGATTATACGTTTGCTTCTAACAAGTGGAATTTTTCATCTTCTATTACAAACACCATGCCATGACTAACTCTTGTTGGTGCAAGTAGTATCAAAAAATACTTCCCATCTCTTGACAAGATGGGAAATAGTGATTCGTTAAAAAGATCCTCTCTTTAAAGAGGAGTTGGGATTGAAAATTTTGCTTTGGAGTAAGATTTCTGCAGTATCTAAGGACTCAAACCACATATATTTAAATGAAAATTTGTCTCGTATCCTCCCCATGATAATTTATTAAAAACATCAAGGTTGGTGAAAGAATTCGGAGGAGCAAGAATGTTTTTTTACAACTATTAATTTGGTGATGCTCAAGATCATCCCATCGAGTAATTTTGTTTGTTGATGACAATTGCTAATTTTTTAAGGAGAAGAAAAGATCAAATCATACATTAATAGTTGTGTCATGCCAATAGAAAAATCAACCCCATAAGGATGAAAATCATCATTAAAGTGACTCCAATCATGGATGTGTTTTCTTCCCAATTTCTAAGTCGGCATTTCCTTACATTGACGTTGTAAAAAAATTCCATTGTCCCCTTATTTTTTGAAAATTTTCATTTCTTTCAATTGTGTAAGGGACAATTGTCTACACCTTAGAACTAATAGACAAGTTAACGACACCAGCTTGATGATCCCTCCATGTGTCTACATAAGATGCGGTAATATGTTATTCTTAAGCTCAATACTATTTTTTATTAAGTTGCCTTATGTTACTCAATACTTATTTCATCATATATGTGCACCGGCCTCGAAATAATCTCTCCTTGTTTTCTCCATGATATGAAAAATATTGTAATGTAATCTTCTAAATATATGCCAAAATATCTTTTGAAATTTATGGACCCTCAAAAATTTAAAAATTTAAAAACCAGACCAACCTATCAAAGTTAATATATTAAAAAATGTGATGGTTTCACCTACATTGTAAGTAATTAGCCCTTTATAAACCATGGAAAGACTCTCTTATCTCTGTTAAATTATTTTGTAGAGCTTATCATTTGGTATATGAGGTCCTACAAAAGGGTCTTGTCTTCCTCCTTCTAGCTTGGAATACACATTTTGTTATCTTTCCCGACTCATTCTCTTTGTTAGATGCCTATAAAGTGAATTTGTTCTCTCTCCTATGCATTGCTTGGCTTTGTGTTGGCATCAAATATTTTACTTTCAAGAGAGAAATCAGTTCAATAAGTTTCTCATGACTTATTTCTTAATTATGCTAAAGGCATCTCCCCAATTGGATATGAGGTTAGTCCGTCTAACATGGGTTAGAGTGGGGAAGGTTGGGAGTAAATTTGGATGAACATTGATAGTACATTAGAATTATGCTATGTCCACATATTTTTGTTTGTCCCATCCATGTATTTCATGGTTGCTTCCATCCACGTATTTGTTGCATGTTTTGTCTTGATCTGACCAACATTATTGATGAGAAGTGTTGGATTTACGAAAATATGGCCACCTCATGAGATTGAACGTTGTTTGATTGAAAATTTTCACGTTATAAAAGCTAAAAAAATAGCAAAAGACCATTTCCCCCATATTTTATTTATTCCTTTTCGTTGCATAAGTGCAAGTTATCGATGCATTAAAAAACAAGTTAACAACGTTGACCCCTCAAAATGGCATAAAATACGCATTATAATGCGTTTTTATTAAGGTCTATAGTATTTTTATTGGGTGGACATGTTTATTTCATAGAATATGCCCTTGAAATATTCTCCTTATTTTATAATATGGAAAATATTTTAATGAGACCTTACACATATATGTCAAAATATCATCCCAAATTTGGCATCTCAAACTTTTTTTATATAAAATTAAACCAACCTATCAAAATTAAATTATAAAATAAGGCAAGAGATTTTAGATGTTAGGGTAAATGATCTAAGGCTTTCCCAATTAGGCATGGGACATTGCAATACCTCGATATCCTACAAAGAGCTTAAATTTGGAATTTTGATAGACATTTGAAGATTGTGTTGCCTCATCTACTAGGCTTGTGCATTATAAGAGAAACTATGATTTTCAGTGGGATTTTGTCGATCTCATTCAACGCATCCCATGGATCTATTACTTGGGGTCCTCTAACTTTCTTTATTTGTGGTGATTTCAAATTTTCAAGAGATATCAACGAACATGGCTACTTTGTTGCTTGTCTTGTTTAAATCTTTTCTAAATGGAGTGACTTTCGATGGGTTTGGAAAGGAAATGACAATATGCATATTTTATAGGGTCAAATTGGTCATGTACAATCCCTATTTGGAAACTAGATGTAATGAGAAATATATATTTTTGTCATTGAAAGAGTCATCGAGATAGCGTGGGTTTTATTTCTTTGTAGAATGACAGTTCTAATCAAAATTTGTGTTATGGAAAAAAATCCTTGGCAAAATTTGGGACCATGGAAAAGAGTTTATTGGCTTATGTGTTTGTTTGTAACAATGGGAATTTTTCATCTTCTATTACAAAAACCATGCTATGACTAATTCCTATTGGTGCAAGTAGTATCAACAAAAACTTCCCATATCTTGTCAAACTGGAAAATGGTGATTTATTAAATTGATCTTCTCTTTATAAATTAGTTGAGATAGAAAATTTTCCTTTAGAGTAAGATTTTTGTAGTACCCAAAGACTCGATCCACTTATATTTAAAGGAAAATTGTGATTTTTCCTCCCCATGCCAATTCATCAAAAACTTCAAGGATGGTGAAGGAAGTTGGAGGAGCAAGAATTTTTTTCCCAACGACTAATTTGGTGATGCTCAAGATCAGCCCATTTAGAAATTTTATTTATTAGCAATAAGTGTTAATTTTCAAGGGAAGAGAAAAGATGAAAACATACGCTAATAGTTGTTCCATGCCAACAGAAAGAATCAACTGCATAGGGATGACAAAGGTCGATAAAATAGTGGTTCTAATCATGGCTGTGTTTTCTCCTGAAGTTCTGAGTCGGACATTTCCACATATTTACACAAAAGACGTTGTACATGTGAGATGAACCCACCCAAATCTAACACGTAAATTACATATCATTGGTGGTTGTGGTTGATTCCATATATGATCGTTGATTAAAGAAAACTTGTTCATCTATTTGTGTGATATGGCAGATGTCTATTTTATCGTTTGTTTGAGGTGGCTATTAATTTAAGAAATCTTGGTCATCTGTTTGTATGATGTAGTGTTTGTCTACTCTATCATTTATGTGTGTGATGTGGCAGTTGTCTACTCTATTGTATAATTAGCAATTGCACATGAGTCGCAAGTTACGTCGGGAGGAATGTAAATATGCAGCGGGGCTAATGGAGCATACAAATTTGTATTGTTTACGCCCCAAACTCGTAGTAGCCCTGTATCACAAATATTCGTATTGTGCGTTATATTCAGATTTTTTTTTGTTTTATTGGCAAATATTAGAGGTGCACTTATCACAAATATAAAAGTTTTACTTTTTAGAACAATACCTTATGTCGTTGATGGTGTGCTCAGCGGGGGTGTGCCAGTGGCCTTGGTTAAGCATGTATATTTCCCCCTCTATTTCAATATTGTTGCCTTTGTTGTCCATTTTATCTGATTGTGCATCACCAAAATATTTCAATAATCACAAAAATCAATATTTCAATAATCACCAATATATCGATGGGAGAATGGTTTTGGCGTTCCCACGAACTCCGGTTTGATGCGATTCTCCCCAGGAGCTTTGAAAATCCTCCCGACTTTCCAAATGACTTTGGCAACTCTTTACAGAATTGATCACCATAAAAGTTCCAACTCATTGAATTTGGCAATGTTTATAATTCCGGATAATTACTACAATCATAGTAACCCAAGGTTCTGAGATTTGCCATACAATATATCGACTTAGCACTACAAACCCAATTAGCCTTTTCTTGGGTGCATAGAATATTGCAAAATGTTCCAATTTAAATTGATTTGCATGGGTTGACATGCGCTAACTTATTAGCCAAGCATCCAAATAGCCTTTAATCTGCTATGGCCTTTCGTAAACATTACGAACCATTGGCATTACTACGTAAGAACATTCCTTTCAAATGATATTTGTGTAGATTAGCCAACTGATAAGGAAGCCAAACAATTCACTCTATCATTGAGTTGGCCTATGCTCCTCATTATTACTCGGTGTGACGGAAAAACGCCATCAGGTTTGAAGGTAAACTACAAACCAATGTAAACACTTATGTCAAAGAAATATGCCCCTAGTCACATGAGGGGTCACGTCTTTACCAGCTACCACAGGATCCCTTCTTCCATCCTTTTCAATCACAATTTATGGGTAACACTGAATCATATTTCCTGTTGTTGTGTCATATAAGAAACATTTTCTAACCTTAACAACCTATCATCCTCTTTAATGGATGATAAATAAATAAATAAATCACATCATTCACAAAGAGAACAGATTTAATATTTTCTTTAGCACACGATCATATAGTCCAAAAAGTAGATACAATCATAATGTTAGATATTATTATAGGAAATATCTAAAATTTGTGATCATACAATCCAAAAAGTAGATACAATCAGATTGTTAGATATTATTATAGGAAATATCTAAAATTTGTGGATATCTACCATAGTAAATATCTAGGATTGTAGGAAAATATCTAAAATCCGGCAACTTACATTAAAGTTAAGACAACAAATATTGGAGCCACCGGAATTTGACACTTTCCAGCCAAGCCATCTTCAAAGGTGGACGCCTACCTTAGGTGAACTATATTCCCTATCATACAAAATCCTCATGGACATAAATGTCACAACCCACACATTGTAAAGGGTTGTAGGTCTTAAGAGATCCATCTGCCATTGCGGTGTTAGTTGGATCATGCATTACATGAACCTCCTTTACTATTATACCTCTTCCACTCTCCTTGCCTCGATAATTTGCTCTTGCTGCACACCATAGTTGTAGTATTCATGTGTGACTACCCATGACACCTCCTTGCTCTTGACCTCTTTCTCTTTGGTGCGCTAGGCGCCATAAGATCATTTTTAGAGAAGATATTATGATCCATGTACTTGAAGCATTAGCTATGGTATTTTTTCATTGGTGGTGTTGCAGGAGCCTTTGACAAACCCGAATCAAAACATCCCCTAAATGAATCATACATGAAATCCAAAATCCCGTTGAATTAAAACATGTTAAAAAAAAAAAAATTGGACATCGTTTGCATGTCACCAATAGATATTTCTTATTTAGAGAAACCCATAGAAAACTCATTTTTTATAATAGAAAGACTTTTCCCAATAAGAGTGAGACAAAAGTGAATCTTCATTTGTTGTTGTAGACAACAAAATAAAGGTAAACTCCACCCACCAATTTGTTTTTCCTCTTATCCTCTTCTACGTCGTTTATTGTCCTCCTTTAATATTTCCCTCCCTCAAGTTAAACTTCTTGGCATATCCCTTGGCCTTACCTTTGGCAGTGTCTCTTTGAGGACACTTATTTGCATAATGATCCTCCTTGCAGATATAACAAGTTGGCTTGAATCTTTTAGATTTGCCTAGATGCTTGTATCTTCTAAATTTGAACTTTTCTCAGGCTTTCCTTCTCTGAACTCTTTATACTTCTCTTTGTGTTTTTTCTTTTTGTATTTCTTTTTCTGCTGGCTAGCACCCTTCCTTCCCTTTTGAAAAAAGACAATCTTTGCAAGAAGATTTCTTTCGGGAGGATTGTATTTCCAGATCTGGACACCCAAAGGGTTCCAGTGCATATTGTTCACAGAAAGTGTTGTTCAATGCTTTCTGATGTTTGAAAGCTTGCTTTCTTTCCCACTTTTCCTTGCACATCTTGGCATTACATTGGTCAATAATTTGATTAATATGACCAAAACTTAGTTCAGAAGTTTTCATACCATGCATGGCCTTTCTATATTGAGTTGCAAAGAAAGGCGGAAAGGATTCTATGTACCTGAGTCGCATGGTTTCATCATTTATGTTGCCAGAGCTGTAGTAGAGTTTCTGCATAAAGCATTGGTACTCCTTTATGCGAGTCATGTCACATAAACGCGTGCTCTGAGGAACATGGCTGTATTCATCATTTTATCATCATCGATATTTCCGATGAATTCTTTGATCAATGTTGGATCAGACATAAAACCTGTTTCAAGTATTGCAGCTTTGTTAGGAAGAACATCCCACCATTCTTTCAATATGCCAACAAATCCATTAACAATAGTGGCGGCTATATTCTTGGAGTTACTGCCATATGTTTCTTGCTGGGTGTTACCCCATCCTATCATGGCATGAATCAATTCCTTGACTTCTGCAACATTTTTGCACTCAACTCTGTAGAAGTTGGGTTGCAGAGTTTGAATTCTTGAGGCCGGCTGGAATCCAGGAGTACTGGTTTCTCCCATGTGTTCATCGAACACTGGTGGCTCAAATTGAGGGTCATCTATATGAGACTCTGTTCCCTCTATGCTAAGCATATTGACCTCTTTGTCTTTGAAGAACAAAGGTTTATATTCTTCTAAGACTTCCTTGTATGATTTCTTAGGAGTAGGACTGGCTAATTGTTGGACTTCGACCAGGATACTTTGCTGCAATCTCCTTCTTTCCTAGGAGTCATCTTCTGATTCAGCTCATTTATCTTAGGGATTATTCTAGGAAGCTCAGTAGTCAGACATTTCTGGATATCATCTATTCTTGAATGTGTTTTTTCATTATCATCTTGTAATTGAGATATACCAGATTCTAATAACTCATTTGTCTGAGTAGTCCTAGAAAGAATAGTACTTTTAAGACCAACTGTGTGATCTACTAATGGCTGTACTAAATCAGTGACTCTTTGTGTAATTGCTTCTGGTAGATTAGTAGAAATATTTTGAACAGTTGTTTCTACTTCTTTTAAAGACTTGTTTACAGTATCAATTCTACCATTTAGCATTTGTAAAGCTCCTGCTGTATCTCCCTTTTTCCTAAGCTCTATAGCTTTTAAAGTATTTTCCAGATTAGAGAGCTTTGTAGAATATGTACTTACTTCTTCATGAACTGACAAAAGGGCCTTGTTGGTCCAATTCAGCATCTTTGAGCTTTCTGAGGGCTCAATGTCCTTGTTCACTGCTCTTTGATACCAGAAGACAGCCTTCTGGGTTTCATCTGGAGAGATCAACTCATGTTGATCTGTAGTAGGGAAAACTGTTCTTGTGCTGGAGGAAGCCATATTGATGGTTGGCCCATTGACTGGGGCATATCTCTGGCTTACAAGTTTCTCACAATCTGTACACCATAAAAAATCAGTAGCAGGATCATGAGTTAGTGATTTATGACTGCACAAGAATATCTGTTCTTTTTCTTTATTCTCTTCTTGAGGAGCTGCAGATTCGCCTACAGTAAAGTAGGAAGATGTAGAAGCTACTGAGTTGCTTCTTTGTATCTGTTTCTTTGATCTGTCAGATGTTCTGCCGACATCTGAATTTCTTCGGAAACTGAGCGTCACATTTGTCTTGTTCTCTGTGACTGATGTTGCATTCTCTAACTTGGGCTGTGATGTCTGAACAAACTTTTTGGCAAGAGTCCATTCTCTGGGGACTTTAATGTCAGACCAAGATATGAGCTCAGGCTCAATCTTTTGGGTTTCTAAGTTTACGTGTGTCACCACGCTGCTGCCCTTGGACACTCCATGTTTTACAGCTGGGTTCATGGTATTGACCAGTCTGTAAATGATCTTATAATGTATGGCGAGGGGACAAGCTCCTACGCGCATATTTAATCCTGTAGTTGCAAGATGTAACTTTAAAACATCTTGAAGGAGGTCATCTTTGGTAAGTGACACTGGGTAGTTTGGGAAAACTTCAAAGGATATAGGGCCATTGTGAAGGCCAGTTTGTACAGCAGCTAAAAGACTGTCTTTGAAGTTATCAAACCTAAGGTCCATAAGACAACATAGGATACTAGCATTTAAACCTCTTCGAAACAAGGGTGTGATCCCTATCTGATGCGCATCCAACATGTGCAAACTTATATGTGGATTGCTTTTTTAAAGATTTCAAATCAGCTTTATCAATCAGCGGGATATTGTATTCACTGTTATTACTTTGGGCTACCTGAATAACAGACTCTCTAGTTTTAAACACTGTAGAGGCTAAAAGCTGAAATCTATTTAGATGGGAATATACTTCATTATATGACTTTTTAGGAAGTCGCCACTCAGGAGTGGGACTTGACTCTTCTAAAACATTAATTTCTTCATTGACAGAGAAGACGCGTCGGAAAGTGATTATCTTCATTCTGTTGATCTAGTCGGCCATTTGAGACTTACAAAAAAAGAGTAAACTCTCGGGCAAATACTCGTCTTCTTGTTTTTCCTCTTACGGTTATCCACTTCGAGTTGCTATATGAACTTGTGTTTATTGTCTTAAATCCTTATCTGCAAAACCTTCAATATAATACTTTTGTTCTGCAATCAACTCTGTAGGTCTTTGGATTTGTTAACCAGCTCTGATACCAATTCATAAAACATACGGCTCGATACATTCATAAAACATCGGCTCTCATACCAATTCTAAACACTTTGAAAGCTCGGAAAAACTACACAACACTTATATGTGATTGCTCTTATCTACCAACCATAAATATGAATAATAGTAACATAACTCCACATAAACCTATTATTTCTTAAATACATAAATTTATTATTTTCGTTGATATTGTATTAATTTAAGCTCATAATAATGCCTAATATTTTTTCCTATTTATTATTATTATTATTTTTATTTTTATTTTTTCGGTCGGAGTGAGGGTGGATATACATGTTTGTGGATTACCCTCCTTTATTTTAAAGGCCAATTAATATTAACAATTAAATTAGCTTTTTAATGTTGGAAAAATAAAAATGTTATTTATAGAATTAATATTTATGCGAGACATGTATAGATTTCAATAGTTGTAAATATATTCTAGTCAATTAACTTGTAAATATAAGTCTATCAAAACATCAAATTAGAGTAAGGTATTTATAATAAAAAAAAAAATTTATAACCTCTCTTAAATGAAGGTTTAAGATTGTTTCGCATAGACATGTCATTTACCAGGAGGATTTTTAGAGTTGTAGAAGCAATACGAAAATGTATTGAAAAAGTATTATCCGGTTTGGAACAGTAAGGCATGTATTTAGAATCAATTGTAAATGATATTTTTTTGAGATTATGAATCCACAAAGAAGGAGATGGGAAGGTCGAGCAAGCAATCATGGAAACGATTCTAAGATGCACTAACAAGACATACTCGACTTGAGGTAGTAAAACATGTATTTAGAGGCAATTGTACATGATAGTTTTTTTGGATTATGAATTCATAAATGAGATGGAAAGGTTGAGCAATCAAACATACGCACCTCACAACCAATCAACCATTACGTTAGTAAGATGACCACTTCTATTGTGGTGTCACCTCTATTGGCATAACGATCATGATATATGGTGTTTTACACATTACCATGGACCAAGCCAACCAATTAATGTGGAATTAATGTTTTAATTCAATGAAGATTTTTAGAGTTGTAGAAGCAATTCCAAGATGTATTGAAGAGGCATATCGACTTGAGGTAGTATCTTGACATGTATTTAGAGGCAATTATATGAATCCACAAAGGTGGCTTGTATTTTATTGGGATGGTGTATCCACAATGATATTTTATTGGGAATATGAATCAGTAATGAATGAGATGGAAAGGTTGAGCAAGCAAAGCAAGAAAACATACTCATCCACGACCAATCAACTATTATGTTGGTAAGAGGGCCACTTCCATTGTGGCATCATCCCTATTAGCATAAGGATCATGATATATCAAGGTTTATATGTTACCACAGACCAAGCAAACCAATCAATGTGAGATTAATATTTTGATTCAATAAATAGTTTTAGAGTCGTAGAGCAATTCCAAGATACACTTTGAAGATCCATATTCGACTTAAAATTGTAAAACATATATTTAAAGATAATTATATAAAAAAATTGGAATTTTTAATTCACGGAAGAGAAGATAGTAAGGTTGAACAAGTTGGAATACGTTAATTTACGATACAAATTAACTTGATTAGAATAAAACGATTTAATACATGATGCTTGTGATAATACCAAATAAGTTTAGTTTATGGGTCTCATTTTTGTGAACTACCCTTCACTATTTTAAAATCCAGTTGATTGATTCTTTAAAATGAAGACTTCTAATTTGAATTATAGTAATAAAGCTTATAACAAAAGCCCACATCCATTATCTTAACACATATATTTTCCTATATGAGTTCGAATATATAGGATATGCTAATGATTCCCGTCTAACCTTTTGTGTAACATGGGATCTTCCTTAATCGGTGCACCTCTTAATTTTATTGGTTTTCTATTCAATTTTTAAAAATGAATATAAAAGAGCACTATTGTCATATCTAGGCAAAGTTTTTCAAGAAATCATGACTAAAAACCAAGTTCATCTCAATATGAAGTATACCAATTTTTGGGCACCGACATTCTCTCAATTATATTGATTCGGGATTTTGATGCCCTCTCGACTTAAACTTGATTATGAAGTGACTTAAGCTTTACATAATGTAAAACTAGAAAAACAATCTATAGGATCAATCAATCTACTTGTAAATGTAAGTTGTTTGGCAAGGCACACATAAGTATTGATTTTGTATTTTTTTCAAAATATTTTTATGTTTTTTTAGAAGTTTGTTAGACATAGATGTGTTTAATGTGATTTGAACTCAGATCAATTAGCTTGTAAATGTAAGTCCACAACAAAATACTAAATCGGAGTACTTGACAAGACATGTCTATCGATTTTGTATGATTTTTTAGAAGTTATTTTACGGCTTTTTAGAAGTTTGTTAGGAATAGACATGCTAGTATGATTTGAACTCAGATTTAACTTATAAATGTAAATCCACACCAAAACACCAAAATGAAGTGTGTGGTAAGGAACTTACAAGTGTTGATTTTATATGATTTTTTAGAAGCCTTTTTACAGATTTTTACAAGCTTGTTAGACATAGACATGTTAGTGTAGGAGCATCCAAGTTCACTTGTGATCCTACAATAACCAAAAACGTATTAGAATAGGAAAATAAACTAAGGAATTCTACAAGTTTTTTATTGTGTGCAGATTTTGTTTGTAATATTTGTGCAAGTCTTTTTATGTGTCATAGTTCTTACATAATGTTGTGTAGCTTGGGAATGTCCATGTCTTTGTATTGTTATTTTGTGCCTATGTTTGAGGGTGCTTGTATTTGTGATTTTATGTGAAAACTTAGTTGTGTGCATAATTGTTGACCAATTAGTTGTAACTTCTAAAGCTTTGCGCAAGGGTGGTTTCATTTGTCTTTTGACCAATGTTATTGTAGAAGTAATTAAGGATTGCACGTGGATCTTTTCTACACCTACTACAATTCCAAGGTTGACTTCCATGCCTTGTCTTATGCACTAAGGTGTAGTGTGTGCATGCTCTTTGTGAGCACAAGAGTTTCAAACATAACATGGTTATTCAACACATAAAAGGAGCCAATAGAAAGTCTCATAATTTTGTGATTTGTTATGCCCATTTGTATTGTATTGAGTTGTTTTGTAATTGTAAATATGTTCAAGAATATTTGTGCCCTATCTTGCATAGAGAATTGGGACCATTTAATTACGATGTATAGTTTATAGCTTAGAGGAAATAATTCAATTAGGTGGGTCGTGCATCTATACAAGAATGACCTTAAGCTTGGGTTATGATGTTAGAATAAGTTAGTGAAGTTGGATAATCAAAGACAAGAGAGTGCATTATAGATTGTCTAGTTCAAAGAACTGACCATTAGAAATTCTAATCAGATAGAGCTATATACTTGCAAAGACCACGAGCTAGCAAGTAGAGATATGTAGATCTAGTGTTGTAACACATCTTGGTGTGTATGTTACACACATGTGCACATGCACACGCACGCACACATGCATATCCTTTCATTGAAGTGATAACTATTAAGGTTGTGTTGCATTTCATTGTATATTTTCGTTGTGTATTTTGAGGATTGTGTGGTCTAAGATATTTCTTAATTGATACCCCTAATTATCACTACATCATTTGGTATTAGAGAAATATTTATAGTCCTCATGTATTGTGTCACTTTTTGCATTTGCAAGTGTGGATAGAATGTAGCTTTAGACATCTTAGAAAGATTATTGGATAGAATATTTGAGGTGATTGATCTTGATTCCAAAGGAATGGAAAATTGAGGATGTTTTAATTCAATAAGGCTACGAGTAAATAGACTACCCAGACTAACGAGATCCGACATGACTATTGAGAGATATGAAAGCCTATTTAGAGGCTATGGAGACAACATAATGTAGATGTGTTGTGGTAGTGGATAGTACAAGCAACACTAGAGTTACGAAAGAAGTGTTTGAGAAACAAAATGTATATAGAAAAGAATAAATTGAAGAGTATTAAGGTAAATTCTTGAAATTTATTGGGATATTGACTAGTAAAACAAATTTAGACCCCCAAAGTATTCTAGAAGCTTGAGTTATGATCAACTCGCTTCAATGGATTAATGATTTGGAGAAATATTTTGAATATGAAAACGTGGAAGATCTCAAGAGAGTTAAGTTTGGTGGCACAAATTTGATAGCTCACTCATTATTTTGGTGGTAACATGTTCAAACCGAAAGATTACACAAGGAATTTAGAGAAAATGATGCAGGGAGAATCATAAAAATTCAAATATTTGTATGCATTTTGGATTTTTCACTAGGAATTGGAGTGTGCATGAAGAATTGTAGAGGCCATGGGGTGACAAAATATGACATGACGGTACGCATTAGAAGTGTGAGAAGAAATGCACAATTTTGAGAAATGTATTGACAAGCGAGGCATGTAAGTTCTATCGTAGTGAGGGAAATGGTGATCATAATTACGCAAAGGAGAAAATCGAGGGTTTGTGAATCTTCCTTAGATCACCGCACAAAAATTAAAGGACAAATTGTGCAAAATAATGAAGGTAAAAATGACAAGGTGGTAGGTGAGACCTAGACCACCAACTAAGCAATCAACATGGAATTTTCTAGATGGATTTCTCTAACCAAATAGAATAGGTTTGTTCTACGTCATTATTTCACATGAATTCAAATTCAAGTTTAAGGGCTAAGGAGAGGATTCTATAAGGAAATTAAAAAAATCCAAATGGGTGGGAAGACAAATCCATAAAAGCCTACCGAGTGTTGCATTTGGGAGCTTCTGGTGAGTTGGAAAAGAGTGGGAGCCATTAATAGACCAATATGGAAAAGAAGTTTGTTGTGGTCCGTAAACACCACCCCTTGTAGTTCATTAGTTGACCACAAGTGTTTGTAATCCTATAATAGAGAAAAAAATGATTGTAGATATCGTTGAAGGCTTGAAAGCTAATGAAATTTGTGTTGTGATTATAGTTAATTTTGATGTTAGAACTCTTCAAAACAACCCCTGTCGTCTGACTCAACCAAGTCCACATCAAAAATTAAAACTTACAATATATTCATCGCAAAATTAAAAGCTAAGTTCATCCTTATGGATCATCACCTGAGTTTATTCAAGAAGCTTTAAAACTTACATCAAAGGGAGATAGTGAAAATAATTACAAGGAAGAATTTTACATGCAAACCATTATAGTGGGTCATGTTGAAAATGATGCCAAGAATATCTTGATGTATGTAAATTTATTGTGCCTTGTAATTCAAGATGAATTTGGTATCATCAAATTGTGATTTTTGAAGTCCTATCGGTGTGCACTTTGGAGGCCAAGGAAATGATATCGTGTAAGAAACAAGGAGTAGTAAGACGAAAAGGAAAGTTTACGCATAAACGTGGATCAAGAGGTGGAAGCGGTAGAGGATATTCTACACAAGAAGGCAAGGCCAATGTTTCCAAGCACAATAATACTAATACCCTAAGGGTTAGAGGAAATATCAATGAAGAGGATCTTATGGAAGAGGTAGAAGATGTGTATTCCATGGTACATGTTTTAGATGCGATCAAACTAGAAAGAGAGCATTTTAGTGTCCACATGTGCATAATGAAAAGGTAAGATAAATTATATGAGTGCACATATCAAATAGGAAAATGAGGAAAGTATTTTGTTTATTCCAAATATAGATGAACTTGAAATCGGGACAAATTTCATGATGAAGAGGGTGTTGTTCGAACCTAGAAAAAGGAGAATAGTCTCATACAGAGGAATAATTATTTTGAATTATTTGTATGTTAGGAGGTAAATGTTATAAATTAATTGTGGATAGTGGCATCACAAATAATATTATTTCACAAGAAATGGTATGTAAACTTAGTTTGAAGATTATTATGCATCCAAACGTGTATAGGTTTCTTGGTTGCTAAAGGAACCTCATATTTTGGTAAATAAGCTATGTTTGGTAAGTGTTTATATGAAATCATTTAAGTACGAATTCATGTGTCATATAATGTGCATGTATGATTTTCATATTTTTCTTGGAAGGCCTTAGTAGTTTGATTACAAGGTACATCGTGATGGTCATGTGAATACACACTTTTATGAAAGATAGAGTCATATACACGTTTAACCCTTTGAAGGATAAATATGGAGTAGAAACTAATACAAAAAATTTATGCTTTTCGGAAATCAATTCTTGAGCAAGGTAAAAGAGCATGCATGTTTTGCATTCATAGAAAATATTGCAAGAGTTGAGTGCAAAATACAAGAAAGAAACACTTCCATGTGAAGTGAAGGATTTGATTGAGTATTTTGTAGAGATTGTTTATAATGATCTACATGATGGATTACTACCCAAGAGGAGTAAAAGTCGTCAAATGGATTTCATTCCAGCTTCAAGCTTGCCAAATAAAATGGCATACAAGTTGACATTGCAAGTAATTGCATAAGTGAAAATACAAGTTGAAGAATTATTGGATAAAGGGTTGATCAAATAATTGTTAAGCTCATGCATAGTACTAACATTATTAAAGTATTTAAGAAAAAATGAGGAATGGATAATGTACATTGACAATAGATAAATAAACAAGATTACAATTAAACACAATTTTGGACATTTATGCACATAGATAATGTGATGGATTTCTTAAGTGGAAAGATATACTTCACGAAGATAGATTTCAAGAGTGGATATCACTAGATTCACATAAGGAAAGGTGATGATTGTAAGGCTACGCTCAAAACAAAAAATTGCTTATATGAATGGTTGTTTATGTCATTTGTGCTAACAAATACACAAAGTATATTCATGTGACTGATGAATGAAATTATAAATACATTTATGGGTGAGATCATTATCATCTATCTTAACAACTAAAGAGGAACACCGTGACATTTGTGTAAAGTTCTAGAGAGATTTTGAGATAAAATTTTCTCATTAATTTGAAGAAGTGTAGTTTTATGAAAAGAATTGGTATACAGGTTTTGAAAAGTGGACACAAATCTGATTTTAAGCAAAATGTGAGCTCGTTACGAATTATTAGGTTTGGTTGTTACCAAGCCTAAAACACGAGTGCGTTATAATGCGCTCGCATTCCTATGTGGTATGTGGTATATGTGGTTAAGGAATGTTTCTATGTACAAAAATAAATGTTCAAGTAAAAAACTTATACTTTAAATTTATTTTAGTAAATATAAGACATTAGGGTCACTCTGCACCTTATGGAACTAGTCTCACAACTCAATCTATCATGGTTTAGAAGATAGTTTTTCAATTTCTAATTTGGTCAGTACATAGGTATTTTTAGGCTTTCAGCATTCAGCCTTCAAGCTTTTAGGGTTTAAATTATACAATCGATATATGTTTTGTGAAAGAATATAGGTGTTGTTTAGGTTTTGGGGCCTTTTGGATTGGTTATTGATATTTTTAGGAGTTTTAGATGTGTTATTGATTGGTTATTGATATTTGTAGGATTTTTAGGATTCCATCATGTTCTCAGACAACTAAACCACCTATTTCACTCATCTAGTTGCTCAACATTCATCCAAAGACTCCTCTCACTTGCCTTTACCAAAATTTCCCTTACATTGCACAAGAGCAAGGTTCATTGGTCACTTCTTGGTTTGTCTACACTGCAAACTCTTCAAGCAAGCTAAAAGCATCCCTAAACACCCTTCTCAATCTCAAGGAGGTATGACAAGTTTGGTTAACATATATCCACTTGTATGGGGTTTCGTAGGAGAGGTATTCGTAATTATGGGAGGCTTTAAGGAGTTGCATCAACCATGCCACAATAATAATTGTATTCTCATGAATAAACCTACAATGATTTGGTAATCTCAAAATGCACTTATCATAATAATGGAAAATAAATCCAACTAATAACAATTAATCATCAATAAGTAAATTTGTGGTAGGAAAATCAATGTCTACCACATGCCACCTCCAAATTCCAAATTTCATTTCGTTTAAATTTGCTTCAAGAAAGGTTGGGGGAAATGAACTCGCCATTTTCTTCACGCTTTTAGAGGTCCAGAATGTCAATTCGACCCAAATTTGGCAAATATGGAGAACTTGGAAAGCTGAATTGCATTTATAAAGATAAGCTCAAAGCAAAGGAATGCATTTTGTAAGTAATTCCAATCAAAATTATTTTATTTTTTCATTAATACCCGCTAAAAATAGCCTTGTTATTACATCCTGATAAAAAAAGTTCCCAGGAGTGAGGGATATTTTAAACTTATCACACAAGCATGGGGAGTTCTCTTTGATAATACTAGAAAGGCTACCAATGACGCCATGAGAAAAAACCAACAAGGGCACAACCCCACCTTCCACCAACCAAATTCCACGGCAACACTGCCACTTGCCATTAGCATTTCCAACAATCTAAATGGGAATAATTATTCAAGTGTGGATTCCTTTCCTGAAACTTCCATATTTGATGACCACAACTAGAACCAAAACTTGAAATAGAAACAAGACCAGAACACAACCTAGACTGGAAATTTGAGAGGATTTCTGAGGTTCAATTTTATTTTCCAAGATGCATTAATCCAATGTTTGAGAATGTTTCTCTAGATGCAACAACATTCTGATTTAGACACTCGATGATTCTTGAATGTCCAATCCTACCACAGACCCTAGTAGTCCTCAATATTTTGGATACAGGGAGACACCATTACTTGGCTTCCATTTATAATGATAGAGATATTTGTAAATTTGTGTTATGACCTCTAAATTTGTTTGCATTTCAAGTTTTTTGGAAATCACATCACTCCCTTCACTAGGATTGATGACTACCCCTATCTTTTTGAAGGCACTTTTGAAAGCATCCATGGGTTTATCATAGAAGGAATTATCAATGAATAGAAGGTCACTAAGCCATAGGCCAACTGACTCCCATTCAGAACTAAACAAGAAATATTTACTAGGCGATTGATAACCCTTGTGTGTTCTTATCCATTCCCATGTTGTTATGCTTATTTTGTACAAGCAGACTCAATGATGGTTCTAGGCACGAGACTAGGAAATATGGTCCTAACATTGTCATGCCCTCCTAGTCGAGTAGTCGGAAGCCATATTAGTCTTGTTGATACTTAGTACTAATTACCCATGAAATATAATTCTCCATATTTCATTTGATTTTCTCATCTTCCACGTCATACTTGAATAACCAATTTGACAGGATCTTCCCTCTTCGATGGTGATACACCAAATATGAATATGATCCTCGAGATTCGACCCTCATCCAACCATAATACCAGTACAAAATCCTTTGTTGGTAATGTTGCATGGTTAAGGGTTGAGTGTTTAGGGTTAAGGGTTGAGGGTTTAGGGTTTAAGGTTTATGGTTTAGGGAACTTAGGGATCAATGTTCAGGGTTTAGGGTTTAGGTTTTAGTGTTTAGGGTTTAGGGTTTTTAGGAGGTTTAGGGTTTATGGTTTAGTGTTTAGTGTTCATGGTTTAGGGTTAAGGGCTCAATAATTAGGGTTTACGGTTTAGGGTTTAGAGCCTAGGGTTTAAGGTTTAGGTTTAGGGTTTAGGGTTAAGGGATTAATGTTTAGGGTTTAGGGTTTAGAGCCTATGGTTTAAGGTTTAGGTTTTAGGGTTCAAGGTTTAGGGTCCATGATTTAGGGTTTAGGGCTCGGGGTTAGGGTTTAGGATTTAGGGTTCAGTGTTTAGGGAACAAACACTCTAATGGTATTGATCTTCTACACTTGATCTTCAGTCTACAGTAGTGATTACAAAGTGAAAATTGCTCTTGATCTTCTGCACTATAAGGATCGACAAACCTTATATATTACACATCTCTGCCAAACATGTTTCTCCCCACATATACTTGCACTATTGAATGTTTCTTGATCTTTGCATATATACTTGTGCTATTTATAACACTCTTGGAGCTCCAAATATTTCACAAGCTATAGAAAAAAGGAGATAGTTATATTGGGTAACATTTCTTTGTACCAAATTAATCTTGGATATCTAGCATTTCCCTCCTTCAAAATATCAGCAGATGAAAGGCATCAAATTGTGATGACTCTCTTTGAATGTTATGCCTACGAAGCAGATGAACCTTTTCAGTTGAATACTCTCTGTCAATACTAATAAGAATGGGTAAGACACAAACATTACAATGAGTGAAATAGTTCCCATGCGATGTGAAAAGAAGATAGCTCTATTGGGTAACATTTCTTTGTGCAAGCTTCCCACAGGGAAGGGGTTTCTTAGAAAAGGGTTGTACCAAATTTTTCTTAGATATTTGAAATTTCCCTCCTTCAAAATTTTGTACCAATTTCAATCATTCTCATTAGTATCTTTTTTTAGAAGTCTTTCCAACAAGTATTTTTAGTGTTCAAGGTTTAAAATTTAGGGTTTAGGGTTTAGGGTTTAGGGTTTATAGTTTAGGGCTTAGTGTTTAGGGTTTAGGGCTCAGGTTTAGGGTTTAAGGTTTAGGGTTCAAGGTTTAGGGATTAGGGCTTAAGGTTGAGTGTTTAGGGTATAGGTCTTAAGGTTTAGGGTTCAGGGTTTAGGGTTTTAGGGGGGTTTAGGGTTTAGGGTTTTTAGGTTTAGGGTTTAGGTTTTAGTGTTTAGGGTTAAGGGTTTAGGTTTAGGGTTCTTTAGGGGTTTAGGGTTTAGGGTTTAGGGTTTAATTTTATGGTTTATGGTTTAGGGCTTAGGGTTTAAAGTTCATGTTAGAAGTTTTGTCACTCAAAATCAGTGGTAGGACAATCAATGTCTACCACGTGCCACCTCCAAATTCCAAATTTCATTTCATTTAAATTCACTTCAAGAAAGGTTGGAGGAAATGAACTCACCATTTTCTTCATGCCTTTAGAGGTCCAGAATGTCAATTCACCCCAAATTTGGCAAATATGGAGAACTTGGAAAGTTGAATTGCATTTATAAAGATAAGCTCAAAGCGAAGGAATGCATTTTGTAAGTAATTCTAGTCAAATTTGTTTTCTTTTTTTTTTGATACCCATTGTTACCAGGAACACGACCTAGACTGGAAATTTGAGAGGATTTCTAAGGTTCAATTTTATTTTCCAAGATGCATTACTCCAATGTTTGAGAATGTTTCTCCAGATGCAACGACATTCTGATTCAAACACTCGATGATTCTTAAATGTCCAATCCTACCACAACCCCAGTAGTCCTCGATCCTTGGATACAAGGAGACATCATTACTAAGACAAACCAGGGACTTTCAAGGAAGAAGAGGTTCTTGTGAATATATAGTTTTGACACATCACATCACACCCTTCATTAGGCTTGATGACTACCCCTATCTTTTTGAAGGCACTTTTGAAAGCATCCATGGGTTTATCATAGAAGGAATTATCAATGAATGGAAGGTCACTAAGCCATAGGCCAACTAACTCCCATTCAAAACTAAACAAGAAATATTTACTAGGTGATTGATAACTCCTTTGTGTTCTTAGCCATACCCCTATCGCTATGTTTATTTTTCACAAGTAGACTCAATGATGGTTCTAGGCATGAGACTAGGAAATATGGTCCTAATATTGTCATGGCCTCCTAGTCGAGTAGTCGGAAGCCATATTAGTCTTGTTAATACTTAGTACTAATTACCAATGAAATCTAATTCTCTAGCTTTCATTTTCTTTACTCATCTTCCACGTCATACTGAATAACCAATTTGACATGGGAGCTTCCCTCTTCGACGACGATACATTGAATATGAATATGATCCTCAAGAGGGGAGTTACACCTAGAAAGGTATCGTTTGATCCTACACCTAAGCCCTAATCTGTAATCCCTAAACCCTAAATCCTAAACCTTGAACCCCAAAACCTAAACCCTAAATCATAAACCCTATTTTTACCACCTTGAACCCTAAACCTAAACCCTTAACCCTAAACCATAAACCATAAACCCTAAACCCTAAATCCTAAACCCTAAACCTAAAACCCTAAACCATAAACCCTAAACCTTAAAACTTAAACCCTAAGCCATCAACCCTAAACCATGAGCCCTAAACCATGAGCCTTAAACCCTGAGCCCTAAACCCTAACCCTTAAACCCTAAATCCTAAACCCTTAACCTTAAACCCTAAACCCTAAATCATGTGCCCTAAACCTTAAACCCAAAACCCTAAACCCTAAACCCTAGCCTTAAACCCTAAACACTAAACCCTAAATCCTATACCCTCAACCATAAACCCTAATCCCTTAACTCTAAACCCTAATCCCTAAACCCTTAACTCTAAACCCTGATCCTTAAGCCCTAAGCCCTAAACCCTAAACCCTATTTTTACCACCATGAACCCTAAACACTAAACCCTAAATCCTAAACCCTAAACCCTAAACCCTATTTTTACCACCATGAACCCTAAATTCTAAACCCTAAACCATAAACCCAAAACCCTAAACTCTAAACCCCGATCCCTAAACCTTGAGCCACAGAGCCCTAAACCCTAAACAATATCTCAAGGTTTAGGGTTTAATTTTATGGTTTATGGTTTAGGGCTTAGGTTTTATGGTTTAGGGTTTAGGGTTTAAAGTTTATGTTAGAAGTTTTGTCACTCAAAAACACAATCTGGGGTGTTAGGAAGGTGTTTTCAACTCACAAAAATTGGCCCCATCCTCATGAGATCCTTACCCATGGTAAACAATAGTATATTTATGATAGTACCCATTCCCAGAGGTACTTATCAACATTTACAAATATTAACCTATCACATGTGGTGATCATATCTTTAGTGCTTACAAATTTAGGGCCATTTTTGTCTGGAACCGAAAGGGGTAGCTACACTATCTTGAAATTCTTCATGAAACCTTCAAGTCTTAGAGAAAAATGAATGTTACCAACATGTATAGGATTCACGTATCTTTCCAGTTCCTATTTATTTTCCTCCTAACTCCTTACGAAGCTCCCAAAATCATCCGAAGAAGTCAAATTTCACCATTAGAGTGTTTGTTCCTTGCACCTAGAAAACCCGTTGTTGAGAAGATTTCCCTTGAATGAGTAAAACTTTCCTAAATCTTCCTAAACACTCCTACAAATGTCAATAACCAATCCAAAAGGCCCCAAAACCTAAATAATGACTATATTCTTTCACAAAACTAGATATCGATTGTATAATCTAAACCCTAAAAGCTTGAATGTTGAATGCTGAAATCCTAAAAAATACCTATGTACTGACTAGATTAGAATCTAAAAACTATCTTCTAAACCGTGACAAATGGAGTTGTGAGACTAGTTCCATAAGGTGCAGAGTGACCCTAACATCTTATATTTACTAAAATAAATTTAAAGTATAAGAAATAATAAAATATAAATAATAATAAAAGAAATACTTAAACATTTATTTTTGTACATAAAAGCATGCCACAAACACATATACCCCATAACACATTGAAACGTGAGCGCGTTATAGCATGCTTGCGTTTCACCTTTTTGGGTTTGAAATTCCCAATCCATAGGCTTGGATTTGCCTTGGATTACCAAACCAAAGGTTTGGACTGTTTTTGCATGATTAAAACCGTGTTTGAAAAAAAAACATCAAAATTTCACGTGTGCACCCCAATATCTCATGCATTAAAACATAATATTCAAAAATAAATTCTACTACGATGTCAAGCTCAGTTTTACCTTGATGACGATATAATTCTTTCTAAAATCCGATTAGTTTAAGGCTTTCATCCATATTTTCTTTTACTAGTGCCTTGTTTTCTTGCAAAACCTATGCATACATTTTGGTGCACAATTTACGATTTTTTCATCCAAATTTTTTTAAAAATAGTTTTTTCTAAACTCCATTCTACACGCACTAAAAAAAAACTAAAAACTAACTTTTTCTCAAATTTATGGGGTGCACACACAAATATTTCATTTTCGGGATATGTGCACTTTGAAAATTAATAAAAAATTATACATTCATCCAAAAATTATGAAAAATTAATGGGACCTCGTACATGGTCTTAGCTAACTTTCTACTAAAGGGATTTGAAAAAAATAGAACTGAAAAAATGGGGGGGGGGGCACACACAATAGGTTCTTATCTTTTTGACACAAAAATAGACATACTTTGTGTGTGCACCACATTTGACCCTCTTAATCTCAACCATTTTTTTAAAAATAGTATTTTAGAAACTAGATTCCGAGATCTACGGTACTTATTCTTATCACTTTGTCAAATTTTGAGCATAGGCATGCCGAATTATTCAATGAAGTTCAAGTTTCATTGATTTCAGGAAAAAAGTGTCCCTTTTTTACCCCCTTTTTACCCCCATTTCCATGCACTTACCCATGGACTTAGAAAAGGTACATGTCTTGGTAAGTGCACCAAGTCAGGGGTTAAAAAGTGGACAAAAACTCGAAAAATGGACGAAACATGACCGTGTTTTGCAATAACGCAATTCGTGTTATGTTTTCCTAGGATCGATAATTCACGAACCTAAAACACGTACGCATTATAACACGATCACGTTTAGGATCACGAAACGCGCACGTGTCTATATGAATTTGTTAAGGACTTGAAGAGCCATACTTTTATTATTTCTTATACTTTAAATTATATTTTAGTAAATATAAGATGTTAGGGTCACTCTGCACCTGATGGAAGTGGTCCCGTAGCTCTAGTAGTTATAATCTAGAAGATAGTTTTTCAAAATCTAATCTGGTCAGTACTTATTCATTTTCAGGATTTCAACAATGACCTAAAACTTTCAGGCATATATATTGTAGTTGGTCTTTGTTTTGGGAAAACATATAGTCATTTTGTAGGTTTTTGACCTTCCGATTGGATTTTGGCACTACCACTACTTGAATTTATACCAATTTTAAAATTTGGTCCATAATTCACTTTAGTGACCATGAATCAACTCTATGATGTTTGTCTACTTCTTACTAAAATGAGATCCTCATTTTCTAGATAGAGGATTGCTCCCTGAATGGGAATTTTGTCCTATGGAAAAAATAAGGTGATAGTAATGTGCCTCATCCTTAAGGTGTGATCACACTACTAGCTACTACATGAGTTTTTATAATAGTTCCAAGTGAATTGGATGAAGTGAACTCAGATGATTGCTCATTCTTAGAAACATGGTGCTCCATATAAAGATCATCCCTTCACCTTTCCTAGCTCTAAAATAATCCTTTCATGGAATCAAATTCAAGATTCTCATACGTGCCTTTGCTCATATGTATCTCGTGGAGATAGATGATGCCTTAATACTTCACGCATAATGGTCGTGGATACCTCGTTTGCATGACTATCTCATTTTAGCTTGTTCTTTGGAGAGATTTGGGTACAATGACACGGTCAGGATATGATGATCATCAAGTCATTCCTTGAGCTCCACATTTCACCTTTGAATATGATGAATCCTTCACAATTCAATTTATTTACCAAGATTTAGGGTTAATGGTTTAAGATTTAGGGTTTAGGTTTAGGGTTTAGGGTTTAGGGTTAAAGGTTTAGTGTTTAGGGTTTAGGATTTATGGTTTAGGGTTGAAGATTTATTGTTTGGATTTCGGGTTTAGGGTTCATGATTTAGCATTTAGGGGTAAAGGTTTAGGGTTTAGGGTTTAGGGTTCATGGTTTAGGGTTTATTATTTTGGTTTTAGGGTTTAGGGTTTATAATTTAGGGTTTAGGGCTCATGGTTAAGGGTTGAGGGTTTAAGGTTTAGGTCATAGATTTTAGGGTTTAGGATTTAGTGTTTAGGGCTTAGGGTTAAGGGTTTAAGGTTTAGGGTTTAGGGCTTATGGCTTAGGATTTAGGGTTTAGGATTAAGTATTTAGGGTTTAGGGTTTAGGTTTTAGGGTTTAGGTGTCGAGTTTAGAGTTTATGTTTTAGTTTTTAGGGTTTAGGGTTTAGGGTTTAGCATTTAGGGCTCATGGTTCGTGGTTTAGGGTTTAGGGCTTAGGGCTTAAGGCTCAGGGTTTAGGGCTCTAGATTTATGGTTTAGGGTTTAGGGCTCGGGAATCGGTTTCAAGGTTTAGGGTTTAGTGTTTAGGGTTAAGGATTAAAGGTTTAGGGTTTGGGATTTAGTATTAAGGGATTAGGGTTTATTATTTTGGATTTAGGTTTTAGGGCTCAAGCTTAAGGGTTGAGGGTTTAAGTGTTAATTCGCGGAGTTCGGTTTTAGGGTTTAGTGTTTAGGGCTCATGGTTTAGGGTTCAAGGTTTAGGGTTTATGATTTATGGTTTAGGGTTTATGATTCAAAGTGTTTATGGTTTAGGGTTTAAAATTTAGGATTCAGGGTTTAGGGTTTATGGTTTGGGGTCGGGGTTTAGGGTTTAGGATTTAGTTTTTAGGGTTTAGGGTTTAAGGCTCACACATTTAGGACTCAAGGTTTAGGTTTTAGGGTTTAAGGCTTAGGGTTGAGGGTTGATGGATTAAGATTTAGGGTTTAGGGCTCGGGGTTTATGGTTTAAGGCTCATTGTTTAAGGTTTAGGGTTGAGAGTTAAGGGTTTAGGGCTCATGTTTGAGGGTTTATGGTTCATGGTTTATGGTTTAGGGTTTAAGGTTTAAGGGTCATGGTTCGGGGTTTAGGGTTTTAGGCTCGGGGTTTAAGGTTTAGGGTTTAGGGGTTAGGATTTAGGGTTTAGGAATTAGGGTTTAAGGCTCGGGGTTTAGGCTCACTAATTCACTCATTGTAATGTTTTGTGTCTTACCCATTCTTATTAGTATTAACACAAAGTATTCAACCGAAAAGGGTTCATCTGCTTTCCTAGGTAGAACATTCAAATAGAGTCATAACAATTCTATGTCTTTCATCATTAATATTTTGAAGGAGGGAAATTTCAAATATCTAAGAACAATTTGGTACAAAGAAATGTTTTTAACGCTCTTTTGAATAATTCTTTCATTCTGAAGTCATTGTCGAACAAAGGTTAAGGGTTTAGGGATGAGGGATTAGGGATTAAGGTTTAGGGTTCATGGTTAAGGGTTTATGGCTAAAGGTTCTAGGTTCATAGTTACGGGTTTGAGGTTTATTGGTTAGAGCTCATGGCTTTGGATTTAGTGTTTAGGGCTTAGAGCTTAGGGCTTAGGTTTTAGGGTTTAGGGTTTAGGGTTTATGGTTTATGTGTAGTGCCTGCCTCGGGACACTAGAAACCAAACCAAAGTGTCTCTAAATATTTAGGTAATTTATTTTTAAAAAAGTGGACAATTAATACTAATCCATTTTTTTAACTGTTCCCGATAATAATTAATTTATACTAATTTAATTTACCCAAGATTAAATAAACACTAGCCCAATAACAAATTGATTATTTTATTCTACTAAGTATTAACTAGGGTCACAAAATTTTAATTCTATACACCCCTTGTTATAATCACCCCCTTTTTAATTAATTTGGTTGCTTCACTTTTACACTCTTTTAATTTTATCTCCCATTCCCATTTAAGTCCCATGACTTAAATTTTTTTGAAAGATTAAACATGGGCCCTAGGATTAAACTAATCTTGGCCCTAGATCTCATCTTGCCCTAAATTTTCCCTAACACATCTTTATCTCTTCTTTCTCTCCATTTGGTTTTCATTTTGTTTCTTTTCCTTTCCTTTCTTATTGGTGCAGGTGGATTGAGGAGCCATGGTAGCCAAGGGAGGATTCTTATTTGATCAAGCTACACATTTGTATTATTTATATATATTTTTGTATGATTTCATTACCAGGTATCTCCATCTGGTTGAGTGCATTTTCTATTTTGTTGTCGATGAAGATAAAATCTGACTTATATATATATATATATATATATATATATATATATATATATATATATATAACCGAATTTTATGGATCCTGCATTAAGAAATCCGAGAGTTTACTTGTCTTAGGGAAGCAAATTAATTTTTGGCTAAGGATTTAAAAAGGAGGGGCGGCAACGAATAGGATGGGAGATTGGGGTTACGACGGATAAGAGGGTGTAGGGTCTACGGAGGGGGAAGGGTTTGGCGCGAGTAGGGAAATTGAGGTCGGTGTTGGGGTAGGGGTAGGGGCGGTGGTGTGAAGAGTGGGTGGGAGTCATGGTTTTAGCACAGGTTTGGGGTGGTGTGGCCATAGGCCACACCACTTCCAAAACTTGGCAGCAGGGGTTTGGGAGGGGCTCGGCCCGTCCCAACAACACTTTGTTTTTATTTAATTTTTTTGTTTCAAATTTATGTTTATTAATATATATTACATATGTATTATTATTTTATATTTACTATTATTTGGTGTGTGTGTGTGTGTGTGTGTGTGTGTGTGTGTGTGTGTGTGTGTGTGTGTGTGTGTGTGTGTGTGTGTGTGTGTGTGTGTGTTATATAATATAGTAATAAATATAATAATTTTTAGAATATTACAAATAGAAAATATAACTAAAACAGTAGATATGAAATAATGGATAACTTTGTAAGAACATTTCATAGTTATTCTTCTTTTTCATATAATTATATTAAACATATTTTCAATATATTCATATCACATATTAAGAAAAGAAAAGAGTTACAAGTTATAAAATAATGGATTAAAATCCCTTTTTGTAAGTCTTATGAAAGATGCAACTTCCTGGTTTTCCAATAAATCAGATTTTTGAACTTACTCTCTTGTCTAAATAAAAGAGGAGGTAACCTTATATTTTAATTAATAAGAGAGGACTTGAAGAAATTTTAAAACTTAGTGAAGAAGGAGATATGATCACACTTGTTTCACTAATATATCCATTTCGTAAGTAACAAGGAAAGAGAGTAAAACTAGTTTTATTCTATTCACTAAATTGCAAAAATTACAAGAAGAGATGTATTTCAAGAATGGTATTTTTTTTCAATTCAATAATGTTACAAGATTTGACAAGAAGGAGATCAACAACAAGAATAACAATATTTCCAATAAATCAACTTTCCTTCAAAAAGGAGTTACAACAAGTTCATATTAAAGGAAACATCTATTACAAGATTTTATTTCCAAGGAGCTTAAGCTCAATATGCAATATATTTCCAAAACATATGAACTACTCAAGAAAACATATTACAAGTCTCCTCTCCAAGATTGAAGGGAGTATTACCCAATAAATGTTACTCAAGTTTACAAGTAATACCAAGTACAAAATGGGGATTTTACAAGACAAGAAAGCTCCCACATAGCCATATCCTTAAAGTTACTATGAGAGTGATGTTCACACGGTTTTGAGACAAATGAGAAGCCAAGATATCAATAACTCCAAACCAATTTCCAACTTGAGATCCAACTTTGAATTTCCTTTAAATAACCAACACAAGGAGAAAAAGTTTGTTTAACCACCCAACCTTTAGGCATCATTACATGTCTTTCCAAGGTTAGAAGACATGCTAGCCTTCCCCAAGCCCATGGGAGAGAGAGCTAGCTTCCACAAATTGTGCACAAGATATAGGGAGACATAACAACATTATATTTTCACATTTAAGACAATTCAAACACTAAGAAAAACACCAAATTTTACAAACAAGGAAAGGAGGAGAAAACCATATTCTCCCTCCAAAATGGGGAAGAGAAGATGAGATATCCAAGGTGTCAAAAGTGTGGTCCAACCATAGGATGCACACAACAAGAATCTTCACAACCTCTTTATTCCTCCAAATCATCAAACCCTCCTTATTGCTCCACCCATTCGCCAAAATCCTTCTTGGGAGGATTTTCAAACCCATTGGGTTTCCTCTCCAAGAATGGGGAAGGGGGTTCAAACCATATGAACCACCTTCCCCACCTCAAACCATATGAGGGGAGTGAAAAGTACCTACATGGCTTGCCCATCAAGCCATGAGGGTTGAGAGGGAAAATTCCTCTCTCTTGCCTATAAACTCTAAAATTCATCAAGCCATATGATGGATGGAGAAAAATAAAACATAAAAGCATACTCAACAACAAACACACATGAAACAAACACCCATTTCAAACAAAACAAAGCTAAGATCTAGCATAACATAAAACATAAAATGAGCTCAAAGAGCCTACCTCCAAAAGCTCTCCAACACTCTAAGATTTTCCACTTCCTTATCCAAGCAAGCTCTAGCTCCCAAAAGTCTCCAAGCACCAAGCAAAAGCTCCAAAAAAAGTTCTCTTTCTCCCCCATGAGGGAGAATTTGAAGAGAAAATAAATTTCCTCACCAATGAGGGGGTGACATGTGTCACCCCTCTCTTCCCTCCAAGTCAAAGATTCCAAAATAAAAAAGAAAAAAAAATAAATTCACTTTTAACACTACCTTCCCAAAATTCCCAAAATGAAAATAAAACAAGATTGTGTAACTTTCTACAAAACACACATACCAATCCATTTTACATGGATGGTGACCAAAGAGAGGCAAAATGGGAGGGAAACTCCCTTTATGCCTTGAAATTAATCCTCCCTACCTATTAGGTAGGGTCCAAGGAATTATTTTTATGCTAAGCAAACTCCCAAACTAAAAAGGGTCACTTAAAATGCCATAAATAACTCAATTTCAGGTTTGGCACATTTAGGCACAAGTGTAGAGGATGTGGGGCCCACCCAAGGGTTCACATGTGACCCTAATCCCCTCTAATTAATACACAATTGCCCAAACACCACTAATTGCATATGGGGACCATTAAGTCTCCAAAATAAATTTACTTAACAAAATAAAACATCCTAAACAAGATTAATTTTACATGACATACTACATTACAAATGAAGGTCACTCATGGTGCCAAAAATAATGAAATCTAATACTACGGCTTCATACAGCTAACATGTTAGGGTTTAGCCCGTGGGCCGCTTGTGCACAATTTGCGTAGCCACCCTGAAACCCACGTTCTCATGTGACCTATCACCTGCACACTCATTGCACACATTAAACGCACATGTCCGATATAATGTAAATCAACTACTCAATAAGTGATCAATGAAATCTATGATATCATAACATCATCATGGAATCATAAATGTAAAAACATGCTCAATTACACACAATTTACCATGAGTTAGCCATAGAGATAAATATAAATGACATACATCCATATAATCCAGACATGCGACTAAGTATCCAACATATATCAATTAGGTCCAAACAACATCGCAATAAGTTAGTATCTCGCAACATCAAATGAAAATGTGTCAACATACTAATCAAGTCAAATTGGCGCTACGCGCCCAAATCTCCATACATGTCCAAGAAGGTCAAATATCATAACATAATGTCCAAAATATATCAAATCCATGTCAAATCATGTCTATGAATAAAGAAGTCAACATATAATTGAGGCTATAAAAATGTGGGCACTACATCATGGTTAAGGGTTAAGGGTTAGGGTTTATGATTTAGTATTCAAGGTTGAAGGTTTATTATTTTGGTTTTAGGGTTTAGGGTTTATAGTTTAGGGTTTAGGTCTTATAGTTAAGGGTTTAGGTCGCGAGTTCAAGGTTTAGGGTTTAGGGTTTAGGATTTAAGGCTTAGGGTTTAGGGTTTAGGATTCAGTGTTTAGGGTTTAGGGTTTAGGGTTTAGGATTTAAGGCTTAGGGTTTAGGGTTTAGGATTCAGTGTTTAGGGTTTAGGGTTTAGGATTCGGTGTTTAGGGTTTAGGGGTTAGGGTTTAAGGTTTTAAGGTTTAGGGTTTCGATTGTAGAATTTAAACACTAAAAGCTTTAGGTTGAATGTTGAAATCCTAAAAATTACCTATGTACTAACCGATTATACTATAAAAAACTATCTCCCAAACCGTGACTAATGGAGTTGTGAGACTAGTTCCATAAGGTGCAGAGTGACCCTAATTTCTTATATTTACTAAAATAAATTTAAAGTATAAGAAATAATAATAAATGAAAAACTTAAACATTTATTTTTGTAAATAAAAGTGTGTCAAACCCACATATAATGTTCATACTTTTATGAAGAACGTGTACACGTTATAGTGTGTACACATTTAAACGTGTACACATTTTGCTATTTCACTTTTTTTCAAGCCATGCCTCGAGGATTGGATCCGGTTTGGATCTCCAAGCCCGAGCCATGGACCTTCACAAACACAAAGAAAATTAAAAAAATACTAGCCCAAACTAGGCCAAATTTTATACACATTAAAAAAATCTAATTTTCAATATTTTTTGAGGTAATTAGGGGCCACGGTCAGAGCTTCCTTATGTTTTTAAATTTAAAATTTATGTACTAGAAAAATCATAAAAAAAAATAATCCCTAAAAAAATCTAAAAACAATGTAGCCCAAACTAGATGCTCCTGGCTATCTTTCTACCAAAGGGTTTTCAAAAATACTAAATAGTGCTCAAAAAATGGTGGGGGGCACGAAAGCCACTCTGTTATATTTTTAACAAAAGCAGAGCACCTATTAGTATTTTAGTTATTTGACCCACTTAAACTTATATCTTTTCAATAAAATTTAGTAATTTAGAAACTAGACTCTAAATGCTACAATTCATGTTTATACAGACATCTCCCAATTTTGAGTCTAACTATTTCAAAAAACTCATACACGTTGAAGTTTTTATTTTTCAGAAAAATGCATCCACTTAAGACCCCCTTTTGGCCCCCCAACTTGGTGCACTCACCCTACTTTTAGATTGACCATCATCTAAGAGTACTTATGAAGTGTGAATCTTTCATGGCTTAATGAGTTTTAATAGAAATCTCATTATAAATTTTAGTTGAACGTGTGTAATAATTACTAATGTAATGTGAAAAGATAGAAAAGAATTTATAGATGAATAAATCTAGACCTCGGGTTTAAATTTTACCTCGATGATTACGTAATATACCCAAAAGGTTTAATGGATTATAACCTTTCAATTTCATTAATACTCACTCAATGAAATATATTGAGAAAAGAAATGAGATGTTATCCCATTCTCCAATAAGATTCAACATAAATTATGGATAGATCCCTCGATTTTTGTATGGCACATAGAGGAAGAACATAGTTTCGAGCGGTTGAAGAAAGTAACTAAATAGTTTATTTTGGCATTACCAGATTTTGGTAAATTTTTTCAAGTAGATTGTGATGTCGATTCTGCAAAAAAATAGGTGCGATATTAAGTCAAGAGGAAAGGCCAATTATATATTTTAGTAAAAAATTGAATGATGCAAAGCACAAGTATTTAGTGTATGATCAATAGTTCTATGCGGTTGTCAAGCACTAAGAAGTGGAGACATTATTTGTTATGGAAATATTTTTTTGTATACATATCACCAAGCGTTACAGTTCATAAATAGTCAAAGTAAGTTGTGAACCTCATAAGAAGTGGGTTAATATCCTACAAAGCAATCTTTTATGTTGCAGAACATGGAAGTGGAAAATTAAACAAGTTTGCAAATGAATTGAGAAAGATAATTCTTTTTTTGAATGAATTGAGAGTTGAAGTCATAGGATTTGATTCTTAAAAGAGAAATATGCAAATGATGAAGATTTCAATGAAGCATGTGTAGAACTACTAAGTAGTGATATGACACCATGGTTAAATTGTGCAAAAAGTATTTTTTAGATGTAGAATTGTGTATACTTAGAGGTTCAACGCACAAGGACTTGATCAAGGAGAAATGTAGTGGAGGATTGTCAAGTCATTTTTGCTATAAAAAAACATATGCATAAGTAGAAGAAAACTACTTTTGGTCACGCATGAGTACAAATGTGCACAAATATGTTCAAGAGTGTAGAGTTTTTAGCTAGAAAAGCCAAGAACTCAAAATGCGACTATATCAACCATTTCCTATTCAAGAGATATCATTAGAGGATATAAATATCGAATTTATTTTAGGATTACTTAGAACATATAAAGGATTCATTATTTGTGGTAGTTGATATATTTTCAAAGATGACACATTTTGTGGCTTGCAAGAAGACTAGAGTTGTGACAAACTTTGGTAATTTATTTTTCAAGGAGGTTGTGAAGCTACATAATTTGTTGTGCAACATTATATTAGACCAAGATGTGAAATTCATAGTTTCTAAAGGACGTTGTGAAAAAAATTGAACACCAAGTTGTATTTCAATTCATCCTATCATCCTTATATGGATGGACAGAGAGATGTAATCAACAAAAGTATGGGTAATGTGTTGTGATGTTTGATTAAATGTAAGTATGAACATGGGATAACGTGTTGGTGCAAGTTGAGTTTTCTTAGAACAATTCAACTAATAGGAGTATATAGGAAAGACACAATTTCATAGTATGTATGGGTCAAGTACAAAGGAGTCACAAAATTAAATGATGTTAGAAGTGAACAAAGAAAAAGTGCAGATGTTGAATATTTTGTAGAGTATATGTGAGGCTTGCATGAGAAAGTGTGCAAATAGTTAATGTAGAGCACATCACGGCATAAGTAGCACATAGACATGAAGAAAAGGGAAGTAGAATAGTATATTAGAGACATGGTTTTAGCACACTTGAGGAAGGAAATATTTCCAAAGAGAACATATAATAAGTTGAAACTCAAGAAAATTAGACTGCATACACGTGTTGCGGAAGTTTGCAAAGAATGCATATAAAATTGAGTTACCTAAAGGAATATACATTTTGCTTATTTTTAGTGTGGCAGATTTGTATTTGTATCATGAAGCACAAAATGGAGAAGGAAATCCAAGCACAAATTCAAATTCGAGAATCTAAAGAATTTGATTGGAGAGCACAAATGCCGAGAAAAGGAACGCAAAAAGTTGGAAAGAGTGCTTGACACAAGATTAAAAAAGAAGACATGAGATAGGGAATATAAATTATATCTAGTTGAGCGGATGGACCAGAAATTGATGATGTAACATAGAGAAGAGGATTTAAGACTGCAAAACATGGGATATCGCTAGCAAAATTCTTGGAAAGCTCATAAATAGGATCTTATGTTATCTTTGTTATGTGAGGTATATGATGAGGGAGCATATTGGTTCATTTGTAATCCCACATCAGCGAAAAATGCGTTAGATTAGGAAAATAAGGTAAGCTGCAAAGTGCACAAGTTACTAATTACACTCATGTTTTATTTTTAAAGCGGGTGGCATGTCTTTTTGTTTCTTCTTTTGTTCCTAGTAAGTGCAATTATGTTTGTAATGTTACTTGCCTAGTCGGTACTTAATTATTGATTAGTTTATTGCAATTTGCCAAGCTATGTGAATCGTGGTTTCATCTGTCTTTTGGTTAATGTTTGCATTTATGCATGTATGTATATGTATGTTTATACTAGCAATCACATCTAAGTGGTGTAATGGAAACATTGAAAGAGAGGTGGAAAAGAAGTTGAAGTTGAATTGTTGGAGGGAAAACATTATAAGAAGATGAGAGGAGATGAAGAAGGGGATAGATGGAGGAGATTTGTAGGTGCAAGCATGTCGTCTACAACAAATTTTATTCTACACCAACACCTAGATGTGACAAGGGGGCGTGATTAGAGGAAGGTGTACTTGGCCTTGAGTTGCCATGAGACATCATGCATACCGGTATTTCATAATTACGATATTTAGTATGATGGGGATTATAATTATCTAGTTTAACATATTGATGAGGATGCCATTGTATCTAAATTTAGAGGAAGTCCACTAGCAACTATACAGGCCAGAAAGAATTTGAAAAAAATGAGATTGTCATTAAGAAGGTTCATAGATTTGTGAGGATATGCCATGTCGTAAAAATGAAAGTGTGTTTCATTGCAATGGAGAATTCATCACTAATCACCCTGCACTTATAGGAATATGAAAAACCACATATTTTCACATGTGTCGACCATACACAAAAGACAATTTTAATTTTTGTAAATATTATAAGAGACAAAAGAGTGCATAGTTATAAAATAGGTCAATTATTTTAAGCAATAAATTCTTAAAAAGTGAATTATTTCTAAAAATGTAGAAATGACAACCACAATAAATATGATGACATCATGGTGCCTCAATTTACGTGAAGGTGGGAATAAGGGGTAAAAGTTTTTAGCCAATCACAAACTAGATAAATACATTTTAAAGATTTTTTGGGTAAAAAATGAGCATGTCCAAATTTTAAGACATTTGAAAATCAATGTAGGAAAATAATACTAATTTCTTATTGGTTGAAAACATGTTTAATAATAACTTGTTAAAGTGGAGCTGAAATGTATAATGACTAATAAGGTGATTTTAAATATAAAGGATTTTAAGGTGGATCATTACTTGAGAATTAAGTCATGTAGTTGAAGTCTACTTAGGTGTCATCATTTGATTGGTTAAATGTTTGATGTGACTTGATGTGACCTACTTTATTGGGTACTTTTTATTCAATTTTTAGTTGTAAAAATGACATGTACTTATTTTAATTGAAACAACTATTAGTACTTTAATGCACATATACCTTCCCCACCATTGATCTATGCACAATGAGTGGGTCATTTCCCATATATAAGTAAAACAAATATTTTAACTTATCATCTAAGAACAACTTTTATATATGAACTCGTTATAATAATGTCATTCAATAGACTAAATCTTATAATAGAGAAATTGTTTGATAGATGATAGATTTTTTTTTGAAATTTTTTAAAAAGTAAGGATCGTGTTCTTAAATATCTAATATATGTTATATATAATATTAGATCAAATGTGTAGTACCATGATAATCTTATAATAGAGAAATTGTTTGATAGATGATAGATTGTTTTTTTGGAAAATTTTAAAAGTAAGGATTGTGTTCTTAAACATCTAATATATGGTATATCTAGTATTAGATCAAAGGTGTAGTACTATGATATGTCTTCTCTAAAATTTGCATTTTAACTTCATAATATAGGGTTTAGTTGCTTCTGATAACTATAAAGGGTACACTTGAGTTGGACTAATAGTGAATAACTTTTACTCTTGAAACAAAGGTTGCATGATCAAAATTATAAGATGTAGAGTATGTACACCCTACATTTAAACAAAATTAAATGTCTTATATGTACTAATCTTACTCGAAAATATAAAACTTGAATACTTTAGTGTTAGTGGCATTTAGAAACATGTTCTAACATTTTTATACTTAGTTTTGGAAAACATGGGAAAAGTAAAAAAAACTTGAACTATTGTTGTCAAAAGTAATAACCCCAACAGAGGACAGTCAATAGACTAGAAAATATAAATTATCAAATTATAAAACATGATGTTGTGTGATCACAATATAGTCAATCACCTGGAAAAAGATAATCATATAGTTATTGAAATCTCCCAATGTTATGATCGGACTTTTTGGTTATCTGCAATGTACTTCATCCGAATATTGAGATCTTTCATTTGTTTTTCAAATTCCTCATTTGATTGGAGTATAGAATGTATAACTTGCTACAACCGACTAGGAAATAGTACTATTATAGAAAAATGAATAACGTTTATTTGGTGTGCTTGATGATGATTTGCCTCAAAGTTTCTTCGATCATATTCTTAGATATAATCATCCCCACAAGAGCATTTTTTCAAGAAATTTTAGAAGTGAAAAGAGCCAACAAGATCTAATAAAGTTCAACCCAAAAGGCTTTAATAAATTTGCAATTGCAATATTTCTTGGATGAATGAGACAAGAATCTTTTAAGGTCATCGGTCATATCATAAGATTGATTGTTTTTTAAATATTTTTCTTTTTTTTGGTTTATCGAGAGGTATTAGCAAATGCCTAAAAATTTAGAGTTTTAAATAGCAAGGCAATCAACCTCGGAACAGTGCACAAATATCCCACTCCATGTGTTGCGGATAAACAAAGAATCAAACCCACAACCTAAACCTCTTAAAACAATGAGTGAGATCGAATGAACCCAATCCCAAGAACATGTAAAAAAGTTCCAAGAAATTTCACTTAATGTTAACTTTCCCATACTTCTCTCTATTAAACATTTTTCCATAAATAAATAATCCATTAGTCTCTTAAGGAGATAAACCCTCATATCCATTAGTTTTGTTAAACATCATATCTTAAGATTGATGTTTTCTTGATGTTGCCTCTCCAATACTTATTATTTGTGTTATACCATTTTTCATTTTTGATTGCTTCCTTTGTTTATGAGTGTAAACCCATTGTAACTACAAATAAATCTATGAACTACAAAAAAATCTCATTCAAATACCTCCAAATAAAGTTAATTTTTAAGAACTTTATATGTGAGAAATCTAGGGTCTAATTAGAGATGTGTCTTTCTTTCTTTATTGAAAGCTTATCAATGCATCGATTAGGTTCCATATTGCATTTCTTCAACTTGGTGCAAAGTACCTATAGGTATTCCATTCTAGAAAATTTGTCTTGGGCACGATCTTGGCCTTAACCCTTTTATTGGTATCTCATGGAATTTGTACCTTGGTGGATGACTAGGAAACACCTTTTACGCCATCATCCCTATTGTTGAACTACAAACCACTTAATAAAGATGTGTCTTTTTTAGTCTTTACTAATTAACTATCGCTTTCTACCTCCTTCATGTCTAAGAAAATAGTACCAACTTTATAAGGAATAGAAATACAAATCGGGATTGTATTCCCTATATAACCTAGTTTAATGTTATACTAACATGTAAACACCTAATTTTGATACATTACTTGTTAATTGTTATGGTGTTAGTGTACTTGTGTGCCTACCGATTATTGGTCCAACTTAGTCTCACAAACACCGTAAACACCTAATTTTGATACATTACTAGTTAATTGTTATGGTGCTAGTGTACTTGTGTGCCTACTTGATTATTGGTCCAACTTAGTCTCACATTTACACATGTTCCTCATGTTTGTTTGAATTTTTACATACTCCCTTGTGTTTTGTGTAACTTTTAACATTTGTGATTTTATCTTCTTCTTCTCGACTCCTATTCTCCCATAGTTTACCTTGTTTATTTCACCTTCCTTTAAGGTTCTCTCTTTCATGTTTTTCTCTCCCCCTTTGTTTGTTTGTTTGTACCAGGTAAGTGCATGGAAATGGGGGTCAAAAGGGGGTCTTAAGTGGACATTTTTTTCTAAAAACAAGAAACTTAAACTTGTACGAGTTATTTGAGATAGTTATACTCAAATTTTGAAAATGTTATAAGAACATGAATTGTAGCATTTCGAGTCTAATTTTTATTGTACTAATTTTTTCGAAAATGGTTAAGTGTTGAAATGTCAATAGGTGCTCTTGTTTTTGTAAAAAAACATTGTAGATAATCGATCGTGCCCCCATTATTTGAGCACTCTTTAGTATTTATTAAAACCCTTTAGTAGAAAAATAGATATGAGCATTTAGTTTGGGGAGGGAAAATTTTAGTGATTTAATTTTTTGTAAACTCGCGAAAATCCAAGTTTTGGAAATTGAATTGGCAAATTTTCAGCGAATGGCGATGAGACTTATTCCCGAAAATTTCAGCCAAACAAGTCCCTTGTGCGGTACATTTCACCTAGTATTTACACATATATAAGATTGTATGCATGTAATTCGCCACCGTTTTGAATCATCCTATGCGCATATTCACCGAAGCATACATAGACTACCCAGATCATCGTATCGTCTAACATCTTTGTCAAACTGCAACTATAAGTCGTCCAACTTAAGATTTGTCCAAACCTGCAGTGGTCCAACCCCAAGGTCGTCCAACCACGGAGCCATCCAACCCCAAAGTCGTTCAACCTCCAAGCCGGCCAAACCTAGTGTCGTCCAACCACAACTACCAGAGTCGTCCAACCTCAAAGTCATTCAACCTCATAGCCGTCCAACCTCCGAGCCATCCAACCCCACAATCGTGTTGGTTGGATTTTTGTCAAGCCAAAATATGAGGTTCAACCACGGTACATAAGATTAAATCCCTCCTAAAAAAGCAGGTGAAGCACTGTTTATTACTAATATAAAACATAGCAGAAATAATATATACAATATTCACATTATTCTAACCATTGGGATTGGGATGGAATCCCGAAATCCATATCCACAATAGGTGGAGATATTGTTGTTTTCGAAGTGAAATGGATCGGAAAGGAAATTATTATTATGGAGGAAACACAATGGAAAGGAAATGAGAGGAACGTATTTTCTTTCGAGTAAACACAGAGCACGAAATAATCATACGAGCTTTAGATAACAAATGTAATGTTTGAAATGATTAGAACGATCAAGATGCTAAACAAAGAATAGCTTAAGATTATGAACATAAGAACAATATCTTAAGAAAGATACATCTCACAACACAAAGTTTGCAAAATAGCATTAGTTTATATTCCTCAAATGATTAAAAGAAAACACAAAGTCTTTCTTCTTCACAATAAATCTCAATATTCCAAAAATCTCAACCCTTTGGAATGCATAAGCATCCCTTATTTATAATAAAAGGAGTTGAGAGAAAATAGGATAAATCCTAGAAAATAGTATTTTTAATGAGAGTCATATTTTGCTTGACTCTCACGTAGGAGACCAAGTCAAAATTTGCTTCCTATGTGATGAAACAAAAATGAAAAAGACATGTCGATTTCGGGATTGAAATGACATACAACATCGTGCTTATTCTGTATCATCATCTTTGTCTTCCTCCAACAAAGCTTGCTTGTCCCAAAATTCTTGGAATTTTCCAATTATACCCTACATCTCATTTTCATCAGGCGTGGTGGAATGATCACTTTGAGAACTTCACATGTTTCTGAGTATCGCTAGTGTTTCCGAGAAGCTTTTCGATCTCTCTTATTGAGTTTCCTCAAGGTCTCCAAACAATGTTCAATTTTCACAAACTCATCAATGATTTCCGGGCCGAATCCATAAGTTGATTCATGCTGAATTGATTCTTGGATCTGTTTGTAAAGATCATCAACGGAAAGATACCCGAGCTTTCACTTAAAACCTTAGCATAGATCTTAACTAGCTCTTCTTCTAAGTCATTCTTTCCATCGACCAATTGATCTCTCGGATAGTTTAGATTCCCTCAATTTGTTGCAAACTTCATTAAGAATCTTCATTCGAATCTAATGGCTTTGGTTAGCTGAAAATGTTTATCCCGCGTGGAGCAATGCCTTCTTCAACCAAGATGCGAGATGGAACTGTTTGACATTTGGAGAGCTTCAAAAGTTAACTCTAGGTTCTGATTTCCTGTGAAAATTCATCATCCATTTTCTCTCCATCCTTCTTTATATCCTCTAAGGATTTGTAGACTTCCACAGTGTCCTCGATGACTTCTTTTCCTTGTAGGAGTAGCCTTTGGATCCATTCGTCGACTGTTCTCCCCTTCTCATTAATCCTCTCGATCATGGGTACCGATGAGAAATTGAACCCGATAGGAGTAGAGGATGATGGTGTTGACTCAGGAGGCTTTGAGAGCTTGAGTAGCACTTCTGTTAGCTGTTGTACTTTCTCTTTTAACTCATCTTTGTTTGCCTTAGTTTCCTTTAGCTTCTGGCACAACACATTCATGGCATCTTGTGCGTCCTGCTGTGCTCCCTCTGTTGTTACTTTCCCTAGAGCCACCCTTGTGATCTGATAATCTGTGACCATTATATCATCCTTAGTTTTATCAGCCACGGGAGTAGCAATCTCTACAAATTTATGCCCTGAGGCATCCACTGAAATCCTTGAGACTGTTTTGGGTTTCTTGGCCGACTTGGTAGGAGTGACCTTGAGGAACCCAGAAATCAAAGGTGTAATGAAACAACCACCTTCCTCTTCCTCGAAGTCTGATCTACTAACCATTGAGGCGTATTGGAAGAAGTTGCTCCCATTGTAGGTGTTATGGTCACATCTTTAGGTGGAGGAAGGTTAGCTTGTGGAGTGGTAACCACAAGTGTAGCGTCCATGGTAATGGATTCAGGGAATGAAGGTGCAGTAGGAGGAGGCATGTCCATGGTTAACCGGGGTCCAGGTCGGGAGAGGTGAGAGGCCGAGAGAAGATACTAACCATGGTGAGGAACTTGGTTAAGAAATCGAGGCAAGGAAGGTTGAATGGGAGGAGGCAAGGATTCCAAAATTAAAGCTTGAGAGGTAAGAGGAAGACTTACCTCGATGAGTCACAACCAAAAGAGGAATGGAAGTTTGAATAATCTCTTCTCTTGAAGGAAGATTCCCTTATTCTAGTTGTGGAGGTGAATCGGGAACCTTAACTATTTGTGGGAGAGTGGCCACCGGTGTAGTTACATGATCTTCTCCTTTCTTACAAACTTAACCTTCATTCGCCTTTTGGAAGGGTTCTTATCCTTTTCCTTTTTTCCCTTTGAGGGTCCCACTTCCAAAGCATCTAGCTTTGCAAAACTCCCTTCTTTATAACTCATTCCCCAAGAAATGAGCCACGCCTTAAGTCTGAGCAAGAATTTGAGTAGCTCTTCCTGTGATAGAAGCTTTCTCAGCAATGGACCAATCAATGGTCGGGAATACATATTGATCTTCGTTCAACCCATCATACGAGGTGTCAAGGACACTCTCGTTGTCCTTAGTGCCTTTTGGGATGTTAGATAAATCCAGCATTTGGATTTCTTCAATTGTCAACCTACTATTGTCCTTTCTTCGGATGGCAACCTCATCCCGAAGATCAACCCAAATATCTTCTAAGTTAGGAACATGTAGATATAAAGTCTCATATGATTTAAGGACTCCTCAGAAATCAAATCAATCTTTGTGCTTCATGTGCTTCTTCAACTTGTCCTGAAGCTCATGCACCACGTTCTTAGCTTTAACCACCTTCGAGCATGTGTACCTTCTGATGGAAATAGGGAAAGATACAACAGCCTTGTGTTTGCTTTGTTGGAATTTGTGGAAATCCAATAATTTTCTTACCAACTCCATTAGTATTAGCTTATCCCCTAGGAATCTAGGCAATCGGAAAGGATCACCCGGTACATGACCACCCGAAGGTATGTGAACTTCTTGAACTACAAGAAGATACAACCCCATTTTGATACTTTGGCCCATGCTTCGTCAGAGACTCTTCTTTTCCTTAGATCAGGGTTCATCCTGCAGATATTTTCATAAAAGAAAGCATCATTCACTCTTCTGAATTGATCTTTGGAACCCTTCATTGTCAGCTGAGGGAAGTACCGATATGTGTTCATTACCCTATCTCCTTTTACATCCAACCCTGGATAATTTCTCATGCCAGCTGCTTTGCATAGGTGACATATGACGACATATAGAATTTTCCCATAGTTAAGATTGTCTTCATCTAGGAATCAATCTCATCACTTATAAGACTGCTCCAATCGATCCCTTGTTCGTTCTTCTTCATAATGACCATGAATTGATACATCCATCCTTGGAAGTCTCTTGACTCAGGGAGTCCAAATACTCGGCTTAGCAAGGTGATGATATCGTTGATTTCAAGGATGAAATCACTCCTGAGGATAAACTTAGAAAACCTTGAGGCAGTGGCTTAGCCTTGATCAAGAACTTTTTATTCACATGCCTGATGCAGTCTTCTTGATCTTTGTCCCGGGCTTTCGTGTTGACTTAAGATCTACGTCAACATATTCTTGAAAGTTGGGTAATCTTAAGAGGTAATCAAAATAACCCTCGCCCAACTTCACTATGACTTCTCCTGCTTGATTTTTCACTGAGCGAGAGTCCAAGTCATAATTGGAAGCACAGGCCAAAATGAACTCAGGGCATTGAGCAGACATTGGGAATCCTACTGCAAAAGGGAGGCCACTTTGTTGGTTATTGACTTCATCCAGGGACTCTAATAAAAATCCTTGGTTCTGTTCCAAAATTCTTCCATGTCAATGCTACCAAGCTCTGTATCTCGGATGTCATAATTGCAATCTATGTAGGAGGGGGATTCCATTTTCCGATACTTGTATTTCATCTTCCTTGACTTGTCTAACTTATCCTTATATGATCCAGGATCCGACATGAGAAATATTAAAGAAAGAATGCCTAGACAACTCCTATTTGAACAATCGGACTTGGAAGCTTGTTGAGCAACCCCACAGACCCGCCACACTATCTAGATTTTAGAACTTGCAAAGCACTGTGAACTCCGACACACTAAAATGTATGTCGAAATAAGGTCTTTTTGACACTTCACAAAACCCAACAGATGCAAAAAGTTTCGAACTTAGTAGATGTCGACACTTAGAAAAACCCGATGCACCGCGGAATTCGAAAGATGTTGATCACTTCGCAAGACCCAAAACAAAGCGGAGATCGGGGATGTCGAACACTCGAAGAAACCCAATACACTGCAAAGTGTATGTCAAAGGTTGACAGATGTTTGGCACTTGGTAAAAGCCGATACAATGGCGGAACTCGGAGATGGTTGAGAACTCAATGAAGCCCGACAAACGGCGAAAGCAAGGAGATGTTGAACACCGTGCAAAACCCGAAAATAAGGGAATCGGGTTTTTGAGGTGTTAGGACATGCAAAATTCCTACCATTTCACCAGTTAGGAATTTTAGATTTTTTCAATAATCAACAAGGTATATTTCATGGGATAAAATAAAGAAACACCCTAGGGGTGAATTCCAAACAAGAAATTTCAATGGAATACAACATAAAATGAAGAAAACAATCTAAAACCCTAAACCTAGAGGAAAAATAGGAAAGGACGGAGAACATCAAAAGAATATCTCAAATACAAATCCAAAAGACCTCAAATCGGCAAGAAAAGTAAAATACCTTCAGTAATCTCGAAAAATAATCGAAAACGGAACATGAAATCGATCAAGAAGCTCAATCGGGTTTGGAGGTCGCAGGCACAAGTACGAAAAATCCACGCAACAAAAGTACAACAGGTAAAAATGACGTGTAAAATTGGGCTATTTATAAAACCCTAGCATTTATGACACTTCACCTGACACATGTGCCAACTACCTAACAACTCGAAGTTAATGTCATGTCATCATGCTTGGAGTGCCCGAAAACCCGATACAAAGGATTAGCTATCAATTTGGGTTTCGGGTTTCGGAAACAAGCGACATGAGGCATGAGATGTTTGGATGTTCCAAGGTCCCAAAACCCGATACAAAGGATTATATCGGGTTTTGGGTTTCGGAAGTCAAGCGACATGTAGCATGCTTTTTGCAAATCATGTTCCGATGTTCGTGAGTTCAAAACCCAACAGACTGACTTGTTTTGGGTTTCGGGTTTCGGGAAACAATTTGCATGTAGCATGTAAAAAATATGTTTTCATGTTGTTTGAAACCCGAAAATCTCCTCAAAAGGGCATTTTAGGAGATTTTTCAAAAAAATTCTATGGTTATCTTAATTTTAGCTAGAATCACTAAAATGAGATAACAACTGGCTCCAGTTGGGGACTTTCTTGGTGACATCAAAGGAAGAGAACTCAAAATCTCTGGTTTTATCCATTGGGCTCTGAGTCTAAGAAAGAAGAAAACCAAAAACAAAGAAAGAAAGAAAGAAAACAAAAAGTAAACACACTGACGAAAACAAATTATGTACAATGCAAGAGAGCATCTTGCATTACTGATGGAACAACTTCAGATGTTGACCACTAAAAGGTAGAGGGAGCAACTCTCCATCAAGGTATAATAGACAGAAGCTATTTTCACCATTCAACTGATCTATTTTGAAAGGTCCTTTCCATAAAGAATCGAACTTTCCATGCATCCCTTTCTGTTCTCTTCTCTTATCCCGAAAGTACTAGATCTCACACTTGGAAATCACGTTGCTTTGATTTCTTGTCAAATATTCTTTTGAATTTGATCTGATAGTCTGTGATGCGATCCACCACCTTGCTTCGTTCTTCTTCTAGCCTGGCTAGGTACATTATCCTTTTCTCAATAGAACTTTGCAAAGCTTTATCCTCAATTGCTTTAGCCAATTGTAACGTACTGACAATTCTACGGAGATAGGTATCTCAACGTTAATCCCATACATCACCCGAATGGAGACATCCCAATAGCTCGTTTAGGAGTAATCCGATCAGCCCACAATGCATCATATAATGCTTTATGCCATGTCCTCTCGATTCTCATCAACCAACTTTTTGATTATGGTTACTGTGTTTTGTTGCTTGATTTAGCTTGACCATTGCCTTGAGGGTAGTGTCGAATGAATGAGCCAACATGATCCCAAATCCATAACAAAATCCTGTCAACTCGTGGAATGAGAAATTAGAGGCGTTGTCGGCAACAATCTTGTGAGGCACGCCAAATCTGACAATTATATTTTCTTTGAGGAAGTTGCTTTAGAGGTTACCTGCTTGATGGGTGTAGCTTCCACCCACTTGGTGAAATAGTCTCGTGGCAGTGAGCACGTAGTTGTGTCCCGCACTGGAGGCAGGATTTAATACTCCAATGAAATCAATTCCCCACTAGTGAAAAGGTTCTTCAATCACCACAGGCTTTAGGGGAAGAGCTGCTAACTTAGGGCGACCAACAAAATGTTGACAAGCTTCACATTTAGACACCCATTATGTTGAGTCTCGAAAGAGAGTAGGCCAATAATACCTAGCCCCTAGGATCTTATAAGTTATCACGGAGGAGGAGAAATGTCCTCCACATGCTAGATTGTGGAAGGACTCTAGCAACCTCACCTACTGAGACTTATCAACACAGTGCAGGAATACACCATCAATACCTTTCTTGTATATTCCATTATCCCACAGAATGTATCTTGTAGATCTTAACTTAATTGTCCTCTTCTCCTTTTGGCTTAAATGCGGGGGCATTCGCCATAAGTCGAAAAAAAGCAATATCTGTGTACCATTCGTCGGTTGTGCTCACAAAAAGCACCATGGGCAATTCCGAAGAGGTATCCTCGGTTTTTTCGCATTCTGTCTCAGCATTATTTTCTGCAATCAATTGGCACAAGCCCCTTCCTCGTACCAACTTGGTAGGTCTGATGTCCAAGTCATACTCCTGTACTTTAGCTATCCAGTTACCCTGTTGACTACCCAACTCTTGTTGAGTCAAGATCGATTTAACTGATGATCGGGGACAAGAACGAGGGTATGAGAACTCAACACATAATACCTGAAATGTTTCACTGCTCTCACCACCGCATAAGCGTGATTTTCAATTTGTGAGATTTTCAATTCGTGTTCTTTTAATGGGCAGCTCATGAAAGCGATGGGAGCTTCAATTCCTTCTTCATTTTCTTGCATCAAGATGGTTGATACTGTATGAGCGGAAGCATAGTTGTACATAATGAAATCTTTCTTGAAGTCTGGACATACTAGAACAGGGGCATGTGCAATTGCCTTTTTGACTTCTTTGAAAGCAATCTTCCCTTCAGTGCTCCATTGAAATGGATTTTTCCCTTTCATCATCCCAAGGATATCCTTGGTTTTATCAGCAAAATTAGGTACAAATCTTCTTAGGAAATTAACCTTCCCGAAAAAGGAGTGCACCCAAGTTTTGCTTGTGGGTAGGGTAAGGCTTTGAATGGCCTTCACCCTCTCTGGGTCGATCTTGGTTCCTTCTCTAGTCACAATATGACCCAAAGAAACTTTCCTTCTGTCACTCCAAACATGGACTTTTTAGGATTTAATGAAATCCCATGACGCCTGCACCTTAAGAGTACCTGTTCCAGGTGATCATAATGATCACTTCATTTTTAGAGAAGACCGTCAAGTCATCCAAATACACAACTATGACCTTGCCCATTAAATCTCTGAAAGCTAAGTCCATAGCCCTTTGAAACGTGGCTCCAGCGTTAATCAAACCAAAAGGCATTCTCCTGTAAGCAAAGGTTCCCCATGGAGTGGTGAACGTTGTTTTATGTTGATCTTTAGCAGCTACCTCAACCTGATTATACCCGAAAATCCATCAAGCATGGATAACATTTCTGCTCCAGTGACAGTCTGTAATACCTGGTCCATGATGGGCAATGGATAATTGTCCTTTAATGAAGACTGGTTGAGATTCCGGAAGTCAACACAAATCCAGATTTCACCATTCTTCTTTCTCACAGGGACAATGTTCGCAACCCAGGTGGAATGATGGATCGGAAAGATAATCCTTGTGTCTAACATTTTTTGAATTTCTGCAAGAATAGTCCCTGAGATCTTTGGGTTGTAATGTCTTTGCTTCTGCCTGTGGGGTTTAACTTCAGGCTTCAAAGGAATGTTATGTTGCACATCCTTGGGCTTGAAAGACTTTAGTGTATGACCACGGTAGACGTCCATATATCTCTTCAAGAGTGAAGAGAATCTTTCTTTTTCCTCCGGTGAACAACATTTACCGATGTTTACCATCCGCGGTTGATCAACGAAACCCAAGTTAACTTGATCTACCTCTGACGAGGAAGCACCTTCAGCTTGCCTTTTACCTTGAATAAACCGGTCATGCTTGTCAAACAAACCTTCTAGAGAAACCAATCCCTTGGGAATCTTGTTGCCTTTTAGCTTGAATGAACTCACCATCAATCTCTTGATATGAACTCAAAACAGATTGCGGAAAGCTGATTCTGATCCTTCAAAATATAGTTCACTAAAATAATCAGCTTTTTCAAGGAAAGACAATACCTGTTGATCATCATTGAATACTTGCCAATGTGTTGAATTATCTGGAACACTGGGATGGTACAAAATCTCAATGGTGTACGTGTCTTGTTTGAACTGTGGATGAGGAAGGAGAAGAGATGCAGACACGGCCAATGAATCAGCTTTGTCGTTATAATCCCTCAAAACGCCTTGATAGAAAAAACATCGAAGCATTCTACGTTGTCCCATACCTTGTTCTTGTAATGCTTTAGGCGATCATTTTTCACTTGATAAACCCCTTTCACTTGATTTACAATGAGCTCTGCATCTCCTTGCACTTTGAGGTTTCGATTCCTTTTTGTCTTGCCATTTCTAATCCTAATAACAAAGCTTCATATTCAATTGTGTTATTAGTATTATCAAACTGCAACTTGAAAGCAAAGGGAAAGATCTTGAAATCCAGAGATATAAGAACTATGACCTGATCCAGTAGTTGAACAGCTCCCGTCAAACTCGAGGGTCCAAATACCATTAGGATCCTCTTCCTTAACATTTACAGCTGGTACCTCTGATGTCATGAAATAATTCCCTAAGCCAACATCTTCAAAAGAATTTGAGCCTTGGGGTCATCCGATTTAGTGACTAAATACTTCGCTTGAGGCTCAGGATGGAGAATACGAGGAACTCCATTAACTGGAATTTTAGCCTTGGTCCAGTCCATATTGATCTCTCCTCTGACATCTTTACAAAAACCTCTTCCTAAGAGAATACCATAAGCAACTGGGATATCAACGAACCAAAATGGTCATTTTTATTCTCTTCTCTGGGAAGGCAACAAATGCAAATTGTGCATCTTTGATTTGACCAATCAAGGGAACTTGTTTGGTTTCCATGGAGTAACACCGTCCGTATGATTTATTCAAAGTAAGTCCAAGGGCATGAGCTACTTTTACGGGCATCACGTTATCGAAGCTCCTGAGTCAATTATGCAATTACTGAGTTTGAACCCGTTTATGAGTAAAGACAAATAAAATGGTTCGATCGTTCCTCGAAAAGAAAGAGGTCATATTGTCCGAGGCAAAGGTTGAGAAGGACCTGACAAAATGCCTTTGGAAGATGAAGGGACAACAGCCTTGCTTCTAATGAATTTGGCAAGCTTTTCAAATTGCTCAGGATTTGACTGAAGATATTTTGCTTCTGACATTTGGATCTTAGTTCTTTTTGCATGGTCAATAATGTCAAAAGCAGTATATGAAGGAATGATGGTAGGTTCAGTTCTTTGGTTATATTGGTTTGAGCTGAGGTACTAGTTTTGGGAGTAGGAGAAGGAGAAGGAGAATAAGAAGAAGTTGTTACCTTTTAGTTGTCTCCTTTTCAGTTTGTGCTGAGATAGGAGAGCCTCTCTTGGCCACTACCACAGGAGCTTCTTTATTCTTCTCCTTAGAGCCTTCAACCGGTTTTCTAAGATTATGAGATTGGGATCGAGTGAAGACCACAAATGAATGATCATCATGTTCGCATCCGTCTTCCTCGTATTCCAAATACCCAATGTTGGAGTCGTCAATCAATCGAATCATATGACTCATCAAAGATATCCCTAAGCTTCAAAAGCTTCATGAGAATCTTTTTCTTCTGGTTCTTCATATTCTTCGACTATCTCTCGTAGCATTAACGGAGGAGCTTCAATAGCTTGATCTTGGTTGAGCAACGATCAACCGCACCATCTCTTATAGGAGCGCCATTAGTATTATTGAAATTCCATGTAGGAATATCCCGATACGAAACGTTGCTCACCTATTGAGACATTTGCTTTTTCAAAGCGATCAAGTCGTTAGCCATCTTCTGAATCATTGGATCAGTAGTACTCTGAGAAGAACTCTGATTTTTAGGCTTGGATGATTCTTTTCTGATCTTTCCGGTCAGGATAAGATCATCTTCTATTTCGATGGTTGTAGCTTGAGCGGTGGCCAAATCGGGGATAACAGATCTTCTCAACAAGAAGCTCACATCAGGAGGTTGAGCGTTGATGAAGAAACACTTCTAATTTTCAAGAGTAGGAATAGCGAGATCTGGAATCTTGTGGATCAGCTTGTTGAATTTGGCTATGAAGTCCCACATGGGTTCGTAAGACTCCATGTGTGTAAGCTATGCTAACAAGGCGTGAGAATCTTCAGCTGGTTTGAACCTTGCTTCAAATACAGATCTCATGGTAGCCCAGTTGGTAATGCATGCATTTGGGAGATGATAAAACCATTCCGCTACTACGCCATGCAATGTTTCGACGAAGAGTCGAATAGAGACATCTTCGTGAGCAACCCCAAGAACACCGCATGCAACAAAGAATGAGGCAATGTGTTCATCAAGATGTTGTTTTCCATCACCGTTGAACTTAGGAATATTCTTCTCGTGATCCATGAGGTAGGTCATGCAATGGAGGAGTAAGGGAAAGAGGACCAATACTGCGCCCCCAAGGCACAGGTTGTGTTGTCATTCTTCTAAATGAAGTGCGTACAAGAATATGAATATCCGACAAGAATAATGCACGACAAGTTGCAAAAACCTCTTGTTCTTGAGGAATCTGAGTCCTTCGGATGGGCGAAGAACTTCTTGCCAGAGATGCAACACTTGTTGGGTGAAAGCTCAAATTATGTTGTTGAAGAAGATCAAAGAATGGATCGGTTTCACCCCAGCTCGGCTTAACCAAGTGAAGATCTTCCCCACCACTTGAACTGGAAAATGGATTTTCTTACAAATAATGCAAATACGGAATCGCGAGACACCAATAGGATAAGCTTAGTCTTATCAATCCATATTCCCAAAGAGTCGCAAAAAATGTTGGTTGGATATTTTGTCAAGCCAAAATATGAGGTTCACCACATGCAGACATAAGATTAAATCCCTCCTCAAAGACAGTGATGAAGTGCTGTTTATTACTAATCTAAAACACAATGGAAATAATATATACAATATTCACACTATTCTAACCATTGGGGTTGGGATGGAATCCCGAAATCCATATCCACAATAGGTGGAGATATTGTTGTTTTTGAAGTGAAATGGATCGGAAAGGAAATTATTATTATGGAAGAAACACAATGGAAAGGAAATGAGAGGAACGTATTTTCTTTCGAGTAAACACAGAGCACGAAATAATCATACGAGCTTTAGATAACAAATGTAATGTTTGAAATGATTAGAACGATCAAGATGCTAAACAAAGAATAGCTTAAGATTATGAACATAAGAACAATATCTTAAGAAAGATACATCTCACAACAAAAAGTTTACAAAATAGCATCAGCTTTTATTCCTCAAATGATTAAAAGAAAACACAAAGTCTTTCCTCTTCACAATAAATCTCAATATTCAAAAAATCTCAACCCTTTGGAATGCATAAGAATCCCTTATTTATAATAAAAGGAGTTGAGAGAAAATAGGATAAATCCTAGAAAATAGTCTTTTTAATGAGAGTCATATTTTGCTTGACTCTCACGTAGGAGACCAAGTCAAAATTTGCTTCCTATGTGACGAAACAAAAATGAAAAAGACATGTGGATTTCGGGATTGAAATGACATGCAACATCGTACTTATTCTGTATCATCATCTTTGTCTTCCTCCAACAAAGCTTGCTTGTCCCGAAATTCTTGGAATTTTTGGATTATACCTTGCATCTCATTTTCATTAGGCGTGGTGGAATGCTCACTCAGAACTTCACATGTTTCCTAAGTATCACTAGCGTTGCCAAGAAGCTTTTCAGTCTCTTGTTGAGTTTCCTTAGGGTCTCCAAACAATGTTCAATTTTCACAAACTGTCAATGATTTCCAGGCCGAATCCATAAGTTGGTTCATGTTGAATTGATTCTTGGATATGTTTGTAAAGATCATCAACAGGCAGGATACCCGAGCTTTCACTCAACACCTTAGCACAGATCTTGACTAGCTCTTCTTCTAAGTCATTCTTTCCATCGACCAATTGATCTCTTGATTCCCTCAATTTGCTGCAAACTTCATTAAGAATCTTTATTCTGAATCTAATGGCTTTGGTTAGCTGAAAATGTTTATCCCCATGTGGAACGATGCCTTCTTCGACCAAGATGCGAGATAGAACATGTTTCAGCGTTTGGAGAGCTTCAAAAGTTAACTCTAGGTTCCCGATTTCTGCTGAAAATTCATCATCCATTTTCTCTCCATCCTTCTTTATATCCTCTAAGGATTTATTGACTTCCACAAAGTGTCCTCGATGACTTCTTTTCGGTGCAGGAGCAGCCTTTGGATCCATTCATCGACCGTTCTCCCTTTCTCATTAATCCTCTTGATCATGGGTACCAATGAGAAATCGAACCCGATAGGAGTAGAGGATGATGGTGTTGACTCGGAGGCTTTGAGAGCTTGAGTAGCACTTCATTAGTTTGTTGTACTTTCTCTTTTAACTCATCTTTGTTTGCCTTAGTTTCCTTTAGCTTCGGCACAACACATTCATGGCATCTTGTGCGTCTGCTTTGTGTCCCTCTGTTGTTACTTTCCCTAGAGCCACCCTTGTGATCGATAATCTGTGACCATTATATCATCCTTAGTTTTATCACCACGGGAGTAAAGCAATCTCTACAAATTTCTTCCTGAGGCATCCACCAAATCCTTGAGACTGTTTTGGGTTTCTTGGCCGACTTGGTAGGAGTGACCTTGAGGGAACTGAAATCAAAGGTTGGTAATGAAACAACCACCTTCCTTTTCCTCAGAGTCTGATCTACTAACCATTGAGGCGTATTGGAAGAAGTTGCTCCCATTGTAGGTGTTATGGTCACATCTTCAGGTGGAGGAAGGTTAGCTTGTGGAGTGGTAACCACTGCAAGTGTAGCGTCCGTGGTAATGGATTCAGGGAATAAAGGTGCGGTAGGAGGAGGCATGTCCATGGTTAACTGGGGTCCAACGGGAGAGGTGAGAGGCCAGAGAAGATACTAGCCATGGCTGAGGAACTTGGTTAAGAAATCTGAGGCAAGGAAGGTTGAATGGGAGGAGGCAAGGATTCCAAAATTAAGGCTTGAGAGGTAAGAGGAAGACTTACCTCTGATGAACTGTCAACCAAAAGAGGAATGGAAGTTTGAATAATCTCTTCTCTTGAAGGAAGATTCCCTTATTATAGTTGTGGAGGTGAATCAGGAACCTCAATTATTTGTGGGAGAGTGGCCACTGGTGTAGTTACTTGATCTTCTCCCTTTCTTACAAACTTAACCTTCATTGGCCTTTTGGAAGGGTTCTTATCCTTTTCCTTTTTTCCCTTTGAGGGTCCCACTTCCAAAGTATCTAGCTTTGCAAAACTCCCTTCTTTATAACTCATTCCCCAAGAAATGAGCCACGCCTTAGTACGGGCAAGAATTTGAGTAGCTCTTCCCGTGATAGAAGCTTTCTCAGCAATGGACCAATCAATGGTCGGGAATACATATTGATCTTCGTTCAACCCATCATACGAGGCGTCAAGGACACTCTCGTTGTCCTTAGTGCCTTTTGGGATGTCAGATAAATCCAACATTTGGATTTCTTCAATTGTCAACTTGTTATTGTCCTTTCTTCGGATGGCAACCTCATCCCGAAGATCAACCCAAATATCTTCTAAGCTAGGAACATGTAGATATAAAGTCCCGTATGATTTAAGGACTCCTCGGAAATCAAATCCATCTCTGTGCTTCATGTGCTTCTTCAACTTGTCCTGAAGCTCGTGCACCACGTTCTTAGCTTTAACCACTGTCGAGCACGTGTACCTTCCGATGGAAATAGGGAAAGATACAAAGACCCTTGTGTTTGCTTTGTTGGAATTTGTGGAAATCCAACAATTGTCTTACCAACTCCATTAGGATCACTTATCACCTGGGAATCTGGGCAATCGGAAAGGATCACCTGGGTACATGACCACCCGAAGGTATGTGAGCTTCTTGAATCAAGCTGAAGAAGATACAACCCCATTTTGAACATCCTCCTCAAATCTTACGGTGAAACTTTCAATCATTTGGGAGTTTTATAAGAGAGTAATAAATTTGTTCGAGGAAATTTAGGAAGATATTGTGGAGATACTTGAGGTCAGGAACAAGTTGAGCAAACTTTCACCGTACTATAGAGACTATCCTCTAGAGACTCAGGGCTTTTACGTAAGGCATTAGGGAATGCATGTTCCAAAGGAGCTAGTCACCTCGTTCGAATGATTTCAGGAGCCTCGTTAATTGTTGGGAGCTCATATCCCAGACATTGGAAATATAATAGAACCTACTTCCTCGTGAAATAATAAAGAAAGAATTTTGGGAGTATAAATGTATAAAATTGCCTACCAAAGTGCGTGCAGAAGGGTCTTTGTACTAAGTGGAACTTGTTCAAAGTGTTTCGTACACCTCGGAATATTTGGGAGCCTAAAAGACGTTCAAATTTGATTACATTAGACCCTCCTAATGTTCCATATGTTATATTGGTGCATACACATTTTGAACTTCGGTGGCAACTCAGCTTATCGGTGCATGGGCAAGGGCTAAAATGGAAAATGGACTAAAAGGTAAATTGGATTCTAAATCAGGTATTGAAAATGGTGGGAATTGATTCAGCGTGTCCTTTAGATTCAAAATCATATAAGTTTGGCCCTTCAAATTCCATGTCTTACCCCCGAGCCTAAGAATGCACTCATTAGTCTATTTTCATGTTGAGAATAACGACATCGGCATTTCAAGAAGGTTCGGCGGGGTTTCTAAGCTTAATGTCCCTGTGTCCCTTTGTCCCATCGTGTAAGGGGATATGGGTGTAGTGTCTTATATTTTGGCACTCGATTCCAAACTCAATCACCTAAAAATCCAGTAATTTTTTTTTGAAATACGTTTATTATTTTCATTTCTTTTTAATAGTTACGTAAGGTTGCACTACTATAGTCGTCACTTAATTAATACCTTGTTATCTTCCATTATTATTCCCGCGAGGGTCAACACCCCTTTGTCTAGCTTAAATGAATTTAAATTAATTTGGACAAGGGACATTCATTAGGCCACCTAAGCCTAATGTATCCATAAATTAACTTAAAGGGGGCCTATGCCCAATATTTGTTCACTTCATTAAATTACTAAATGCACCTCTTTTAAATTTAAGTCCACAGGTTTCCCTCTAATTATTTTTCTCCAACTTAATTAATTTAAGCCCCCAAACTTCCCATGGTTCCTAGTTAAATCCCCTTTTAAATTTATTTTACCCAAAACCCATACAATGTCAATCCTACAAATTTAAAGGTGTAGTATTTAATCTAGGACCTTAGATCCTTTTGTTTGTAATCGTAGATATTTAGGGTTTCCTACAACCCTAAATCCTCATCCTTATGTTTTCTCTTTTTACTTTTGTTTGGAATATTTGATCCTCATTTGAATAGGTTGAACCAAGGAGGAGAAAGGAGACCATGGAGACCATTAGGGGCCTTCATGGGATGATTTTTCATGGAGGGGTTTAAGCTTTTCCTTTTTGTGATCTTCCCATTTACCATGGGTTCTATTTTTATTTCCTTTTTGGCATGAGGTATATGTATATGTATATGTATATGTATATGTATATGTATATATATATATATATATATATATATATATATATATAAACGCGTAATGGTTTATAGGTATCGAATTAGGGTCAATTGTGCACGTACCAACTATGTAGGTAACTGTACGGTGGCGGTGTGGGCATGGCAATGGCTTATGAGGGGGGGGGTGATGTGGCCTCGGCCACACCACTCCAGCATTTCCAACGAATGGCGGGGGGCTACGTAGTTGGTCTACCCGCCCCGCCCCCAAACCATGCCTTCGTTTAATCACGCCTGTAAACTAAAACATTACATCGGTTTCCTTGCAATAGTTTTTCTTTATCAATGTGTGTGTGTGTGTGTAAATACCTTTGAATATTAGGTGTATTATGGGCGGTGATATAATTTCGTGTTTCAACATTTTCTCCCAAATTTAATATATTTGAAATATATATTTATATACTTTATCTTATATATTTCAAATATATTAAATCGAGAGAAAATGTTGGAAACACGAAATTATATCACCGCCCCATAATACACCCGATATTCAAATGTATTTACATATATTAAATTTGAAATATATAAGATAAAGTGTGTATATATATATATATACTTTATCTTATATATTTCAAATTTAATATATCTAAGAGAAAATGTTGGAAACACGAGAAAATGTTGGAAACACAAAATGTATATCAACACAAAATTATATCACACACACACACACACACACACACACACACACACACACACACACACACACACACACACACACACACACACGCACACACACACACACACACACACACGCACGCCACGCACGCGCGCACACGCACGCACGCGCACACTGCACACGCCACGCGCGCACACACCACACACGCACACGCGCGCACACCCACACACGCACGCACACGCACGCACGCGCGCGCGCGCACACGCACGCACGCACGCACACGCACGCACACACGCACGCACACACACACGCACACACGCGCACGCACGCACGCACGCACGCACGCACACGCACACACGCACACGCGCACACACACACACGCACACACACACACGTACACACACACACACACACGTATATTTATATAAATGTGTGTGTGTATAAATATTAAAGGTCATACTTTAATACCGGTTTGAATGATTTTACAGAAGTAATGAGGATGCAAGCACCATGAAAACTAAATTTATTAAAGACTCCTTTCTTATTTTCCTTGAAGAACAACTCATAATAGAACAATAGTGCAATAATTTCAAGAGCAAAGAATAGATTAAAATCATTCCCTCTTTTTGGAGCACAAAATGCAAGAGATTTTAACTAAGAGAAACTTTCATCAATAAGCTTTATTGATTCTCTCATACCACTAGATTTCTTGAAAATAAAGAGAGGAGATTTAGCTAAACCTACAACATGCTTACTATAATCCCATTTTCAAAGTTTTAACATAATGAGAGCAAAGATTGTGACAAATCATTCTTTTAATACAAAGCTAAAAGCTTCACTATCACTTTACATTTTACTACTAAGATATGCTTAAAATTGCAACAACAAAATCTATTTTCTTTTCTTCCACAACTTATACAAGTTGGAATGTCATTTGATAACAAAATGAACATATAAATGAAACTCTTTCCTCTCAATACAACAAACTAGTCATATAGAATATGGATAAAAAAATTTATTGGAACTCAACATTCATCCATTCCTTTAAAACTTCATTACAATACAAATGAAAATCAACCTCCCAATCCCATAATCCAAGCCTTACAATGTTCTTTTCAATAGATAAGAGCATAACCACAACTCCCATTAAACAAGGATTACAACATGTAACAAATGCAAGGGAAGGAGTCTACTACAACATGTAGAAACAAGTTTACAATATGCCAATCCTTCTTCTCAAAGAGAGGATAAAATGACACAAGATTACAAGTGCAAGGATTCAAGCTTCTTCTCAAGATAGGAGAAGACTTAACAATTATTACAACATCAAAACAAAAGCATACTAAAATGCAAGAGGATAAGCCTCCCAAAATGGGGAACAACATGCCAAATTTTCCAACTTTTCTTCCATGATCCAAGTGTATTTTCCAAGATTCCACGCTACAAGAGATTCTTCAAAGCACAAGAGAAAGGGGGGCGATTTTTCCCACCAAATGGCATCATCACATGCCATCTCCACCAAATGGAGGACATGCTAGCCTCCCTCCAAGCCCATGGGAGAAAGAGAGAATCCATGCATCAAGTTTGCACAAGTGAGACAAGGGTTTCAATCACACACACAATTTTTCAACACACAACAACCAAATGAACAACAATATCACAAGAGGAGAACTCCATGTTTTCCTCAAAGGGGAAGAGTGGCAAGGAGCCCATAATAAGCCATAATATGAACCAACCATAGGAACACTATAAGAATCTCTAAAATATCCTCCTTATCTCTCCATTCAAAAATACCCTCCTTATCACTCCATCCCAAACACCAAGCCTCCTCCTTGGGAGGATTTTCAAACCAAGCATGGTTTCCTAGCCAAGGATGGAGAAGGTTCAAACCATATGAACAGTCCTTCTACCACATCAAACCATATGAGGGGAGGAATAAAAATAAAGACCATCATGGCTTGCCCATCAAGCCATGTGGTGTAAGAAGGGATTTCCTCCTCTTTCCCATACAATTCCAAAATCCACCATAAAATAGGATGGATGGAGAAAATGAAATGAACAAGAATCACAAAACACACCCACAAACAAACATGCAACATACAAGATTCAAACAACCATTTTTTTTCTTTTCACATTATACTATAGAAACAAAAAACAAGAGGTATGAAGGCCTACCTCAAAAATAGAAATCCAACTTCAAACACAACCAAGCTCTCCCAAGCTCCAAGCTCTCTCCAACTCCCAATAGTGAAAAATGAGAAGCAAAAGTCCCAACCCCTCTCCATGAGGAAGTATAAAAGAAGAACAAGTCACCAATCCTCACAAATGAGAGGGTGACATGTGTCACCCATCTCATCCTCCAACAAAAGATTCCCAAAATTACAATGAGTATAAAACAAAACACATTTAGGAGGTAATCTCTCAAATAACACAACACAAAGAAACAATGTTTAACGTGGTTCACCCATCTCTAATTAACATGATTGAACCTTTTAGTGGTTCACTCATCGCTAAAAATCATGCATAGCTAACAACACAAAGAGACAGTTTAGGGACCTATTGGTGCCCACATCAATTAGAGATGTTTTATGATAATTAATCTTGTTGTTAGTATTTAACAGTATTTAAAGAGACAATATTATTGCATATTCTCTTTTCTTTGATATACTGGGCATCCATGTCATACTCACATAAGAACTCCATCCAACGTCGTTCTTAGACGAGCATTGAGGTTTAGTTGTGAGAAGATATTTTGAAGGTTACAATGATCAGTCCTCAAAATGAAAGGCCTACCCAAAAGGAAATGTCGCCAACGCACTAGAGCATGAACTACCGCTGCAAAGCTCGAAGTCGTGGGTAGGGTAATTAAGCTCATAATCCTTAAGCTTACGCAACTCAAAAGCAATGACCCGACACTCCTGCATGAGAACTACTTCCATCCTTTTAATGAAGCATCTAGAATCGCTAAGATAGGTGTCGTGGTCAATCACTCCTTAAGTAACTAAAAATTCTACTCGGTTGTTGACCACCAAATTTCTTCCTTTTCGATGAAGAGAAGTAACAGGTGCACAATCTTAGAAAAGTCTTGTACAAACTTGCGATAATACCTTGTTAATCCCATGAAAATCCTCACCTCTATCACTAATGTGGGCGTTGGCCAATCACGAATGGCTCTTATCTTTGAGGGATCTATTGAGATTCCCTCACCTGATATGATGTGACCCAAGTACTAAATCTCTGACTGAAAGAAATTGCACTTCTCTAGGTTCCCAAAAATCTTATGATCTCTCAAAACATGTAGTACATGTCTCAAATGCTCCTTGTCTTCCTCCTCGGAACGATAATATATCAATATATCATCCGAAACACCAAGACAAAATGGTCCAAAAAGGTCATGAAAACCCCATTCATGAGGCTCATGAAAATAGTTGGGGCATTGGTCAAACCAAAAGGTACAATGGTGAAATCATAATACCCATAACGAGTGTGGAAAGTTGTTTTGTGAATGTCTACATCGGCAATGCACAATTGGTGGTATCTTGACTTGAGATCAATCTTGGAGAACACTCCTAAGCACCCCTCATCTGATCAAACAAGTCATCAATCCTCATAAGTGGATAACAATGCTTAATTGTGACCTTATTAAGTTGTCTGAAATCAACACAAACCCTGATAGAAATGTCCTTTTGTTCGCAAAAATAACCGGTGCCCCACAAGGAGACACACTATGGCGAATGAGGTCTTTCTCCAACAAATCCTCTAGGCAATCTTGAGCTCATGAAGCTCTGGAGTCGTCATCCGATAAGGTGCCCTAGAAACTAGTGTTGCTCTTAGTACTAGGTCTATGGTGAAATCCACCTCTTTACGGGGTGGTAATCTAGGAAGCTCGCTCGAAACACATATGCAAACTCCCTCAATACCGCATGCTCATCAAGAGGTGAATGATCTGGAGTACTCTCGATCGATCACTGATTGTAATCGCAAACTAACAACCTTTGCGCATGCTCCGCTTGAGTTGCTTAGCCAAGATCATACGCAAGGAAATAGGCCTCTACATCCCAAAAATAGCAATTGAATTCCCAAGGTCATCCTGACACTCAATGATCTTACTTCTACAGTCTACTTTGGCCTAATGAGACTCAAGCCAATCCATGCCCAAAACAACCTTGTAGGATCCTAATGGAAATACTCTAAGGTCCTAAGTAGTGGAAATAACTCTCAATTCAAGTACACAACTCTCCACATAGGTATCCACTGCGAGTTTGGCCCTAAAGGCCGACTAAACCTGCCAACTATCTGGTTGCCTAGCCACCACTAGCCCACGCTGGTCAACTATAGATGGCAATATAAATGAATTTGATGTTTTTGAATCAAAAACACTAAGAACAAAATATTCGATATTAGCTATAGTCTCGATAATCATGGCATGATGTTCACCTAGCGGTTATCCACTGTTGTCTATACATGATGAGCGCCTCCTACATCTACCACTATCTGCTCCAAGATAGGGGCTCTCTACCTATCAATGGTGGTGGGTTTATGCGGACACATACGCACGTGGTGATCAGGGGACCCACAAATAAAACATCCTGCTAATCCTCTTTGAGTATGGGTCCCCCATACTTTGGTGTACAAACCTTGTTGGCCCGACTGCAAATTGTTGAGTACGGGTTGGTGCAGTTTACTTATTGGATGTCATGTCTCATGTCTCTACCCACACCAAAACCTCCTCGAACTTCACCTCTTTACATACTTTATCTTTGCCTAGTCCTCTATTGCTAATGTGCATGGTGTTACAACCGTTGTTGGGTGTGCGGCAGAGGCCTCGGGACTAACTATGGGGGCCTCGAATCCTCCTCTATGTGGAGTTGTACCCCATGACCTCTGATCCTAGAATGACTACATTCTCTCCTTAAACTTACCCCTATTTTTGTCTTTCTCGCTCTTGGACCTTGTTCCTATTCTCCTCGGCTAAGTAGGACTTTTCTATGGCCTTCTCAAGTGTTGGAGGAGATAACATCCTAACACCTCGGCTATAACTACACTCGATCCTTGAATAAACATGTTGACTTGCAATTTCTCATCCTGCAGATAATCTACATACTACAATAAATCCAAAAATCGCTCTCATACTGAGCAACTATGTTTGAACCCTGTCAGAGATCATGGAATTCGTCGATCCTCTCGTTGAACAAAGTGCTCAAACATGTATCAAGCTCTAAAGCACTCCTCAAACAGCTCCCAAGTCATCGTAGCTCTAGTCAAATGGAGTTTTCGCTCTTCATTCCTCCACCATACGCTTACGCATCATAAAGGAGGTGTATAGTGAATCTAGCCTTGATGTTGCTCTCATATGAGTGCAATCCAAAGCAACTGTTGAGGCTTAGGAGCCATGACTTGGCCCCAAATCCATCTGTGGTGCCACTGTAAGTGGGCGGCTATAGACGAAGAAGATCCCTAATCACATTGTTCGTGTCATGAACCTGACGTTGATGTCCAACCATCCCCACATTTGGCGAATGTGGTTGTCCCTCATAAAGTGGCCCCTCAATGCTGTGAGAGCGGCTCCGACGAAGAAAAGTCACTCTCTCAAAATGAACGGAGGGACTACGGGACTTGGCCCACCTCTCAATGTCATGATGATGTGGTTCCGAGTGTGCGCCTCATCTAGTTGTATATCCTCTCATGGACAATCAATCTCCTCTCCTAGCTCCCACCGTGGACGGAGACATTGCTTTGCAAAACCCTATCATCTATTATAGTGACTCGATATATGTGGTCCTAACTCAAGGGCACGCGGCTCGAGCGTAGGTGACCCGCGTCCCAAATCCTCGATTAATTGATGTCTCATACCACATGTAGGCATCCTGTACGAAAGGAAAAGACATGTTTCTAAGGTTATGTAAGGTGGCGGAAACGATTTTTATTGATTTAATCATTATTAATTTAATTTTAAAATTACCTAGAGCATTTGGTGTTGTAAAACCCGAGCTCTAATACCAGATGTAGTGCCCCATATTTTTCAACTAGAGATGTTTATTATGTTTATTATTTTCATTTTTATTAATAGTTACGCAAGGCCGCACTACTATAATCGACGCTTAATTAATACCTTGTTAGCTTCCATTATTATTCCCACGGGATTAAACACCCTCTTTGTCTAGCTTAAATGAATTTAAATGAATTTGGATAAGGAACATTCATTAGGCCACCCAAGCCAAACATATCCCTAAATTAACTTAAAGGGCGCATATGCCCAATATTTGTTCACTTAATTAAATTACTAAATGTACCCCTTTTAAATTTAAGTCCACAAGTTCATTTGAAAATTCCCTAAGTTTTCCCCAACTTGATTAATTTAAGGCCCCCAAACTTCCCATGATTCCTAGTTAAATCCCCTAAGTCCCATTTTAAATTTATTTTACCCAAAACCCATACAATGCCAATCCCACAAATTTAAAGGTGTAGGATTTAATCTAGGCCCTTAGATCCTTTTGTTTTCAACCCTAGATCTTTAGGGTTTCCTACAACTCTAAATCCTCATCCTTATGTTTTCTCTTTTTACTTTTGTTTTGAAATATTTTCTCCTCATTTGAAAAGGTTGAAGGGAGGAGGAAGGAGGCCATGGAAGCCATTTGGGGCTTCATAAACAGATTTTTCATGTAGGGGTTTAAGCTTTTCCTTTTTTTTCGTTCTTCCCATTTACCAAGAGTTCAATTTTTATTTCCTTTTGGCATAAGGAGGATTTTTTTGTGTATTATATATATATATGGTTCGCAAGTATCGATTAGAGCCGATCTGTGTGCTTGATTGAGCAATTAATAAAGTGGCAAAGATAGCCATGACAATGGTCCATAATATAATTCTACCATATTCTTAGATGAAATTAGGAATTCAACTCCACGCTCATGGAAAAATTCATGAATGCCCATTCTATCAATTGTTGTTACTTTTGATAATCATGAGGTTTGTAAATTCTAATCTTATCACATCTAACACTCCTACAAATATCACTAAACAATCCAAAATGCCGCAAAGCCTAGATATTGACTCTATTCTTTCCTAAAATAGATATCAATTGTAAAATTTAAGCCCTAAAAACTTAGTGTTGAAACCTTAAAAAAATACCTATGTATTAACCAAATAGATTATGAAAAACTATCTCCTAAACCATAATGCATAAAACTTAATTCAAGTGAAGAGTGACCCTAATTTTTCTTATATTTACAAAGTATAAAGAATAATAAATGAAAAACTTATTTTATTTTTGAAAATACAAAGCTCCCACAAACACAAATTACACTTAGACTAAGTGTGCAACACTTATGTGTTTTAACACACACACACTTTTGGCTCATCAATTACAAAACCTAAATTTCTAAAGTGTGAGTGTTACAAACCGCATACGTATTTTATTTAAAATTTCATTTTTATCCACTTTTGGCCCCTCAATTTCACACACTTACCCCACTATAGTTTTGTTCACCTTCTTGGTGGGCTCTTATGACCCTTGTTTCAAGTTCCTTGAGAGTTCCTCGTAATTTTTAGTCTCTTCTCTCATAACTTGAGTATCAAAATATGCTCCATTGGGTCTTAATTGGAATTCAATGTGCCTATAAATGCATTAGTGCAATCGTATATGTAAGAGACTTGCACATTGATGAAATCATTCCCTAGATTCTTTTGGTTTCAAAGGCATCCCCATGCTAGAGCCATAATTAAGGTAAATAAAAAAAGTGTGTCTACCCTTTTACTACTTGTTGCATCCTTTAAAGAATTAAGGGTTGGGAGACTTGCATTATAGTTATGTTGATAAAAATGGAGGGTTAGCATAGACTCCTATTATTAAATCAAAAACTAAGTGTCATTTATATACCTTTTCCACAACTATGCATGACCATACAACATCTTTTCCATAACCATGCATATGTCCATACATCCTCAACACGTGACATTTTCAAATAAACAAGTTACTCACATGACATTTGTTGGCTAGATATATCTTCTTGCATTTAAAAACAGCCGATTGTAAAATAAATTGGCGACTCTTTCACCAAGGAAAACATTTTGTTCCGCCATATATTTTGGCCTCAAATAAATTCCTAAATAAAAATGTTAGTTCGAAGCAGCCTTGAACAAAATTTTATTTCCATCAAGATTGGAAGCAAGTTGAATGGTTAATGTTTGAGATTATCCACATTTATACACCAAGTTCTAAGGAGAATATCCAACCCACTACATGTTCACTCTATAAATGTACACATTCTAAACATGCATTTTTAAATTTACTTGATTATGACAATGAGGCTTATAGAATACTTGTAACACGGAAAATCAAGCAGCCAAAATTATGGCTGACAAATCTAGATTGGAAGCAAGTTGAATTGTTGATGCTTGTGATTATCAACATCCATATGCCAATATCAAGGAGATTATACAACCCACCTTATTTTGCACATCCATTATATGGATATACCCATTTTCTCATTACGCATTTTTCAAGTTACCATAATTCCTCAACTCAAACAATAATTCAAATTAGAATACATGTAATTTAAGTTATAAAATCAACTAGATAGTTTTTATCATCGTCTAATTTGAAAGTTCCTATGGTAAACACTCAACTTACTAGCTTAACAAATATTTATTCCATAAAACATTTCAGACCATAGCATTGCATGTACGATATCACCAAAATAATTAATATCTTGGCATAACCATAGGCCTCTCCTTAGTGCATGGTTTCCAAATGTTGGACTTACTCCATTTGTTTGCTTTGCTGTAGATTCAGATGATTGTCCAATCATATCCCTTGGTTCGCATAAAAGAGTCCCATCATCTCTTTACAAGTATATTGGGTTTTATGTAGCCTTTTCAAGCCAGTAAAAGATAATATTTAAACCAAAGAAACCTTCAATCCTATTTTCAGACACGAACCTAATTAAACATAACCTCTCCCCTATTATTCAACTTTATTACAATGTCAACAATTTTAACATTGAAATTTCTAACTTCACCAGCAACAAACATATACAAGAAATGCATGCCAAAGTGAAAACCTCAAAAATTCATACAAGATGTAGTAATGATAAAGCTGCAAATACAGAAAACATTTAAATATGCATGAAAAAGCAATCAAAAATCATGCAACTGCACTATAGGCTATTTCTTGAGACAGCACACAACAATCAAAAAGCTCAATTGTACTCAAACCATACCCAACAAAAGCATCTCTTGAGACAGCAAAATGATGTGTAAGGAACCCATAATATATCATTCATACCCTCAAACCAATTGATCTATGAAAAAGTAATAGCAAGCTGAGGTGTTATCAAGGTCAAAGAAGCTTTTACCATCAACAGACCAAACTTTAGCAAACCTGATATTACAAGTACTGCTCAACTAATTGAAGCAAGAAAAACCAATATAAAACCTAGCATTGCAGAAAACATTCTATACTTCAAAAAAATCAGGAGTTATACTAAAATCCATTAAGGACACAAGACATTCTGATTAACAGAACGTGCGGTAGCATCCAACAGATTTGATCTTATAAACATGTGAAAATGATAATTTGCATTCCATGCACAAAGTGTTTATGCTCAAATCATCTATGCGTCTTAGCTTAGAAATCTTTACGATAATCGAAATGGAAGAAGAGCACAGGGTTATGTGGATTTCCAGAAACCTAAACTAAAGAGAACAAGCATAGCCGATCATCATCAAGATTCCAGCATTGCCATAGAATCCGCTATCACAAGACTTGGACTTGCCTTGGACTCAGCAATACCCACACACCAATCCGACTTGGACTCGGCAAAAACTCAGTGTAACACTTGGCAAAAGACTCACCAACTCCAACCAAGGTCTTTGACCTGCAAATGCAGGCTTTTTCTCTGCTTCTTACATGGCCAAGTCTCATACTCAGATTCAGGAAGCCTAACCAAAAATCAGAAATCTCATAAAGGTAATTCAAGCCATTTTTGGTCACTTGCCACTCAGACTCAGTAGTATCATGACTGACTTGGAGAGTCTCACAATTATGATAGACAACACCAACTAATCATGTATGAATAGCTGAAAGGGTTATCTTGATACAGTAAACATTACAAATGCATGCCCAAAGTACCCTTGCAAATGCATGCCTAAAGTACCCTTGCCATCCAAAATCTGTAAATGCAAGTAACCATAACAAATGCATTTAAAGACAGAAATTTGAATCAGAGGTTACTTGGTACAGATGATAAGAAACCAGGTTCTCTGAGGTTAAGGAATAATATATAACCTAGATGGCATTTTAAAACGCACAGTGGACCGAACATACTTGACATCAATCTCCTTAGAAAAACAGAAATGAAATAAACCTGAGTGGATATGGAATGTCAACACATATCGATTACCAGTTACATCACAGCACATCCCTGCCCACAATAGACCCTTACAAGAATTAAAAACAAAACTTTCAGATTCAATTATTATCCTGATCAAAATAATTTGTCTAAGGACAAAATCTCTTGTTCAATATGAAACTTTCAGAATACCCGGACAGTGATCTCTTCAATCTTATGGTAATTTGTTAATTTCAAAGCTAAAGTTTAAACCTGAGGCCCTTCTCAACAAAACTAGTCTTATGAACACACAACAAGATAAGCTCCAAACAGTAATAGAGTGCCCTCTTGGAACAGCTAAACCCAATATTTCCTATCAAGAAAGCACTTAAGTCTGACTTAAAACTCTCAAACAAGAGCAACTCATAAAGGCCAACGCCGCAGAAATGCAGGGTCTGAAGGGCAAGATAAAAATGTGTGTCCAGATCCCCAACACAGGGTGCAGATAACTATCTTTCGGAAACATTCCCTTTCTGTGTGGCCAGGCTCCTTACAATTATAACATATCGTTTCACTATAGCCTCCAACTGGCCCTATAGCACCAAGAGCACCAACTGGCTCTAAACTCCTGGGAGCTCCAATTGGCCCCACATTCCTGGGATCTCCAGCTAACCCCACATTCCTGGGATCTCCAGCTGGCCCTATATTCCCAGAATCTCCAACATAACCTGTAATCCTGGGAGATCCAAGAGGCCCTATACTCATAGGAACCATATGTTTTTGTAAACAATCCCTCTCTCTGTGGCCAGGCTCCTTACAATTGTAACATATCGCTTCATTATACCCTCCAACAGGCCCTCTATTCCTAGGGCCTACACAGTCTCGCTCTTTATGGCCAGGCTCCTTACAATTGTAACATATTGCTTCATTGTAACCTCCAACTGGCCCTTTATTCCTAGAGCGTAAACAGTCTCTCTCTTTGTGGCCAGGCTCCTTACAATTGTAACATATTGCTTCATTATTGCCTCCAACTGACCCTTTGTTCCTAGGGCGTGAACAGTCTCTCTCTTTGTGGCCAGGCTCCTTACAATTGAAACATATTGCTTCATTATTGCCTCCAACTGAGCCTTTACTCCTAGGGCGTGAACAATCTCTCTTTGTGGCCAGGCTCCTTACAATTGAAACATATTGCTTCATTATTGCCTCCAACTGACACTTTATTCCTAGGGAGAGAACAGTCTCTCTCTTTGTGGCCAGGCTCCTTGCAATTGTAACATACTGCTTCATTATTGCCTCCAATTGACCTTTTACTCCTAGAGTGTGAACAGTCTCTCTCTTTGTGGCCACGCTCCTTACAGTTGAAGCATATCACTTCATTATGACCTCCAACCTGCCCCTTACTCCTAGGGTGTGAACAGTCTCTCTCTTTGTGGCCAGGCTGTTCACAGTTAAAGCAAAGCATGCCATTGCCACTTCCAGATGGCTCTGTATTCTTAAGAGCTGTGGTTTTTATGGACAGTTCTTCTCTTTGTGGCCAGGTTCCTTACAGTTACGACAAACCACGCTCATCCTTACCAGTGGATGCTACCTTACGTGGGCACTGTCTCGCTAAATGACCAGACTCTTCACACGCATTGCAGACAGGGCTATTTGAGCAGTCTTCAAGCAAGTGGCCATACTGGCGACAATTAATACAAGCCTTTTCATTGGGGCACTTTTTTGTTTTATGCCCCCGCTTATAGCAGTGCTTGCAAAGGTCTGGCTCTTGCTTAAATCTGGGACAAAAAGAAGAATAGTGACCTTCTTTATCACACACATGACAAACAGGTTTGTTGTCACACTGACTTGAAACATGGCCTGGCCGTCTGCACTTTCTGCATAATTTTTCACTTGAGCAGCTTGCGGCATCATGCCTGGAATACAAAGAGAATAAAAATCACATTTCAATTATAATTGATATACAAGCATATAGTTGAAAAATTGAAAACCTAGCATCCATGTTAATATTAACAACATTTGTGGTTATTGATAAATTGACTTTTACAGACCCTTCCTTGCCACAGTTGTGGCAAACTCTGGGCTTTGGACAGTCACGCACAAAGTGTCCAGGTCGTCGACAATTCCTACAAACATCCTCATTGGCCCTGAAAAGACAAACCAAAACAGGTATACACGCATGAAACTCAGAAAAAAATAGCCCTGAAGAGCCATACATATGTCTATATCCTTTGAGAAGAGTGCCTCTTATAAAACCCTTAAACTTTTGAGGATTTGTTCAAGTCACTATTATACATCAGAAATGTGATTCTAGGATGTATCTTAATTTCAATTTTGTAACAAGTTATGTCAAAAACTTGAGCAAAAATAACAATTTGACTTCCAACTTAAAAAGGTAAATGTGAACCAAATATTCCTTAAGATAGGTCTAGACGTTAGACCCAAAAGATCTGTTAATAGAGTAAACACACAATTGCATCCAAATAGATTTCCTGAAATGTGAACCAAGTTTGTGCTCCCAATATTGATGTGAGCGGTGACAACTAAGAAGCAAATCACTTTACCAGGCTGGCATAAATTCATCTCATCATGAATATTTCCCAAAATATAACTCTGCAACCTACATTATTAAGCTTAAAGAAATATATGACCACTACAATGCACTATACCAAAATGGCAGTTTAACCCTTCTTGGCAAACATGTGCATTGCACATGAAGGCTATTTTATAAATCCTACAGTTCTATGTAGGCTGTTATGTTTTATAATCAAATCCATACCTGTTATGAGAATAAGGCTTGATACGTCTTGAAGATCGCTTACCAGCTACATCAGTCCTCGCACGCCTATTTTGGGTTGGGCTTCTAGGCGATCTATCTCCAATTTTCATCTTTGTATCTTTTTGTGTCCACAGGTCACACTGAAACAAATCTTGAAGAAAGTTAGCGAAAACTAACTTTCAAACTACAAAAATGATAGATCAGTATGTACAATGCTTTTAAACAACTCTGCATGTGTGTCTTTACCTTAAGCTCAATTAGCAAGCATATAACCATTACTTACCCTAGATGAAAAAGAGTCAGCCTCTGCTCCCTTGCAATCAAGCTCCCTCTTTTGATAATCCCAATTATTCAAGACACACAGGCTTTGAAGGGAAAAGAAAGAAAGAAAGAAATTAGCTTAACTGATAAAGATAGAGTGGCAAAATGATTTTACACGATTATTTAGTACACTTCTGAACAGGTTAGGCTTGGACTCTATATAACTACAGAGGATAGACTGTAAAACGATTTTTAAAGTAAACACTAACTATAATGAATGTAGTGACTAGTCCCTGCATTAAGAAAATCCACTTCTAGTTGTTTTTCCTAGACTGTGGGTATGTTCGTACAATATATTTTTAAGAAGTAAAAATATAAATATGTATAAAAATTTAAAGAAAACAACAAACTTATTATGAATCAGAAGCCATCTAAAACAAGATTTCTTTGACTGATAAAAAAGAGTACAAAATATTAAATCTACTAGGTAGCCGGTATGGGGGTACGGTGCAAGTACGGGTACGGGGATCCAGTACACTGATACGGCAATTTTTTTGGGGGCCCGGGTACGGCACTTGGGTATGGCAGTTGTAATGTCCCTCTTTCTCGACTAATAGCATTAAAAACCTTTGGCCCATTTTGTCTACCCGATGGCCAAAGGGTGTGTGCGAGGGTGACTTAAGTCGCAATAAATTTCTATAAGTGCCTAAAAGAAAATATTAAAGCACTTATAATTATTTATTTGACTTAGAAATGCACTTATAAATACATGTTGTAATCTCTGGATAAGTGCAAATGGGTCTAATGTGATGATTGTATTATTCCTAGGGAGTTAGACGACTTGCTTAGGGAATGAATATTGGCCATTTGGGAGGTATAAGGCCCATGCAACTTTTGTATCCTCCCCATGAGGATTGGCGACTTGCCTAGGAAAATGTATCTGGCTGCCTAGAAAGTAAAAAAAGACCCATACTAATTTTGTATTTTCCCTATGCAAAAGTACGACTTGGGCTAGGAGGAAAAAATGCATAGGAAAATGTATTGCAAACTGATTGGTGGGTAAAAAGGCTCCCTTCTGGGTCACTTTGCCTTTATAAAGGGAGAGGTCGACTTGGAAGAGGCATTGGATGATCATTTTCTAATTTGCAAATAGCTTGTGAATGGAAGCACTTGTGGCTGTAACTTCTGAGAACGGAAACCCTCGAGAATGATAGTGAAAAGGGTACGAAAACTCTCTTTTGCACTCATATTTTGTATTGGGATCTCAAGGGTTAATTAGGTTGTTGAACTACTAATTTTGGTACTGCTGGAGCGAACCAGTTTGGGCAAATTCTGGGCGTTTCAAAAGGTCATAAAAAGCAGTTTTGTCACATGCTGTTGGATCTGGATTCGAGCTGCTTTTATATGCATTTGAGGTGTGTTTCAGAGGGCCAAAAACTCTCTATTTCCAGCCGTTATTGCAGACTGTATCTTGCAGAGATTTATTATTAAAAATCAGTCTATATACAGTCCAGAACTGGTAAAATATTTCTGCAGACTTCTTTAAATAAATTCAGACCTGTTTGGTACTTTAAATCTTTATATTTCTTTAGTTTGTGGTCTTGAAAAGTCGGCATTTTAGTGTTGCATAAAGGGTGGGAATGTTAAGGCCTGATTTGTATGGGTTTACCTTATACTTCTAGTCGCATTTCTCACAAATAATGCTGGGCTGCCATATATTTATTTGCTCTCAATGTGTTGAGTCTGTATTTTGCTTTGGTTTTGACTAATAATCCAACTAGAGGTGGAATAGTCCCATTAGGGGATCTTTCAGTGGTATCAGAGCAGCAATCCTCCCACCTGGAGGGTTTTGTTTGATGCAGCCTAGAGAAGTTGGGCCACACAGATATTATACAAGGAGTCAGGCACGTATTCTCACAAATTTAGATACAGGAAGTAGTACTGGAATCATGTACAGAAGAGACGGATCACACAGTCCCCGCGGCGTGAGCGAGTTGACCCAGATATTCTTTTCAGCGGTATGATCGATTCCCATCAGGAAATGATTCAGACCATGAGACAGCTGATGGAGAGTCTGACTATGAATAGGCCGAGAGATAGGCATAACAGAAGGGAAAGATCCGTATCAGTGGCTAGTAGTCACAAAGGGCACAGCAGGGCACCTACAGAGGTGGGTAGCGTGAGAGGTTCCCCTCCACGTGATAGGAGACACACAGAGGAGAGGAGACCCACGAGGACTGCAGATAGACCTATGCAGCCTAGATTCCTACAAAGGGAGGAGCCGCCATTAGTTGAGGACCCACTTGAGGACACAGCCTTTCAGGATATTGTGATGGCAGCACATGATGAGTGGAGAGCTCTACCACAGGAGGTACGAATGCCTTTCCCCTCCACCAGTATTGTGTTCAAAGGAGGGAAAGCTTGAGAGCTAGACAGGTACAGAGGCCTAGAGAACAACAAAACAGGAGTTGAAGCAAGCCACCAACAAGGTGACCCTTTCCACATTTGATGGTAGTGGAAAGATTAGTGCCAAAGCATGGATTCACAAGCTCGACACATATCTCACTCTCAAACCTATGCAGGAGTAGGAGGCTATCCAATTTGCCACATTGCACCTTGAGGGAGTAGCGTACGATTGGTGGCACCATGGGCTAGTCACACAGAATCATGATCTTCTGCAATCATACAAGGAGTTTAGTGAGAGGTTGATTGCGAGATTTGATTGCAAGGATGTAGAGCTTTACTATAGAGACTTGGCACAACTTCGACAGAGTGGACACGTTGATGCATACATCAACGAATTTCAACGTATAGCAGTGATGGTGCCAGAGATGCCTGAGAGGCGAGTGGTGATGTTGTTCATTGAGGGACTTCATGATAGGTTGAGGGGATTGGTCAAGGCTCTTAAGCCTAGGACTTTGCATGAGGCTATTCGCATGACCTTGACTCGCACACTACTCCAGCTTCAGCCCCAAAGGAAGTACGTCAAGGAGGAAAAATCAGAACAACAAGAGCAGCCCACTTCTTCAAAGGTTGAGTTTACACCCAAGATGGAGACTATTTCAAAGAATGAGCTTCGCTGAAAAATTTATGCTTTCATTGCAACGATCCTTGGGAACCGGGGCATAGGTGTCTTGGGAAAGGCAAAATGCACCTCATAAAGGTTGAGGATGAAGATTCAAGGATGAACAGGAGCAGCCAACACCGGACATTGCAAATGATGGTAGACTCGCCTATCTTTCGGTAGCACCCAAGTTTAATCCATTCATGTTTGAAGGCACAATGTTCGGGTGTAGGATCATGGCACTTCGGATAGTGGATCTACACATAACTTCATAGATGCAGGTTTGGCGGAGACAAAAAAGGTTTGCAATATGATAATTTAGAAGGTTTGCAATATGACTATAGCAGTGGTCTCACTCTTCCTTGCAAAAAGAAGGTCAACCAAGTAAGCATTTTATTTGGTGAGTATACAATTTGTGATGACTTCTATGTTATAGACTGGAAAGATAATAATGTTGTGCTTGGTATGCGATGGCTTCATTCATTGGGAAGAATCACCCAAGATGTGCAAGCTATGGAGCTAAGTTTCCTACATAAAGGGAAACAAGTCACTTTGAGAGCACTCAAGTACACGATGCCCCATCAAATGGCAGCCAAGTCTATGTTAGTTTGGGACAAGGAACCATCTCGTGAAGACATCTACGAAGATTTTTCACTTCATTGCAGCATGGGACAGCAAGGACAAGATGAAGAATACGAAAAATTTGGAGCATACATGAGGAGGATCGTGGTACTTTTTGCAAGTAAGTTGCATAAGTTCTTTTTTGCAGCAGTTGAGCAGTTTTGTATAGTGCTTGTGAAGCCATTCAAAAGGCTTAGGTTGATTTGGGATCCAGGAACTAATGAGGATGCAAATTTGCTACTTGTGATTGCTTGGGGCAAGCAATCTCGGGAAGGGAGGACTGTAATGTCCCTCTTTCTCGACTAATAGCATCAAAGACCTTTGGCCCATTTTGTCTACCCGACGGCCAAAGGGTGTGTGCAAGGGTGACTTAAGTCACAATAAATTTCTATAAGTGCCTAAAAGAAAATATTAAAGCACTTATAATTATTTATTTGACTTAGAAATGCACTTATAAATACATGTTGTAATCTCTAGATAAGTGCAAATGGGTCTAATGTGATGATTGTATTGTTCCTAGGAGTTGGACGACTTGCTTAGGGAATGAATATTGGCCATTTGGGAGGTATAAGGCCCATGCAACTTTTGTATCCTCCCCATGAGGATTGGCGACTTGCCTAGGAAAATGTATCTGGGCTGCCTAGAAAGTAAAAAAGACCCATACTAATTTTGTATTTTCCCTATGCAAAAGTACGACTTGGGCTAGGAGGAAAAAATGCATAGGAAAATGTATTGCAAACTGATCGGTGGGTAAAAAAGGCTCCTTCTGGGTCACTTTGCCTTTATAAAGGGAGAGGTCGACTTGGAAGAGGCATTGGATGATCATTTTCTATTTTGCAAATAGCTTGTAAACTGAAGCACTTGTGGCTGTAACTTCTGAGGACGAAAACCCTCAAGAAGGATAGTGAAAAGGGAACGAAAACTCTCTTTTGCACTCATATTTTGTATTGGGATCTCAAGGGTTAATCAGGTTGTTGAACTATTAATTTTGGTACTGCTGGAGCGAACCAGTTTGGGCAAATTCTGGGCGTTTCGGAAGGTCATAAAAAGCAGTTTTGTCACATGCTTTTGGAGCTGGATTCGAGCTGCTTTTATATACATTTGAGGTGTGTTTCAGAGGGCCAAAAACTCTCTATTTCCAACTGTTATTGCAGACTGTATCTTGCAGAGATTTTATTATTAAAATCAGTCTATATACAGTCCAGAACTGGTAAAATATTTCTGCAGACTTCTTTAAATAAATTCAGACCTGTTTGGTACTTTAAATCTTTATATTTCTTTAGATTGTGGTCTTGAAAAGTCGGCATTTTAGTGTTGCATAAAGGGTGGGAATGTTAAGGTCTGATTTGTATGGGTTTACCTTATACCTCTAGTCGCATTTCTCACAAATAATGCTGGGCTGCCATATATTTATTTGCTCTCATTGTGTTGAGTCTGTATTTTGCTTTGGGTTTGACTGATAATCCAACTTGAGGTGGAATAGTCCCATTACGGGATCTTTCAGCAGTACAATATACATATAAAATATTAAAAATATAGCCAAATAAGCAAAAATTCAGCCTTATACATGAATAGAGTAAACAAATTATTAATTAAGTGAAATAGCCAAATAATGTATTAATAATTCAATGCATTTTGTCATGATATTCATTGATTGAACTTCGAACAAGTACATTGTTCAAACTCCAAATGTTACAATGTCCAATTATTAACATAAATAATAACAAATCACATAACTGGACTGGAATTCTGGCTATTATCAGCTCCCTTCAAATCTGGCAGTTCAGATTCCTTTGGGGTTTCTCTTATTATTCCTGCATTAGTCTTACTTGCTAGTGGAGATGCTGCCACTGTGTTTTTTGATCCTACATTACCCAAACGCATCTCAACTGTTGCAGTTTCAGCCATTGTTTTAGGTACTTCTGTGAAGTTTTACCAGAGTTGAATCATTTACGTAATCCCATCTATTGACCTTTATTGACCCCCAAAAAATAGTTTTTTTTTCTACAAAAAAGTAAAAAAATTAAAAAAATTAAAAATTGTTGTTTTTACTGGTGGGTACGTTGTATGTATCGACTGGACGCCGCCGGACGGCCAGGGTACGTCCAGCAGTACCCGGTACTGCTGCTGACATACCCTGGCCGCACTCCAGGCATACCGCACCCATACCAGGTACGTACCATACCCGTACCCATGCCCTGCAGGGTACGTACTGGCTACCTAGTAAATCTATGAGTCCATCTACCAATGGGCTCACAAACATTCCACTTATTGTTAGGGCCCAGGAAAAGGTTTGGGGAGAAGGCAATTTTTTCATAGATTTGTTTGGAGGCAGCCTCTTGGAGAAGGGCCCTTTGAGCCACCTCATAGTATCCCAAAAGTCATTCTCATCCTCCATAATTAGTCCAGTAGAGGGAGCTGTGAAAGCATTTTTGAGCATTGTATACATTCTGAACTGAGATTGAGGAAGCTTATAGAAAGCTTTAAGGTCTGTCCATTCCATCCACTTCCCAAATCTGTACAAGTCATGAAATATTTTAATTCCTTTCTCAAACCAAAGGAGGGCAGAGCAGCCTCTTGTCAAGGCAAGGATCTTGTCATTATATTTCAGATTCGACAAAATCGATTTGTAGGCTTGGCACCTAGTGTCAAAGGAAGAGAAGATAGGCTGCCCAACCACCAAGTGCTTCACTTGTTCCCATGCCTTCCAAATTGACTGAAGAATAAAGAACCCATGAGGAGCAACAAGAAAGCACCCAAATAGTAAGTCAACCAAATGAAGTCATTTTCATCTCTCTTGACCCTTCGGAGCCTATTGGCAATATTGAATCTCACACAAACTTTCCAAGGTTCAATTCCAGTCAAAGCCCTCAAGTTTTTTTTTTTTTTTGCACTTAAAAAAATCCATACCCGGGACATACCCAGAGCTTGTGGGTACGTACCCACAGCATACCCGAAGAATACCCGTACCCGGTACATATCAAGCCTGGTACGGGGGGGTAATTGACGCTTCCGGCAGTCTAACTTTTTCTATCATGGTGAAATGGCGAAGAGCTTGACATTGCTGACATTGACCAATCAGATTTAGTGACTTGTACTGTTTCTAACAACTGTCTTTTTCTATCATGGTGAAATGACAAATAACTCGAAATAGTTGAATTAAACAATCAGATTTAGTGATTTCTACTGTTTGTAGCAAATATGTCTTTCAAGTGTGCAATCCTGCATGCATGCCACAAATGCATCTTGATGGATCAACATGTGCACATGCATCTAAAAACAGAGAAGACGAAGATCATCCAATATAAAAACTGTTTATTAAAGATGTATGGTGCACTAAGAAAATCTATCCAAATGAATTATAAACATCATCTTCCCCAATCCAAATAATGGTCTCTCAAAACTTGTAGACTCGTGCTACAAAACATTAATAAGTTTTGGCAAGCTGCACAGTAAGAAAGGTGGTTTATACAAATCAAACCAGCAAAATGGATCTATCCACTACAAGCTTTTGGGTCCCATACAGATAAGGGTATGTAAAAACCTAATGCTACAATTGCTGCACTTCCTATTCTGTTCAAGAGCTTGAAGCATTCATTATGGTATTCAGATGATAATGTTTCTTTTTGAGCTTCTCTTATGTAGTGTAGTGTTACATCTATTCCATTCTGCTAATGGATGCTTTTTATTACTCATAAATCCTGGTTCCTAACACATGATTTCACTCATTTTCGTTAGTGCCTGAAATAGGAATAAACATTCATTCGTCCCACGTCACTCATTGGCGGCTATATTCAGGCAAGCATTTCATGTGTCTTCAAGAAATGCAATTGAAATCTTTCTGTCGATGCCTTCAAACACTGAATCTCAATTAACTCATTTGAAGCATCAGGTAAGTAACCAGCAAAGAAAGGTCCAACTCCCCAGACACTACAATTTCTATTGCAAGTGTAAATAATGCTGGAGAATTCAAAAGTTTCTACTTACATGTGACAGACTGAGCAGACTCGTAACTTTATTTTAATTTTTACAAACTGTCAGCTGGCAAAAGAACAGCCCTGTAATCAAGTCCAAAGAGTTGTGGTATTATGTGAAAGAGGTCCATCCGCATATGAGTGAATCAGGTTGAAATCCACGCAGGGCAATACAGGGAGGTTTTTTCAGTATTGAAATAGAGGTAAATGAGGTTGTGGTGTCATCAAAATGGGTTACATTAGTAAATGTACAACCCAGGTGCAACCCCAGACCACAGTAAGGCCCACAAAATCACACTCACGCAGCAATAAGGCAACCTCACTCTTAATACCAAACCCTGAGGCATATGAAAACAAAAAGATAAATAAAAATAATTCAGAAAATTTGTGCAAACTTTTAAAAACCCTAAGACCTGTTTCCGAATTACACTTTCTTTGGTATGGTTAACTTGGAGGGGATGCCACCATAGGGGAGCAAGACCATGACTCAGTTTTGTGCCAGCACTGGTAAACTATCAGGCTTTTACCACTGGATTGCAGCCCACAGCTTTCAGAATTAAATTCGTTTAGTTCATTCTGAATTTGCTTTACAATGGTTTAACATTTTAACATATTTGGAAACCGAGAAGCCTGGCTTGTCGATAAGCAAAAAGTTGATGGAGACATCTTCGTTGCTTCTATTGTCGTTGGATTGGGAAGGTCAGGCCTATTCCCGAGTCTGGTAATGAGGTTAAAACTAGGGAGTTACAAAATTTGAACAATATTTTCGAAAGATGTTCACTTGGATATCCTGATGATGGATCAGGAGTTTGATCCGAAAATTGATTGAAAAAGCTTTACCCAATTATTTCTAGAAACCCTCTTCATTTGCAATACATAAAAAGTCAAAAGAAAATAAACATAAACGGAGAGGTACTGAGAACTCATTCCATAGATGGACTGGCAAGGCCGGGCTTATTCCCAACCTCGGTCAGGATGTCAAAATCTAAACCTACAATATTAAGTACACTTCAAAGTGAAAAAGCTAGTTTTGTCTACAAGGAGTTCTTGTGTACCAGGAGGCATGCTGGCAAGGCTATGGCCCAAAATATATACTTTCGGAGGTAGATCTTGAAAGCTCTGGTTTACTTCGGAGCTTGGTTATGAAATCAAAACACTCAATCATAACATTCAAACAACATATAAAATAAACGAAAAAAAGTTGTTATTATTCATAGACTGATGCCATACACCAAATTGCTGTCTGGCGTGGACAAACCCTATATTATATATCTTAGAACCCTAAAAAAATAAAAATAAAAAATTAGTTTTTTCATTATTTTCCTTTTACGTTCCAAAATAAAACTAAATGATTAAGTTCAGGAAAATTCTCTGCCATTGCATCGAAAATGAGGTATGTGGGTTAAAGAATGGTAGCCGGCTAGGGCATGGTCCAGCCCCAGTGTCCTTAAATCACCTAGCAAATTAAACGTTACATACTAGGGCAGAAAAAATAGATGAAAGTTTACATATCCAGAGGTTCCAGAAATAGCAGAGGATCAAGCTAAGAAAAACTGTGTACCTTAAAACGCGAGCTCGCGAGGAACCCTACACTTCTTCCGCAAGTTCGGTAGTTATCCGCTAGAAAATGGCCCATAAGATGCACCAAGTGAAGCAAGCAACCGTGTTATTCTTTTAAATAGGTTTGGCGAAGGATTGGATTACTTCTAACGGGAGGTCATCTATTCGAGTTAGGTCGGATTAAGGGTTTATGTGCATTAGCGGAGCATCCTCTAACCCTATTAACTATATAGTTAATTAAACTAGAAACTAGCAATCGCACTTGGAAATGCGGAAGGAGATGCATTGGAGAAGTTAAATTGGAGGGAGTGAAAAATCAAGGGAGGAGGATGTGCATTGAAGAAGGGTTTTAAGGGAGGTGAAGTCAAAGGGTGGGGAAGATGATAGGGGAAGAAAATAAAAACTCTTCTTTCTTATGGCTAAGCACATATGAAGCATGTTTCATTTGTGTCAATCATATGAAGGAGAAAGGGGTGAGGTCAAGACGCAAGGTACTCTAGAGATATCCAAAAGAAAGGCATTTTTGAAGAATACTTTGAAGGGAAATTTGCATTATATTCTTGATTTCATGCACATGCTAATACTAAATATGAGTGATTGATATGTGGGTTTGTTTCTATTATTGTACAGTGAGCAACATGTTGTAGAATAAAAGATTATCCCTTGGGGTGTTTTCACCCACAATGTTCATTGCTACATCTACAAAATGTTCTTTCCATTAATCGTCAACGTTTTCCTATGTCGAGATCCTCTTCGAACCCTAAACACATCGCCTCGTGTAACGCCCTGATTTTGTAAGTTATCATGGTGATTATTTTTCATAATGTTGTAACTGCTGAAATGAAGGCAAACATGTTAAGATATATTTTTGATCTTAAAGGAATGTGTTGCTAATCTGGATTCTTGCATACTGTAATTTGTTTACATGGGACAGCAGTTATTATTGCTTGTATGTTTGCTGATGTGACGACAAATTTGTCGTATGCTTGCTGAACTCTATTCGCCGATTGACAGCACACCTTGAATCAATTCCATTGATCCAAGGTATGTTGTGGCCTTCTTGTGATCGCTTTGACGATTTACTTTGAACCAGGCTGAAGGTTGATATAAATGTGCAAAGACTCGATTTCGTGTATGAATAATTGCACGTAGATGCCAACGAAAAAGGTTCGATTCCCGAACCATACACTGTTGTAACATGAGACCTCATAAGGCGAGAAATGCCTGGATGCGGGTGGCTCAGGTATGAGGAACGTGGGACGAAACGTCCTGCACAACACTGAATTGATGTCAATCGGGAAGACTTGACTGGAAATTGATTAATTAGGTGCTAAAGGGATTAGACCCTAATCTAACCCTAAGTCCTACCTTATATCCTAACTACTATCCTATGTGGATTTTTAAATTGAATAATGGTAAAAATAGAACTAAGATCTATTAACCTATGACCTAGGTTTGGACACTATTATAAATCCTAAACTAATCCTAACCTAAGGAAGGGGACGCACAGACCCATGGGGGGATGGAAAGGATAAGGATGGAAGGAAATTTAATGGCATTGAATGTAGGTCCTTGCGTGGACAGCGCCAAGTTTGGCGGGAACAGGAAAAAGCTAGAGGTATCTAGTTAGTCATGAGACTAAACTCTGTTTGCATGCAAAATTTGAAATTGGTAATTCACCAACCCAAGTCGGCGGTGGCGTGAGGAAATAGGAAAAAGGCAGAGCCTTTAATGCATTCAATTTTCTTGGTCTTCGCGACCAGCCCGCCTTGGAAAGAGTATGGAGGAATTTTTGGTTGTTCATTGTGTTGTTCGGATTTTTGGGAAGTTGCTCTGCATTTGGTTTTTCTTGGTTCAGTCGAACCAGTTGTGTTTGATTGCTATCTCTGTTTCTTTGGAAATCAAAGGCTATTTTCGAGCCTGTAGCAGAAGGTGATTGTTGGGAAGCTTGTTGTTGTCGCCGTGGAAGGAAATACCTCCTGTAGACGTGGTTTTCTTCGAGCTTCGAGGAAAAATTGCAGGCATGTTAAGCCCTTCTCTTTAAAACTACTTGCTTTGCTTAAACGTCTCATTAAAACAACCCTGCTCTTCTGTTGAAGGGGGTTTTGGGTTTATTTGATTGTTGTCATGACTGAGATGATTTGGGTTTAGTCGATTTTGCTGCCATGTTGGAAATGATTTGGGTAGAATCGTTTTCTTGCTGTTGTGATTTGAACTGTCTTTGCATATTATTGAGTTGGAAATATAGTCTATGCTTTGTGTTAAAATTGATTCGACAAAATTTGGGAATTCAAGCCGGGTATTTCTTTTTAAATGATTATATGGAATGAAAACTCGCATGTGTGTATGAGTTGTTTGACGTTGTTTCTATACTGAAATTTTGAGGAAATGAGTTCCTCTTCCTTCTGCTGTTTTAGATTTTGAAGGAAATAGTAATTGGGTTTTATTGAGCATTATGAGCTCGGTTTGAAGGAAGTGATAGTAATATTCTTATTGTTGTGTTTTTCTTTTGTATAAACGAACGAATACGACTTGGGTATTCGTGAAAGTTGGAGAAAGTAACTGTTTTTCTTCTGAAATTATAAATGATTATATTTTCTTCTTGCTGTGATGGAAAGTTGATTCCATTGCGTTTTGTGGTTGAGGTTTGACCTTCTGATTCGAACTGTCTTCGTGAATACGAACTTGGCTTGTATTTCTGTGCAAGAAATGAAGTACATGGGAATTTAGCTTCTTGTTTGAGTCTGTCTTGACTGTACCAAGCTTATGTATCTAATACCCTATGCGGGTTTGCCTTGATAGAGGTATTGATATACGAATATTGTATTTTGAGTTCTGTACATCATTGTGAAATAGGAGAATGTTGTTTTTGGATTTAAATGTTTGATCGAGAAGGAACTCGAACTAGGCATTCTTTTCATATGGTATATTGAATAAAATTGTGCATGCTATGTGCGATTTGGTTTTGACATCGTTTCTTTTCTGGATTTAAAAAGGAAACGAGTTCTTCTTCTTCTTCTGTTTTAAATTTTGAAGAAATGTTAATTGGGGATTTATTGAACATTTGGATTCGGCTTGATGGAAGTGACAGTGGCATTTAGATTGTTTTCTGAGTGCTGTGTTTTTCTGTACAAACGGAAGATGGAAATGTTTCGAGGATCTCTCGATTTTGCACTTGATGTCATTCAAAAAAAAGAATGAATTCGACTTGAGTGATTCTTGTTGTGTTTGAAGAAAATGGATGTTTTCTTATTAAAATAGTTACAGTGGATGAATTTCTTTCTCTTTCATTTGTTTGAATACTCGGAAATAGCACTAGAGCTTCACCGTACATACGGATTGGACTTGCTATAGGTAACAAAGAATGTGCAATGGTTATTTATGAACTGTGCGCTCATGGATATAGAAAGTCGTGTGAATAATTGATTAAGTGATTATAACTCGTTTATTTGGTTACAAATATAGTGAAAGAAGTATGAATTCTTCTAGTACAAAGTAAGTACATAGTATGCATTCTTTATATTGCTTTGCTTCTATGATGGATGTGATGTTTTACCAACCTGTTTTTAAGTATTCGTATGAGTCCGATTTAAATGAAGTATTGATAAGGACGATAAATTCTTCCTTGTTTTCATTTAAAGTGAATATGAATGGAATTATTCTTTCTTTCACTTTGAAAGTGAATTCTAATGGATTTTGTAAGTTTCACTCGAATCATTTATCTTGATTTGTGTCTCGTTTAGATTCAATTTTCAAGATACCATGAGGAAAGGAATAGGAATGTGGATGGATAACTTGGAATAATGATCATTTCTTCTCTCATACAGTTGGAAATCTGTAATCGTTTAGGAACGAATTTTGTATTGCTTGGGTTTAAGCAACTATATTTATTGTTGTTTACTTCTCATCTGTACTTGATTGCTTGAAATCAAATGAGATGCATGAACTGAAAGGAAAGTAATTGGTTTACATTTCAGTTAGATTTTATCCTTGAGTTTATTACTAATGAAAGGAAAGGGACAACAGTTATGTTATAACAGAAGTATGCTTACTTGTATTCCTAGTTCTTACAAATGATGTAATCTGGAACTGTTGAAGGAAATTACTTTTTGTAATGATCATTTGGGAAAAAGGACAGTAGTTCTTTGATTGATTGGGATGGTATTTAGATGGTTCAGTTGTCATGTTGTTCATTCTTTTTGATGCTTAATTCTTGATTGATGTTCTTATTAACGTTTCATAAAAGCAGGGTTCTTTTATTGAGACAGTTAATTAGAAGCACCTCATTTTAATGACAAGTGCTTAATATGCTCAGTTCAATGAACTGACCCGTGCAAGTAATTTTACAGATGGAACTTGAGTAAAATGAAGACATGGTTGTTTTCTGATACTTCTTTTGATTGTCTAAAGATGAATTGTATTTGTTAGTTATTATTCCTCTACGAGGAATTGTGAAAAGAAGAAAGTACATTCTTCTATCTATGAGTTGTAACATTGTTTAATA